>KK502617.1:133981-175555 GCA_000688735.1 Glossina austeni
CTATCCAAAAGGAAACTGCAGAGACCGCATGTTTGATGAATACATTTAGGCATGTCTGTCTGTCCGTCTGTGTTACGATCACACTCTCTGAAAGTACCGACTTCAGGATTAATTAAAACATTGAAGGTCCTTGCAAGCAATTTGCTATTAAACATGAACCAAATAGACGGAGCGATAAGTCCAACAAACACAATTTATTCTGCTGCCGTTGTTTCCCAAGAAGAAAAGATTAGGTTTTCCGCTCATTACTTCTACATTTAAACATTTGGAAATGCATTCTATAAGCGATTCTATGGTGACTTTTAGAAATGGAAGGAATCGTCCTCGGCCATGATGTGCGGTAATCCATAATTAACTAACGAAATTTAATTTTTTTTTTAATTTTGAATTTTTCTAATAAAGCGATGGGCATAGAAGATTCTATCGCAGGAGAATATAATTTTTTTAATTGTTTTTATATTTAAATATAAAATAACTTTTGGTGAAGACAAGGTGCCTTTGTCCGGTTTGAACAGAGATAGCGTTCATTCATTTGAAATATCTATAGAAATGATTAGGAAGATCGCAGAATATAAAAAATCAACTTCGCTTTCCGGCGCGATCTGTCAGAACTAGTGAAGGATCTGCTCGCTAGCTATTTCGCTTTCTCTCTTAATATTCTATTAAGGCGGAATCTCGTTAAAAATATTAGTAGTATATATATATATATGTATAAGTATACTGGGATCTGCAAGGCTCTTTGGTGGGTTACGAAGTTTAGTAAAGTAGTAGTTCAATGCCTAAATGATTGATAAACAAGCTCGACTGCTTATTTTGCAGCTAAACTGAATTTTGTTTATTTGCTAATCGTCTGAATGCAATGTTTTTAGTCAATTGAAATGTTGTGTAAGTAAACACATTATTGAAGTAAAACGAAAGTAATCATTTACTTAACAGCTTGTGCCAGTGGTCTATGATTCGTTTTAGTCAATTTAATCTTTTCTTTGTCTATCCTTCCATCCAGAGTGTAATCTCGAAAAGCTATTTAATTTAATAAAGTACTGCATTGTTTGTGCGCTTCTTCGAAAGATAAATCCTTTTATTTTTATATCGAAACTTTTAATGTTTTCTTAAATAAGAAAATTTCATTTCATTATTAAAACCGCTTTGTCTTTTTTTCTCACTTCTTTCTTTCCTTTTTTGCAGAATCCAACATTTTCGTTTTGATAAATGATTAAATATAAACCAAAAAGGAAAAAAATAAATAAATAAATAAAAAAAAAAATACATTCGAATAGAGCGATGAGTTTAATTAAAATTTAATTAATTACAAATACTTTGTCTCAATGCATTGTTAGGCAATTTGCGCAATCAATGTGTCGGCGAAATGTTGATCATGTTGTCAAGTAATTTGAATGTTGCAAATGAAATTTTAAACGTTCGTCATCACTTAGTATTGTGCTGTCAGTGTTGCGTGAATTGCGTTAGAAAAGTACGAATCAGAAGCAAAAGGTAGTCAAATGAACGCGAAAAATTAAAGGGATTAAAAAGAAGAACAAAAAGAAGAAGATAAAGAGCGAAAATCTAATTTTAAAGCAACGACTAAAGTAATTGAAAATGCTAACGATACATAAGGTAACAACATTTTTTGTAACAATCACGGCGTCTACAGTGCTTATGCTGATTATAACCTGCCTTTCAACTCAGGCTAATGAACAGAACGTCATGGTTAATGGCAATTTGCCTATTGGTGAGAATATCAATATACGTCACGAACGTTCTAAAGTGAGACATACCGCTGAAAAAGAGCAGCAACACCAACACCAACAACAACAGCAGCAGCGTAAACAGAAAAACATGTTAAAAAAATTGCTTGTCACGTCGGATGTAGACGACGATAATGAAGCTTTTGGCAAAGCGAGCAATTTAACACAAAAACAGCACAATGTGGCAGCTATCGCGTTACAACATGATTATGGTAATGACGGTAATACCACGATGGTGATAATAAAACGTCGTCGTAATAATGAGAATTTTACAACAACTTTAGTGCATCCTGGTGTCGGGATGAAAGCGAGAAATCTCATTGAGCTCAACCACTTCGACGGTCAAGTAAATGCACACTATGCGACAGACAGGCCAGCATACTTAACGACCACGGTTACAATGACACCAGCAGTAACACATAGAATACGAAAATTGCATAAAAAAGAAATTACGGAAAGTCTACGTCGGAATAATTCAAGCGGAAGCCGAAAAGTTGGTGACGATGATGGCGGCGTTCGTGGTGATAAGTATGGCGGTAACCATCGTCGCAGTTTAGTTCAGGCCGAACAACTACAACGTCGTTTGTTAACCAATAATAATAACGATAATCACAATAATAATAATAATAATAATAATAATAACGATGACGAGGATGAGGATGATGAGAAAAATGTTGTTGCTCAACAGTTGAAAATCACTTTACAAAATGATAATTTAATGAATTACGATTTTTCCTATCAAAATGATGAGGAACAAATAAGAAACATTGAATTCGCTGGGAACGACGAATACGATGCAACGACTCTTTCTACAATGCAAGCTATAAAGCATAATGATAAGCAGTTTGATGAAGATATTCGAACAAAATTGAAAAAACCTTCAGAAATTATTTTGAAAGAAGTTGAAAACGACTTACCCGTTGATCCTAGTTACAGTCCTCAGCCTGTTTTGAATGTTTTGAATTTGTCTCGTGTCTATCATGATTTACACTTGGAAGAAATTGAAAATGATTTGACCGTCGAACAAACGACTACGTTACCCTTAAATTTTGATGATTTAGTTACCGATCAATTATCGGATGCGATCAATCAAAGCAAATTTCATCTGTTCTCTCACAATCCGGATAGAACCGAAGATTCGCAATTGTGGTCTATAGAGAATCAAAATTTCATGAATTCACCTCGACTTTCGGCCAGCACCAGTGTTGGTGGTAAAGGCCTGGACACTACGCGTATATATAAATTGCAAGAAATTAATTTTATTGATTCTTCCGATGACGATGACAGCGCCACGAATAGTCCGAACGATAACAATGATAATATTGACAATAGCATTATGGATGACGCTTTCCTAGATAATAATAATAATAATAATAATAATAATAATAATAATAACAACAACAATCTCGAATTTTCTTCTGGCGAATCGGAATCGGAAGATATGAATAATTTCAGCTTGAATAGTGAAGATGATGAAGCAAATCATTTTCTTGAAGGTGTCGTCGATGCCGCGAATTCCGATGAAATTTACGATTGGGATGAAATATCGCGTAATAATCGTCGTAATTTAATGCGCGGTCGGGATGTTGTTACGAAATTTTTACAAATTGTTGAAACCCAACATTCCCTCGGTTCGAATTGTGAAGCGGGCACATCATTAAATCTCGGCGAAGGTGTTGTCGATCGTTATGCTCAGGATCGTTTTCGTATCGAGGCGGAAGTGGCAGTAAATCGTGCCAACATGTTGACCAGGTAAGTAAGAAGAGAGAATGAAGAAAGAAAGAAAAAAATACTTCATAGAATGGACTTTTTATACCCTACACCACCACTTATACAAGGGTATATAAAGTTTGTGAGGATCTATACAACAACCAGAAGGACACGAGGGAGATGCATCTTCTATTACGCCCATCGATTCACAATCACTTACTAAAGCAATGTAATGTTTTCTGTCCCTTTGTCCGTGTGATCTTCAACTAACAGGCCGCGTTGTGTTTTGGCCCAAGCACGAACGCCATTGAAAATGTTTTGTGCCGGAGCACTTTTTCGAACACTTCTCGTATAAGGAACCATTTTGCAAAGTTGTTGTATGGGGGAAAGTTGACTACAGGTTAAAGTACTTATTTGCCTCTTTGATGGTAGTAGTAAGCCGCTGAATTGACTGAAAAGTGAAGTGAAATTGAAAATATTAGGTTCTCCGGAAATTTCTTGCGGTTTATTCCAACACAAGTTCAAAATAACTTCTAGACAGAATATATAGTTAGGAGCAGCAGACTTACACTTGTTTTGAAAAAAACTTTCAAAGTAGTTGGTCGTGTTATAGTAACAAGGCGTAAGTAAGAGGTTGCAGATCAATGTGTGTGTAAATTAAAGTAAAGAAGGTACACTATAATAATTTCTGAGACAACGGACTTAATTTAGAATTTAATATCGGCTTTAGACGAAGCCGATAAGGTCTGGAAGACTATAATACTATACTTCACGCGATCCTTTCTCAATTCTACATTGGATCCCTCTATGATACAGTACACTGGTTCCGTATAGTATGCGTCTCGCAGATTGTACAAATACCTGCGCCGTTCGTAGCCCAAGACGATTAGCTTACTTATTGTATTTAGAATAACTTTCTCTAATGACTAAGCTTAAGACACTAAATGACAATAATTTTTGTGGCCGTTGAATAACAAAAGTTTTTTTCACAAAAGAGGGAGAGACGGAGAGAAATGTATAAAAATCTTTTAACACATATTTTCTCTCTCATTCTGTTACCGGGTTATTTACACGAACCCTTTCTTTAGGATGTTATACGAAGTCACTGATAATATTTTCCCCCGTGCTATACGAGTCCTTCTTACGTAACCACCCTCATATATGATGGCTTAGGGATGTCGGTGTCGAATAAACTCGACGCTAGATTTCGCGTGTGACTTTACGGCTATCGACATAGAGGCGGCTCGAGGACGACGCTTTCAAGTGTCGCAAATGTTTACGTTTGCTGCTAGCGTCGAATGAAAACTCTTTCAACGATAAAGTTGGTGCCCAGCAGCATATTCAAAGGAAAAATAAAGCAAAAAAAAAAATAAAAATATTACGAATGCGCATATTTTATACGCCACCTAATCTTATTAATGACAGAAATTCCAAAATGTTGGGGAGAGGAAATAATTATTTTGAATATTTCTCTCTTCTGGCGTCACAAAATAAAAGGATATAATAAAAAAGAAAGCTAGAAAAATGTTTTGGGAAATATTATAATAAAAGAAGAATTCGGGGGTTATAAAAATATAACTAAAAAAAAAAATTATATAAATTAAAAATAACTTTAGATGAATTCTTGTTTTGCTGATTTAATTACTTCGTTTCCTTCTCCTCTTTTCGCATATTTGGATTCATCTTCTTCCTCACACACCGACGATGTTACAAATATAACGCTGTTTTTTGTCCACTAAAAACTTCATCCGACTCGACAGCAGGCGTCGCATCCAAACTCACGAAACAGCACTGTCGGAAAAGGGCGGTTGAATCGATTGCGCATTCGGTGTCGACAGCTTGCGTCGTCGTTTTTTCCTTTTTGTAATTACCTTACCCCGCTTACTTAGCAAAGACATAAACCTTAAAAAAACTGAGTTGCTATCTTCTCTTCCGATTTCTTTTCGTCAATGAACAAAATCAATTATATTTAAAAGTCAATTAATTTATTTTAATGCCCACTTGACAATTTTATATATAGAAAAATCGACACATTATTATAGAGCAGCAGAATATCTATCAACAAATTCCAAGATTTATTGTTGTTCATGCTGTACTTAATTATTTTCCATACACTGCTGTGGTGTGATGTATGTGAGCCATTTAAGAGACTATTCGTTCTCAAGATAAAATAAACTTTAAGTTACGTGATACTATCTTAACTATACTGTGGTGAATGGTTGGCGTCTTTGAACAATTCTTAAACATTCTACATAGAACGTGTGTTCTTGCTTAAAAGCAAGTGTTCTACTGACAAGTGCGAATAAAATTCATACAAATAACATTGCAAACATAACATTGTTTGAGTTGTTAGCAATTTTGTTTACATTTGGTGAACAGTAAATATATATGGTGTGTACGTGTCTGCTTAGCTCTGCACATAATCAAGAAAAAGGCTACAAGTAATTTTCGCAAGTTCAGTTAAAGATTTTTGGTTTGCTGCAAAAATTTAACAACAAAAGCACTTCACGTCAACAAAGAAAGATTTAAAAACACCGGAAAGCGCGCAATTGTACATAAAACAAAGAGTAGGAAAAGTAAAAAAGTTAGATTCGTCTTGTGGGGCGAAACTTTGCACGCAAGCACTTGTACAACTTAACTCAAGTGCACAAAATATTTCCTTAATTTTGATCAACACCAACAGGTTGGGCAAGGACAACAATTTTCGCAGCAGTTGTGGACTTGGTAAACATATTTGAAAATTAAATAAATATTTTCAATATTCTGAAAATTACAAATCCTTCATATTGGTGTTCGCTCTTGAGAGCGAGTACTCAACGCAGATTATAGGGCCACCAGTCAAAGGAATAAATGCAAATTTCTCTATGGTTATCTGTCTACATACTAAGATTCGTAATAAACTAACAGGGGAAGCGGACTGGAACTCGAATGGATATCGATTGAAATTGAGCTAAAAACTTAATCTACTTCAACTGCTTCTTATCCTTCGGTGATCGAAAGAAAACGTTGCAATAGCGTTTGGTTGACTGTAGACCTAGCCAATCGAGACTATTTGCATTGAACTTTTTATAGTTTCTTAAAAAATATTTGTCCCAACTCGTAGCATCCACTTTGTTTTATAAGTTACAGTTTTTTCGCCTCTTGCGGAAGGATCGCCTCGTCTTTCAAAAATGAAATTTGACTATCAACGATTTATGAAGTGGACGAAAAGATAGGCCTAGCAACTTAACCGAGGATATAAATACATCTTATGGGGTGACCGATGCAAATTTGTTACGAGCGACAAGGCGATCCTTTTCTACATAACCTCTCATTTTGAAACCTTTTTATATACACAACCGTAGGTGCTGTAGAGTAGTTAACGGTGGGCCATAGCCCACTACAGTGTGTTCACGTGCTTCTAAGTAGAATTCTTACTCAGCTAATATTCCTATAAAGATATGATTTGTATGGAAAACGTTCATAAATTAAATTAGCAGCAAAATTTTAAAAAGTGTCTGAGTGTTATTGAAAGGTTTTTTTTACAAAATTTAATTTTGAAAATACGAGTTTTCTATTTTTAGAAAGAAAGTTTCCAAAATTTAATGAAATTTAATTACATTCGTTAACGTTGAAATAACATCAAACGCCATTAAAAAGGAAGCAGGATCGAAAGGCATAAAGACAAACTTAAATGCCACTTACACGAGGTGGCAAGAATAAATTAACGAAAACTTAATTTCCGTTTTTAATAAGATAGAAAAAAGAGATTTGAGGGAATAGGAAATAAAACAATTAAAAGCAAAGAATAAAAATTGTGGAAAAAATCATTTAAGGTTAAGGAGGCGAGGTGCAATCTTCGTGAAGCAACTCTTGAAAATCCATAATCTTTGATCAATGGAATATAAAAAGAACCACAAGACTCTTTACTACGTCTATGCTTGCACTAAATTGTTAAAGGGACATAATTTTAAACTAAACACTTAAATGTAAATGTTCCACCCATTTTAGAATGCCTGTGATTCTGTGCTTAAGTGAAATTGTCAAAAGTCATGATATCGTGAGTTTTCAGAATAAAGAATTTCGATCCCGTACGGAAAAACTCGCCGAAGAAGGGTTAGCAGATCTAACGTGAAACATGCTGCCCTTGATTTTCAACAGACATGAGTCCTTCTGATAAACCCTGAATGTAACTCCTAACTGATTGTTAGTTCGAGGAGGTTTTCCATTTTAATTGCGACAACCAAAAATTGGAGTATTGTGAATAGATAGCCCTAACAGGCCAGCTTGCTGCATGGGATGCATATCTTGCTTAGGACATAACCGCAGTAATGTTTGGCGATAGACAATAACTTGAATAAAATATTTGGTGCTAATTGTTTTTTTACTTCTTCTCATTCGTACGCGCAATAACTTGCAAGCTTCTGTATAAATAGTTTTGATCACAATGACGCAAGCAAGAGATTATTTACGAAAGGCGAATAAATGTAACTAAAGCGCTCAACACAATAAGTGCTATGCTATTGTATCGTGCGTCATGCACTTAAATATCGAAATATGATTCGATTACCCTCTATTTGCGTGACGCGGTGACTGTGAGGAAGAAGTGAGAAAAGGGAAAAAGAGAAAGAAGTAGGGAGGTGGTGGCCGCAACGTAGTGGATGTGGTCCCAATCGATATGTGTTTCCCGACTGGGCACCCACTATAGCTACCAGCAAAGTGAAATCTTCCACGCAGAGACTTGAACTCGCGAACTTACCTACTCGGCTGCTCACACGTACGCAACACGTACGCACGTATGCTAGTTGAGCATATGTTGCATATGCTAGTTGAGCATATGTTGCATTGCCTCGCTGGAGTAAAAGCTATATGAACAATTTGCTCATTGTGTTCAGCCCCTAAGTCCGTTTGATGCGTATTGCTGGCCTTGTAAAACCAAACAAGGAACATTCCGTAAGGAACTTGGGCTCTGGGATGTTTTACTTTATAGTTCAAGCTATCATTTTTCCACAAGATTAGATAAAAGCAAATCCCTGCAATCGAATAAAGACATGTGTTTATTTAATTAACATATTGTTAATTATTCGAAAAAATGGTAAAACCAAGCACAGCTGGCGATTTGCGTTAAGGTTGACAACAGATAGCAGAACATTTCACGGGAAAAAGCAGGATTAGCATCTAAAATCTTACCATGAAATTTGATATTCCTATAGCTTGTTAGTAGGAGGACATCAAAGGGGGGCGAATCGTAATATTCGAACGAACCACACGTCAAGCGGCATTCCTGTAAATAGTTTGAGAATAGATTTCCTAAGAATTATAAATAAAACCTATACTATCTTAGAACCCACAATTCAGTGACAGGGCCTTAATTTTAAAAGAAGTCGGATGAAGCCGTAATCTCCAAGAAGCATCTTACGTTATAGTGTTTAATTTTTTTGTGTTCGCTGGCGTCTTTGTATTATTAAAGGCGTAAGCTCTAGTCGGAGATTCGGGATGCGAGTTTTAATTTAATATTTTACGTGCATTGAGAATATACTGCTTTGAATGCAGATTACAGTAAAAGCATTGACAGAATTAATATGCTCTTCCCTTTAGATAATGCACATGAAATTGTCAGGAAAAGCCTGCGGGTGGCCGGTCTGTTTATGATGCGTCATTATCAAGTTCAGTTTTTTGCGGTTTTCGAATTTTACACCCACTGCACTAAATTTGTATTTGTAATCGTAATTCTGATAAATTTTATCAACAATCGAATTATCATTGCGGTAATGACTGTCAGTTGCGTAATAAAGGGTTCATTTTAGTCAGTTAATGCGTATAAACAATTATTTGCCTCTAAATATTAAAGATTAACAGCATATGTGTGTGGCGCACTATTAAATAATTATGCTTTTCACATTAAATTTCCCATTATATCTAATTTTGTTTACAACAATAAATTAAAGTTAATTTCCTAATGCGTTTCATCCATAAAATCATTTGAAATTTATGATGTGTTGTGAGTGCTATATCAACCACAGGAGGTATGTTAAATTTATCAAATGTTTTCAAGGCAATAAACTAAGAATCGGGAAATACACAAAGTATGTATATATATATACGCTTTAGTGGATTCGTGAAACAATTTAATGTTACGACTGTTTTAGAGGGTGGTTTATATCAAAAAAGGTTTTCGGGAAGTCAAGCAACTTTTGGCCTCTTCTCATGCATCAGCCGACGGCATTTTAAATGTAATTAAGTTTTTTGGGTTCAAAAGAGACAAAAATTCTCCAGTTTTGCTCGAAAGCATGAGTATAATGTTTTGTTGGGAAAGTTTAGGGTCAGACAACAGTGTACTTTAACAAATCAAATGTAAATTTACAGCCGCGACCCAAGGATGATGTTAACATTTGCAACACCCCAAAAAAGAAGCTTCATAAATTATATATATTCTTGTTCCATATCAATCTAGCCATGTGCGTCCGTCTTTATGGGTGTGTGGATTTGTGTTCTTCTCACTCTTTTGGTTACAAAAATTAAGATATCAAATTCAAATTTGACAGAAGCCTTGGAAACTTTTAGTTAGTATTTAAAATAAGCTAAATCGGCCAGAGGACTCGCCTCCAGGAGATAGTGAACTGAAAGAACATCTATTTCTCCAAGCAAAGACTTGTCGTTTCTTGCTCACTACTCGTAGATGATAAAATATAGAAAACTGAAATTTTCTAAATTTAGGCTACTAACTGCTATTAAAAGTGATCAAATTCTAATTTTTTCAATTTCAAGTTATTCCGTACATTCGTCACAGGCATTATCAGTCTAATAATAAAAAAAATCGACTACGATCTGACCAAGTTGTAAGTAATGATATTTTCATTTATTATACCCGTCGAACTTTACCTGTCGATCTATCTGTCTTGTGTTCACGTTTACCTGTGTGTGTGTCTATCGTTTACCTTCTTTGAGCAAAACGAAACTTTGTCTATTGTGTTGTTTAAAGCATTCAATTGAAAGACAAAAGGTGTACCCAATATATGTATATATGTGTATGTGTTTGTACATGTATATATATACAGGTATGTATATACTTTCTAATTGATTTACGGTGTACCTTGTAATCAAATCTCTGACATACACGTTACATTAACTATCAATAGAGAATGAGTAAGCGACAAGATATAATTGAGATAAATAAATGAACACTTCTTTGCTTTCAATATAAGTCAAGTGTGTGTTTTAGAAAATCCGCTGCAAGTTGAATTAAATTTTAAGAATATGTTTCACATTAAATTTCTCGAACACATCGAATTGATGCATTTCATCGTCCTTCAGTACAATAACTTTCAATTATATATCAGATGATTTTCCTACCTGTCTGGCAATTTGTGAACACTACGGCAAAAAAACTGCAGTCTTTTTGAGGCAAACCAATCGCCGAGCCATTTTGGCCCATTTCCATTACAAGTAGAGTGCTGCTGACCAATGCAAAAATGTGATAATCGAAAGGGCTCGAGCTTAGTGATTAATTGGATTGGGTAGTATTAAGCAGGTGAGACCTTCAATCGGCTTTGTTCTACAATTGAATGAACAGCGGTCACGAAAAAAAATGACTTTATGTTGCCCTTTCTCATATTTCGCTGGGTTTTTGAATGTGAAACCATTCAAATCAATTTATTAGTAGCTTTGATATTTCTTCTTTGTTTTCTTTTCTATAATGAAATCGTAATTTTTTTGCGTGATTTCCACTGAAAATACACAAATGTCTAGAATCATTGAAATCACTCGCATTCATAAACTGACTACAGATAATATTTTTACTGCGTTTTAAATTTTAAATTGATAGGATGTTATAATATATAAGCAGAGATTTTTTTTACAGCTTCGGATGTTAGCTGTTGTGGCGTTATTTACGCTTTGAATATTGTAGCGCATGCGGTGTTCGTCACTCGTAAAGACTTAGCCACGCTACGCTTCGAATTAATCAGGAAAAGTAAAGTTCTACACAAAAATCCCTTTTTCTGGCACAAAACCACATCTATTCAAAGCTCCAAGAAACTAAGTTGTGGGCTTAGGGTGATAATTTATACGGTTATGTGTAGCTTAAAGACAATTCTTTCAAATAAAGAAGTCACAGTTTTATGCTATATCCTACAATCTCTCGTACCGGACCGCACCGAAGTAATTTGTACTCCCAATATTGTGGCTCTTGTAAGAGCATAGAGTCGGTAAATTGAAGATGAAACCGGGCCTTCCTTCCAACTACGAGCTAATGTATATTTGGGATAAGAGAGGCTGCGAATTGCTTGCTAAAATTTAGACGAGCATTCATTGTATTCGTCGGATCCTATTTTTCTTCACTGCTTTTAGTTAAACGCAATAAAGGGGCACATACCTTGCATTTGGTACAATAGAATGAATTTATGTATGAGAAAGCGAAGCTTTTGTGGTTTGAACCAAACGTAATTATTCAACTTTTACCTTAAGTGAAAAGTGAACTAACTTTAAAATACTTCCTGCATGAGCATGTGTCGTTCAGCCTTTGCCAGAATATTCCAATTTTGTGTGTTGTAACGTTTCCTGAGCGAGTTTTGTGCATATGATACCGGACATTATTATGAGGAAAAATCACGATAACATGGCTTGTGATATATTGTATGTGTCGTTTAGCTCAATAGCAACAATTGTTGTTGATAGTGTTCTGTAATGATGGTTTCATTTAGTTTGAGCCTCTCATAACACACTGCATATAGTCGATTCGTCTCGCCTGCATTATGGTTATTTGCACCCTGATTGCTGTGTCGCATACCCAATTGAACGCCGCCTTCCTTCCAACTAACCTTGGTAACTATGGAATTTTCCTTTAAGAGCCCTTCACGCCTTGCGTAAGCAAAATCATTGCATGACACGTAAGAGGGATAACGTCTGACAATTCAAACCAATTTTTTTTTTTTTTAATGTACGGAGAACTTTCTAGTATTTTGTAGAAAACGTACCAATAAATGACATTTGTTTTGCATTTGAATGAAATATTTTGTGCTTTTATCGAACAGCAACATTTTAAATCACAGGACGTGTATACTGCTTGGTCGCATCAATATGGAGTTTTGTATTAAAGTGTGTACACCTCGAACACACAGTTAACTGGTTAAATAGCAAACACAACGTGTCCATAAAAACTGGGTATTCTTTGCACAAAACTTCGTTTAATCAAAACTTTTAAGAAATATGTTGTTTTACACTTCAGTGTAATAACTCACTCTGTTACGCACAACAAAAAGTTAAGGAAAAGGGGAAAGTCATAGCAGCATTCAGCGCCTCATGGTATTCATTACGCAAGCTTTCGGAAAGACCCGAAAACTAATTTTGTTTTTGCATCCTGCAACCCCTTGTGGCACAAGGGCATATTAAGTTTGCACGAATGTATGCAGCACTCAGAAGGACTTGAGATAGAACCATCCATTAGTATATCAATTGATTCAGACAACGATTCTAAGCTCATCTGCCCATTTGTCTGTGTGTCCGTCTCCTTTTCTTGTGTTCAGTCTACAGGCCGCAATTTTTGAAATATTGCGTTGACATTTGGCACATTGACGTGGTTTGGCCCAAACGGAAACACTATTGAAAACGGTTCGGATCGAATCACTTTTTCGACCGCTTCCCATATAACGACTTTTCAAAATAAAGCGAATAACTGCATTAAGCGAAGTGCTGCATGGCATTTACTGGTGAACCCTGGGCCACCATAGCGTTTTCCTTTGTTTTGTTTTTAGTTCGCTTTATATTTTTTGCACAACGAAATAAAAACACTTTTAGATCATATGTTAACCACATTTGTTTCCAGCCCACTTGCAGTTTATTCTTATTATTATTCAATAAAATGTGGCTGTGCACACAATTCTAATTTCCAAGGAGGGAAAAAAGTAATACCTTCCCTTGGGTGGAATTGTGTTTTTATTCATCGAACTGGAGGCATTTGTATGAAAAATCGATGGAATTTCCATTTTTCATTAGCTGCTGGTTTTTGATTATTTTTTATTGATTTCTGTCGAGATAGTTTTAATCCTTGAATCGTTGATGTACTGCTGCATACACTCACATTCGTAAAATGGAAAGGTTGAAAACGAAAATTTTAATGCTTTACGAAAGCATTTTTAATAAGTTATAGCAAATTGAGTTGACTGAGATGTTCCTTATCTCTATCTCATCGATTATTAAAATCTCTCGTAGAAAATTTTAGAAATTTTCGCGCAGCTTCGCGAAACTTCCACTTATTTTCCCATGTAACGGAAATTAAAGAATCTTTGTGAAAAACTAAAGTTCGTTCTCTTCCCTCGCGTTTTTTTCGAAAAGGTATGGATTATGAAATCAATTTGATCGGTTCCTTTATTCATCTGCTTTTTTCAAAAAATCTTAAATGAGAAACTGCCAAGTGAGGCATCGTGTAAGTGCAAAATAAAAACTTGTTGTATACCATTTGTACTCATTTCTCTCACTATACCCTACACCATTTGTGCTATAAACGCATATCAAGTGTTTTAAGCGGATGCATGCGACACCCACAACGACTTGCTATAGACCTATTTTTTATTATGTCGATTAATTCCGAATCAGTTTGTGAAGCAGTTTAAGTTTGTTGGTCCGTCTATCCGTCTTGTATTGCAGTGTGCGCGCTGCAAATATTCGATATATTTTTATGTATATCGGTACACCGATATGTTTAGGTCCAAAGCAAACTCTAATGAAAATTCTAGGAATCGAAGCACTTTTCCGACAACTTACCATATAACGCATTCGTTATAGGAATAATCGTTACGAACTTGTTAAAGCTTATTTGCCATGTTTTCAAGCCTTTTTGTAGTGTTTCTCACACTGATGTCATATACATAGATTTCAGAAAAGGGCTCAACTTAGTTAGCCATAAATTATTGGTCGTTGAACTCCTGGCGATGAGTTTTCCTTCGTACTTACTGAAACGGATAGGTTCTTATCTTCATAATAGGTAGGGTTCTTTTCAACTCCATTACATTTTATGAATTTTCCGTGAAGTCAGGTGTCCCGCAATGGAGCGACTTAGCCGCCTTTCTACTTGTCCTGTACATCAAAAACCCCCCGCTCGGTGATTAAATTCAGCCATATCTTGAAGTACGCTAATGATGTCGGATCTAGACAACTTGGGCATATGGTGTTTGGAAAATTTTATGAAATTAACTCTCAAACAATGCAGGAAGCTTTGCTTCTCTAGGCGGAATTCATTTACTACTGAGTATTTCCTTACTTCACACAAATTGGCAAATGGGGATTCATTTATCGATTTAGGGAAATTCGTCGTTTTAGTCTGCGCATTGAGCTGTCTATAAATAAAGTTAGATCTGCACTTATGTTACCAAAAGGCTTTTCATAAGCTTGGTGAGACCAACACTTGAATATGCCTCAGTTGTACGGTCTCTTTTCTGTAGGTGTCATGTTGACTCAATCGAGTCAGTACGAAACCAATTTCTGCTTTTTGTCCTGAGGAATTCAGGTTGGGAATTGCTTCTTCCGTTGCCACCTTATGAGAATAGATTGGTTTTGCTGGCCCTACCCTCATTGGAGAAACATCAACTCGAGTATTTGTTTATGTTTATGTTAAGTGGATACCATTTGCTTGATGGTGAGCCCTAACTCACTATAATATTTTTTCTTTTGTTTCCTCTAATATTTTGTGTTTCCAAGTGTTACAAAACAAACAAGAAACTTGTGTTGGCCATAGAAAATAGTTAATTGGGAAGTTCAAGAGTGAAGTAAAACCACATCCCATTTATGCATTTGAAATTTATGTATAAATATTTATGTGCGCACTTATCTGCTCTTATATATTTATATATACCGTCTGTATTAAAAGATAAATACTGCAGAGCACTGCATTGCTCTAATTTGTATAGTGTTTGTCTTCCTTCACTTTACTTGAATATTTATATATATATATATATGTGTGTGTGTGTGTGTTTAAAGGAACTTTTCAATTTCAGAGAAAGAACTAAACTTTTAATTGAATTTTTAGTATTCAGTTAGAAAATGCGCAACAGATACTAAAGTGTTCTTATTATCCCTTTGCTACCAACCGGTTTTTCGTTCCTTTTTGTCATTTAGAAGGAAAAAAAATGGAAGAAAATTATTTCTGATTTTGTGTGAAATGCAACGATTTTACATATAGGAATATGTGTAGCGGAATTTAAATACCAAACTTATGTACAATACAATATGTGTGTATGTTGAATAAAAATAAGTTATATGCGATTTTGTTTAAGAGCTAACTTCACCACGCTTGTGATTTTTGATTACCAAGCAAAAGGAAGATCTCTTGATTGAATAGGTTGTACGTGACATCTGTGTTTATTAATACCGGAGGTTCTGTTAGCCCGTGCTTAACATTGCCCTTAATTAAAGGGAAATGATTTGAGACATAGGGAAGTACCGCTAATAGCTATTGTGCCTGGAACTCTTTTCTCTTAGGCAAAAAGAAATTTTCTTTACCTAAAGCAAAAGAAAGGCATTGTAAAAAGAAATAAAGACCCAAAGTGCGTTTGTACAATAGTAGGGTGAGTCTTTCTCTAGGCAATTCAATCCATTTTCACATAGTCACTGACGGACTGAAGCGTAAATTCCCGAAGCACAGTAAAACAAAGAACTCCAGAGATTGTAGAAGAAAAAAAACATTTGAGCCTGGTTTTCACACGAGAGATCGGACTGTGAATTAGGAGAGTTACCGACACAATATCGAAGGGAACAGACGTATATCAGACAAGGTAGAAATTAAAAGTTTTCCGTGTAGCGTAGTATAACGCAGTCGTGAATCAATCTCTATTCTGACCCTTTTTTGTGTGAATTTTTCTTTATGTGTAAAAACAAAGGTATTAAATAAACACATATACATAAGTATTAAATAAAACCGTTATACATATATTTACAGTAATTACGAGTTAAAATGTGTAAAAATTTAATTTAATTTAAAATATTATTTATAGTAATTATGAGTGAAAACGTGCCAAACTTAACTTTAACGAGCGTATCAAATATCAGGTATATTTTTTTTTTTCGAAACTCGCACTACTGCGATAGACATCTGTGTCAAATTTCACATCGTAAACATAGTCCTTCAGATGCAAAAAAAAAAACAGTATTTTTCCCGACTTTTAAGAGTGTGAGGAGATGATTTCTGACCCTCAATCGGTCATTAAAGCCATTATTACGAGAGATAACACTTGGATCTACACGTACGACATGGAAACAACCGATCAATCGAGCAAACATCGTTGTTAATCGTTTTTTGTTTTTTTGATTTTCGTGGTCCGAACCCCTTACGTCGGGCCAAACTGTTCACAAGGAATATTATGTGCGTGTTATGCGTCATTTGCGTGAAGCTATTCGCAAAAACAGGCCGCAAGAGATTTGAAAAGGAAAAATTAAATCGGTTTTAATTTTTGGGGTACATATAGTAAGATGAACCTAACCTAGAATTACAAGCATCAAATAAATATAACCCTTACACTTACTTACGATGTAACGTGCAAAAGCTTAATCTAAAGAAAATACGAATTGCAAACACACATAAAAAAAAAAAAAGAAAAAAGATATTTATGCTCCTACAGTCTCACATATATTAAAACAATTACATATACTTATCATTTAAGGCTAATCAAAAACCAAAAAAAAAAAAAATGAAACAACAGTACATACTTATCCACTGGCTGCTCGAAACATACCTTAAACAAAACGCCACGTGTTAACACCTACCTGTTTAAAAAGAAAACGAAACCCGAAATCACTTATTACATAGCTACACAATACATATATGCATGTTCAGTCAAAGTATATGCGGAAAGGAATTCCTTGCATTTTTTATATGTGCTACACGAACAATAATATTAGTAATCCGGATAAACTGACAATCTGCAGCTTAATGAAGAAAAAGGATTGGATTTCGAGTCAAAGAGATGACATGTTGCTGGAAATAACTGATGATGGTTAACACTTACGGAATTTACCATTCCGAAAAGTGTAAATAGAGATAATTGATAATTTCTTTAGATCTACAAAGGTTTATGATTCCTCTTCTTCAAAACTCTTATTTGTTTGGAAAAAGCGATTATTCAGTTCCGTAGCATGTGCCTTCAAACAAAATCAGTTCTCTGTTTTAGTCTGTATACGATAGTGTGTGAGGGTGATGACACGTGGAGGATAGGTACACAGTAGTGAAACTGAACATGAGCCAACGGATGGATGGATGGACAAGTACAAGCGAAAATTGTAGGGGGAGAGGTATGAAGTGGGACAACTCGAGGATGTCAATATGTTTGTCTAAGCTTTACATTTAGCTTAAGTTCATTTTCCCTTTTCTTTTGCAATGCGCCTGAGCTAATCAGAGTGAAGTATAGTATCAAAACTCCATAGGATGTCCCAAAATGTACCCAAAATTCGAACTGAATACAAATTTGGAAGATTTACTCCACGTAGGAATTCTCTTCAAAATATCTCAAAAATCGCAACCTATAGTTTGAACCCAAAAATTCATGGTCAGACGGACAGACATGCTACAAATGACCCAGGATATGATTCTAAGTCCTAAGCTCTAAGTTTTTGATATTCTGGATATATGCACACAAACTTAACTTAAGTCATACTTCAAATTAAAGCAGAAAACTTTACGGCAATAGATTTAAAAGTGGAATTTGAAATGCTGCAGATAAGGTAGACAAATACTGCTTTGTATGTGTATAAATTTACCTTTTGCTTAGCTGTCTAATTACCATCGAACTTCTGCGAGCAGAAAAGTGAGGGATCGTTAAGGATTAAATGGGTTTCAAATTCGAAACCTTTGCATGAAATACGAGCAATAATTCCACTGTTGTGGGTGTCGGCAGCAAAACACCTTTCCTGGACACATTGTCGCCAAAAAATGAAAATATTGTAAAGAGGTGTGAAGTATACGCGAAAGCAAAACTTTAATGGGTTTTTTTGTCACCAATTCAAGAAGATTGGAATCTCTCTCTCTCTTTGCCTCTCTCTCACTCTTTCTATATGCGTTTTGAAAGTAAATCTATGAAGTTTTGATTTTTCGCACTTTTTTTATTTATTATATATGAGAAGATCGTTATATCTTTTGAGAATTGTGAGTCGATTAGGACTATCGCCTCCTAGGCTTTACTTAAAGCCTGGCTGTCTGTTTAAGTTCCAAGCTCTTGACTGACAAAAGCATTGTTAAAATTCGAATTTCGGAGATCGTTTCAGTTTTTAGTTACTATAAGAAACCGCACCCCCCTTCAAACGTGATTTAGTGATGCGTTTAGCCGAAATTGGACTCTAGAATGGGGTGAATCATAGAAACACCTGAAATATAACTCCGTTATCATTTATATATCGTCTTAAAGTATTGTACGACGACGAGATGTTACAAAGCGAAAGTGAATAGTTGTATACCTTGACCAGCATACGATTGTTACTAAAATAATATGCAATAATTTTTTATGTCAATAACATTGAGATTTTCTCATAAGTCTTGTTGAAAATGAAAAAGAAGAAAAATAGTAGGAGGTGAACAATAATCAACATCATGGCCAAAAACATCATTCATTCTTTCGTTCAGTGCTATCGACATCGTTCACATTGTAAGCAACAGGTTCAGTTATTCGCAGAACTTGATAACTCTGTTGTTGTATATAGATAGATAAAGAGGCGATGGTCTACCGCAATTGTGAAGATAGTTGTGTGCGCTGGGCGGTTTAATGGTTGATCGGGTGAGTTTGTGTATGCGTTAGCCAAACAGCTTATTGTGATGTTTAGTTTTGATTTTTTTTTTTTTTCTTTTTTTTTCTTTCATTTGGAATCTATACACAACAGAATGATTTTTCCATTATCTCTAGCTTAGTACTTGGTCACGTAACGGATGCTACACCGGGGACAAACTGCCACATACATATACATAAGAAGATAGCTACGTAAATCCACATATATACACATTCACACATAATATACACTAAGATAATCGCTTAAAACTTTAACATGCACACACATACATCCATGTGTCCGTTGGTGTATTTATAGAGAAGAACATTGTATTCGATGGTTTTATTTTTATTTTCATTTTATACTCGTGCAGCGGTTTGAAACACTTCATGGCCATCAAATATAAGTGCAGTAGTTAGTTGCTGGTAATGATTTTAACAACAGTTATCCTTACATTGTTATAAGTAAGCATGTTGCCTGCCTGTACATGTAAGTTTGTAAAAAGATAGCATAGAAAACAAAGACGATGACGATGTGTGTAAAACAGAGAAAAGAGAAAAGAGAAAAGAGAAAAAGAAAAGATTATTTTCACACCCGCCAACGAATGTCAGCAGTATGTTAAATTTTGCATTCCGTCTGTAGCACTTGGGCATTACTTCCTTCATCTTTCATCATAATTTCAATTAAGTTTAAAGTTTTTATTGTAAAATTGAAAAATGCTTGCGTGCATAGACCGATTGCTTGAGCTTGTAAACTGACTACGGAAATATGGTGAAATTTTAACATCAAATAGAGTCTTTTAGCCTGATCTGGAGGATCTAGAATGTGTTGAAAGTCGTAGGCTATATATTGTACTTGAACAGGCTGACTTGAAAGAGTGAAGAAGGTATAGCCAAAGGTTTTCATTTGCATTTACACTCATAAAAATTCAACAATTCTCCTAACTATCGAACTTAGGATAAGTTGTAGCAGAGAAACTTCTCGATACGCAAACTCTTATCGTACGCTTTTAAATAATAATTTAATTCACTTTAATTATATTTTCAGGATTTTTAAAATGACCTCACCAGCTACTCAAGGGGATATAAATCTCCTGCATGCTTCCGTTTTATCAATGGTGGAGTTCGACGATGATATCTTTGCCGCTGGCAACTGCTTTGATTGGAATGAACATCCGGCACAGCCGGGCTTATTTTGCCCTTTTGCTTACCGTTTACCGCCACCGAATTTGGGTGCAATTCTAGCCAAAGATTTAGCAATGGAATATCATTATCTGGGCAACACTTCAGAATGGTTCTTTCAAGCACGCAGAAATGCTGAAAAAGTGATAGCACGCAACGAACAATACTTGAAAGGTTAGTGAACGTAGAGAATAATAATAATAATAATAACAATAATAATAATATTGATAATGATAATGAACATATCGACGTTCGACTTATGATTGTATGCGTTCGTAGTATTGAGTTTGTTTAGCTGTCTTTGTTGGCAACTCAACTTTTGATTAACTTTTATGCTCTTTGGTTAGCAAAAGAAAGGAAGAAGAGAAACGCATCATTTGTGTTTTATAAACCAGAAACCACACTGAAGCAAAGATCTATAGTGATGGCTCATTAATATGCATATATATATGTATATACATTATATCTACGTTCATTTGAATGTCCAATTGAGTTTCATCTGAATTTAGTTTTGATTTTATTTTGCATAGAATTTCAGAGATTGAGAAAAAAATGTTAGTGAAAATGTCGTGGTCTTGGATCTTTCTTCTTCAGCCATCACAAACGGTAGACAACAATGGCATGGCATGCGGTTAAGTACGTCTGAAGCCACAAAAGGTACTCTCGATAAGTGTAAATAGCGCAATCGATTTAGATATGTCTGTCTGTCTGCCCGCCTATCCGTTTGCGCGACTTTCTTTCCCTTCCCCCTCCCCCTCTCTGTCGCTCTCTCTCTTCCGCTGTCTATTTGCACATCTTTCTCTCTCACTATTTCTCCAACAGTTGTCTCTGCTTATTTCTTTTTGCACTCAACATCAAGCTTTTAGATCTAAAGACTTTGTCTAGAAGAATAAAAAAAAGCTTAAGTGTTTATTTGTAACTTCGGGCAAAAGGTTGAAAGTGTTCCTCCTGTTCTTTAGCAATGCTCTCAAGAACATAATGTGATTCGTGCTGTGGTATTAGAGGAGTTTTAAAATATTATTTAATAAAATCTCCACTATAAAGATCAAACATGGGATCAAAAGTTTTACCGCAATTATCTAGCTGTGCTATACATAAATCCGACTAACAAACTGTTTCTTCAAATTGGACCGAGTAATATAATTTTAAACATACACGATGTGTGAAGGGGGCTTGGCTCTTTTTGGCAATCAAATGTCTTATGCCTAAGATGATCATAAAGCTAATCTTCTGATCAGAGACTACTTATGAGAGCCTATGACTTAATTGCAAAACAGTCGAACAACGCGGCATTAATCTACGACTTATGAAATACAATTCTCAAACTCATTATCACATACAAAAAATTATATCAGGTTTATAAATAAGTTTTTACCGGTTTTTCTGAAAGACAAATAACTGCTTATTTCATTGGTTATTTCATAAGACTGATGTACAGAAAATCTGACATCGCTGTTATCAAGTTTTAAAGCCTTGTATAGAAGGAAAGTATAAATTATACGCAGCTTTCTTAATGAAAAAAAAGCGAATTCCTCTCTAATAACAAGCATTTGCCACACGCACTGCCTCTCCTGTTTACAAAAAAAAGGTGAGTTTTTCATTGCCTTTTGGAAGTTTGCTGTGAACACGTTTCACCTGCTAACACATACGAAGAATGATTTCGATGTAAAGGACTAAAATCATACAGAGACAGCGAGAGAGTGGTAATGGAAGACAACGATAAGCGACCGCGGCCAGGAATAGAAGAACAATTGAATGTAATCCAGCAGAATATAAATACACTAGCAATACATTCCAAGTAAAAGACGTAAAGGCCGGGACGATCGATCCTATTGTCCATTAACATCTTCTATAAATAGCAAGTTCTGCCCATTTTCGAATTTATATTACAGTTTATAGCCTATAGCTATTATACATTAATGTATAGTAGACATTCAACCACCAACCATCTTAATGCCTACGGTCGGTAATGTTCCAAAAACGCATGATAGACGGACAGCTCAAAACAAAATACATCTTTCTTCGGAATTTTTCTTTCATCATCAAGAATATACGAAGATAAAGAGCCTTGAACGCATATATCCCATATTATATATTATAACTTAGAGTCCCCGCGTTTCAGAAGGACATGTGTTTGGTGTGTAAAAAGGGAGCGCGTAAAAGAATAGAAATAATTAACAGAACAACTACAAAAGTTATATTCGGCAATAGTCAGATCTTTTATCATCCATCACTTTTCTTCAAAAAAAAAAAAATTATGTTTCGGCATCACGTGATGCTGGGTGGCCGATGTAGAACACACATGGAAATTTTTATAATTGTATTTGTTGCAGTCTATCAGGTAAGGAGGGAAAACCCCATTTGTTTGCTTTGGAAAACTGGCGTATTCTCAGCCTACGTTGCCCTGCGGCCGCATTCTTGGACCGATTTACGCCATTTTAAATATTTTTATTTTTGTTGCAAGAAGAGTGTTTACCACAGACATTCTTACACTGATGGACAGACAGAGAGAGAGAGAGAGACAGACGTACAAAGGAATATGGTTACATCGATTTAAAATTTGATGCTGATCGAGAAAATATAGGCTGAATGGGGTCTCCGAGGCTTCCTCCTCGATGTTACAAACGTTTCGTCGAAATGAGTACATCTGCTTCTCAGTTGTAGATGTAAAAAAAATATGTGCACATACACAAAGTTGAATACCGTAATACATTCTGGCGGTTTCTCTTATTTTCACATGCAAGTCATGTAAACGATTACAAATACTTTGAAATTACAAAAAAAAAAAAAAAACATTTCTGGCCTTTAAAAGAAAGAGTATTTATAACCTATATGAAGAACATTTTTTTCCCGCATTCACTTTTAATTTTTCTTATTTTGTATGTTATTGCATTGCTTTTTTAGAATATTTATTCTTTTTCAATATATCAGAAGAAAAAAATTCAGAAAAAATTGCGTATTTTTAATTTATTGATATACGTTTGTTTTAATTAAAATGTTAACCCTTTAACTTCTATTAAATTAAGTGCAGCAACATGGCCTCATTATAAATTAGCTTTACCTCTCTACGATGCTTAAAAATATATAAAGTGATTACATTCAGTTTAAGCCGAATCTCTCAGTAGCTATTACTTTTCTTTCAGGACTTACTGTGAGCGCACAGGCCTATGTAACCCTAAACATTTTACTCAACAAATTTAAGACAAGTTATACGGACGGACACTGCTAAACTAATGGTTCAAAAAAAGGTGACTTTTTACATTTCTCGAAGTATGTTTTGTCCTCTTCAAAGCAATCCTCCTTAGATATAAGACACTTCTTCCAGCGCTTTTTCCACCTCTCGAAACAATTCCGATATGCGCTTTTTGGTATCGCCTTGAGCTCTTTCAGCGATGCGGTCCTTACCTCCTTAATGGTGCTTAAACTTTATCCTTTCGTGGGTCTTTGCAATTTTGGAAACAGAAAGAAGTCGCAGACTAATTCAGTTAACACCATGTCTAAGGCATGATGGCAGTGTTCCTTTTGGCTAAAAAATTATGAAGAAGCAGTGGCGTATGAGTTGGCGCCAATTCCGGGTAAATTTCTTCATATTGCTACTCGCAAATGGCGCACAACTTCAAGCCAATGTTCCATGTTGACCGTGTGAATTTCTGGCAGGAACTCACGATGCACCACGATATTGTAATCGCAAAACGATGAGCAAAACTTTCGCATTTGACCGAACTTGCTATTTTTGTGTTATTTTTGATCTTATCTCTTAGGCTCTGGTTTCGACGTTATAATCATGTTCCCTTGTCTCGTCCTCCATTGCGACCTTTTCGAACAAACCTGGATTGCCCTTGGCGTCATTGAACAACTCCTTAGCGATGCTCACGCGATTGGTTGTTTGATTAAAATTTTGCAATTTCGTGCATACTCATATTCAACATAACGTACAAGAAGACGTAACACTCAAGGCCATGCCAAGAGTAGGTAGCAGCCCACTTCAGTACCTAACTAAAAGCCTAAACTTTTAGAAGTGATTTTACCCGTCCAAAGCTAAAGACAGACAAAGCTTCTGACAGCAAACTATTCATTACGTTTGTCGTCATTATATGTTCTATGAGATTCCCAATGCGTATATCATTTCACAAATTTAATATACCGTCTGTCGAAGGAATTCCTTTGGATTTCATTTTATTTATTCACCTTTTTTTTCTGTTGGTTTTCTATGCACGTACATAAATGCTTGTGTACAAATTAAATTATAATTACCGGGATGCGAATTTATTAATTACTGTTTACATGACGGCTGTAGACCGCAACATAAAATATACTACAATTTGTGGTCAACAAACAAAGGAAAAAAAATCGTTTAAATAAATCCGAAAACGAAAATAGTGAAATAAAAAAAGAAGAAAATTACCCATCCGTTCCTCATTACGTGCATAAATATAACGAGGCAACAATTCACCTCAACATTTTCCCCGAAAAAATTTTGCTACCGTAACAGGATTTATTGATTTCATGACCACGTACACATGTACGAGCTGAAATTTTAATTTATTTCCTTCTAAAACAAACCTTCTCAAATCCATTGGTTTGGGGAAGGATGCATTTTACTCACGCAGTTATATGCAATCCCCAAAGGCCCACACAAATTATGTGAAATATGTGGATAGGAATTTTTATTGGAAGCCTGCAATTTTTTCAATACTTCCAATAAGTTTCAAGCAATATCGAGGAGATTACTTGAAAATATACGGGTGTATAGGAAAAAGAGTTTTACAAAATCGTTCCAAACGATCTACAGGTATACCCATGTCTCAAAGGAAGCTATTGCACGCTTGCACTTACTGTTCCTTCTATACTCTTGGCCACGACGAATGATAGAATCGTCGAAGTTAAGTGCGAGTGTATGTTGGCCATCTTGTTTTTCTTCTTGGTTGTCACTTTGTTTGCTCAAATTGTATCCTCGAAACGTTGTCTGAAAATTGAGGCTTAATAGATGAGCTCCTTAGTTAAGGAGGGAAGATCGCTGTAACAGCCTAAAAAAACTGCTTCTGAAGAAAATAACATTGCTGCGAAAATGCCATAGTTGATGATAGGAGTTTTCATGAGAATTAGTCAATTTTCTTAGAAACAAAATTCTAAAGAAAGGGAAAACAAAGTACAGCTGGCGACAGGCGAAGAGATTAACAAGAATTGGAAGAAAAGTTAGGGGGAGAACGAAATAACGGATTACACGAAGTGTATCAACAATGTGGAGGCAAAGTTAATGTGCTCGAAGGGAAGGTTGGCGATGCGCTAAGCCAGTTTGATGTCAGACTGAATGCCTTGGAAAAAATAGTTACTAAAGTAGTGACTCAGTTTGATGCGTAGGAGAAGAATAAAGAATTAGCGGAAAGTTGAGCCAGTTTCCAACCTTACGGAATGAAGTCGGCGTCTTAAAGGAAACAGCTGCTAAGCCATAACTTACTGTTGGAGATAGTGCTTCTAAAATAATTGATGGCGCCTCCCACGTGCTGTGTAAGGAACGTCCGAAGATGTAGCATAAAGATAAGAAGAGAGGGTACGCAAACGCGTGCAAATGCTAAAGTTGCACCATAGTTGAGCACCTTGCTGATGAATGCAAATTTCGCCAGATGGAACTGCGCTTTATACTAACCGCCAACTAAACGTTTTGCATAACGGATCATTTTGATCTCCTTTCCTTATGACGTTGCAGATACGAAGCTGAAATTTGACACAAACACTCGTACATTGTTTAAAAAGGAATCTTTTCTGATCTGTTGACATGCGTGCTCGCAATACATTAGGAAGTGTGCAAGTCGCAATATATCGAAAGAGCGCCGCACATTTGCAAATTTTCACTTGTAACTTTTGATCCCGCCAAGATGTCGCCAAAAACCTGTGATCGACATGTTTTCTAGGATTACCTTCACGTCCACTCCAACAATGACTCTAATTGGCTTAATTACTTAAATTAAAGATAAACCTTTAATTGCAATTTATTTGCACTACGGACCATTTTTAGTGGGAACATTCTGATAACAGATTTTTCGAAATATCTCTACGGGATCGAAAGTGAGGGTCGAAACTATTGAAAAATTGTCCAAAATTCGAAATTGTTTCGGCAGCTAATGTAAAGTAGGCGTGTATTAATGTTTGTGTTTTAGTGAGACTATGTAAATTTGATGTAAAAATTTCGGAATGAATTCTATTTCATTTCATTTACATTCATTCAAATTAAAGTTTAAACTTTCTAAACTGAGGCATAGTTGTGTTATAGGTGAAAAAAATATTATAAATAATACCCTTACTAGAGTCTTAATTATGGTGCATACTCAGGAATACGGAAGAGTCCGATTAAAGTGTGACAAAACACGCGTTAATCCACTAAAGAATGCTTGACCCAATTTCAGCCTCTTATCTTCAATTTTCCGCCTGTGGCAATTTCACACAGAAAGAGGATCCAAATGAAGCCTTTTTATCTTGTTTCTGAGACAAGCCAATATAGATGGCATGCGCTTCATATATATCTTGATATTACAAATCGAAGGATGAATCTTTTATACTAGCAGTACTTGTAAAATATGTTTTTTTTTGTTTAGTTTTTAAACGTTTGTAGTTTTATTTGTAATAGATATTGTGTAAACATAATTAAAAGTTTAATTAACACAGCTTTTATGCAAGTGTATTACAACTCTTTTGGGTTTATTTATTTTGCCTATACGTATATATTGATAATAACAAAATCGAATACCATATTAATTATTTTAAAATGAGATAATATTCAAAAAAAAAAAAACATTAACGACATAATTTCAAAAATTCCCGACGATTCAATTATTATATTAAAAAAACATTCGGCAGACACTCGGAAAAGCTACATATGCAAAGTCCATCTATGTTTCTACCTGATGTTCTTTCAAGGCACCAAAAGATATGCTATCATTTGGGATGGCTGACGAGCAGAGTGGCCGAACGTGAAAAATACGCACGTGGGAGAGCTGACGACGAACAGATTCCTGTAGTGCTTAATATGAGTACGTACTGTGAGTTAATTTGATAAGCGATTAGTGATGCTCCCAAGGAGTAGAACAATCGCCCTTGAAGGGTCTATTAGTCCGCCCCTGCCAGTCTGACAAAAAAAAATCAATCGAAAATTATTTTGAGGGCCACTCTTCAGTGCTACTAAAAGTGGAGCGGAAGCTGTAGAGATTGTACTGCCTGCCATAGCTAGCACGGGGAGGTGGGTGGGTTTTAAATTTTGTCTCACGGACGCTCCACAGACAATTACACCTAAAAGAGTTTGCAGGTGCTTTGCCCTTACAAGGATGGACGGACGGTCGAAGCCCACCTTATCGAAGGGGCATATCATAAGCCCTGGTTCATTCTTCACCATGCCCTATCTACCGGTTTCCCTCGGCCCATGATGTCTTTAGGAGACCCCGAAGTTGAGTCCAACGACCCCAAAGGCTAGCTTCCTCTCATTGATAAAATGGATATCTATTTACACAACATTTTATATAATAGAATAATATAATTAAGGAAAGAATTACAATTTCGTTAAGATGTCCGTACAAGAAGAAGATAAAGAAGCAATTTATTTAAAAAAATGTAACTTAAAAGAATGTATATAAAAAAAGTATTTGTTGAGTTTCATTTGCAGATTATTAAAATAAAAATACTGATCAATTTAACGGCCTCTTTTTGCTTAACATTACTTCTTGGCAAAGCTTAACAAGAGATTTTTTGGATGAACCCTTAATACAGCCAATTATTAAAAATATTATTAAGATGTTGTTGTGTAGGTATTTATTTATTTATGTGTTTATTAAATAAATGAATAATAGCTCAAAAGCTGTTCTTTTGCTTCATCTAACACTTTTGAAAATCTAGATCAGGTGGAAATATTTCTCCTTTATTACTTTAAAGGCGAAGGCTCCAAATGTGCACAAATGCTTCTTTATTTTCATTTAACATTCATTTCCGAGAAAACCATTCCTATTACTTTTACTACAAAGCTTTCCTTTATATTGTTAATTTGCACTTGACATCACTGCATTCCTTGACAAACAAACAGTTTTATTGCTATGTATTAAACAAAGTATGCACAATAACAAGAGTAAAATTATTAAATGTTCATTTTTTGTAAAGTGAATGTACAGAGAGAAGCCTTATGTTTGCCAACATATATATTTTATGTAGATGTTCGCTTTACAAGTTTATTTTTTACTTATTACTCTTACTGCGCTTCGGAAAAATGGTCACATCTATTAAATAAATTATTTTCTTTTTTCATTTAAATGTCTTTTTGCTCGTTCTCCTATTTGATCAAATTCTTAACAATTATGTTTTGTCTGTTGTTGTTGGTACATAAAAAAAAAAACATCAAGAAAGTTCCAGATACCATCCTTGCTTCCTCATTGTGACTTTGAATAACTTGTTGCTGTTTTCCGAAAGTGTCCGCAAGTGGTGCTATAAGATAGTAAAGAAAAATGTTTGTTTTCCATCTGTCTTTAAGCTTCACGTAATAGTGGAAGCTATACGGAGTAGTGGGAAGAATTTAAGTTTTGGAATCTCTCTATAGATGCGTCGATAGAAAAAACAACGTATACGAAGAAAGCGACTTTTACTGCTTAACTCGCAAGACATCGGCTTTGAATCTTTACGCAGCGTTACAACGTTCAAAGCGTAAATAACAATGACGTAAGCTAAGGGAACCAATCACATGGACCATAAAAGTCCGTTCGGGCGGTGGTAGAATTAGGCGAATGGTTGTGCCAGCTGGATGGGGAAGATTACGGTGTATTCCGACGAAATGAAGTCATCAATAGTCAAGTTACAAGATATCGTATGTTTTCAGAGTCATGAATATCGGCCGTACATAACGTAAGCCCCTCAATAAACGTTAATAGTACACACGTACCTGATGCTCCCGTCTTCGCTGTCACCAGCAGACGTTATTCCTCCTGATAAGTACTGGGGTTTTCCAATTGAAAATCTATTGCCCTCTAGTTCAAGGCCGCACCAAACAAATTTTTCGCTTGAAGAGCCTCAAAAGATCGGCTATGCTTTCTAAACGTAAATCATGTCTTGCCTAAAGAGTACGAGAAGTAATGCTTAGTTTAGATAGACAATAGTCTGCATAGTTTGCCTATTATTTTCTATTTTTATTTTTTATTGCATTTAAATAAACGGCATTCCACTTAAACAAAACGACGTTACCACAAAAAAAAGAAAAGAAATGTAATTTTGACAAGAAACTTTCACAAGACATAAACTATAAAATTAAACACATGCAGTCGTTTGAAAGAAAGACAAACACAATGGAGCAGAGAAATGTTGCAAATAAAAGTAGTTTTAGCGGCTGTCAAATTCGTGTAGTTTATTAAAAATATGCAAATAAGTTTTTGTATATTTTGTAGAAAATTTAAGATGAGTGAAAACGCTATAGTGAGACGGGACCCATAGTTAGATACTGTAGACCACTTTGCTTAGTAAACGTATCGATGTAACGAGCTTTCGAACTAGTGTGTAATATAGGACGAGGTCGAAAAAATGGTGCTATTCGGATCTTTTTAAATAGCATTCGTACTTGGGTCGAAATTCTTCCGGTTGCCAAATATCCCCAAAATATTTGCAGAATTGCAACCTGCAGGTTGAACACACGAATAAAGATGAACGGACCGACAGACAGATAGATTCGGAAGATGATTCTGAATCGTTCAGTATGATAAAAAATGGGTCTATTTCAAGTACTTCCATGTTGCATACATTCGCACAAACTTAATGTACGCTTGTACATGCAAGAAAATTGTATTCAGTTCAGATTGAATGTTTAAATAAAACTCGATAAATAAAACAAATAAATATTTTTCATTAAGTTTATCTCATTAGTAATGGATAAATGGCCCGCGCGTAATGTAAATACACACTATAGATATGTGTACATACATATATAAATCTATATTTGTGTATACTAATGATAGGTTATTTTCAGCAATTAATTTTCAATTTCTATTATTTGAAATCAATCGCTACGGTATCCATCAATAGTGCAAGCATAGGGTAGGTTTTCGCACAAAATACAAATTAGATATTGATAGATGGATATTATATTGACGAGGGAGAAAATTATATGCTATGCTATGCTATGCTAAACAAACATTTACAGACAACAAAGTACAGACAACTAATGTTAAGAGTATACAAAACAATCATATTATAAAGCCTTTGTTTCATATTCTGCAATAAAACATTCATGAAGGAATAAAAGAAAAATCGAATTTTCCTCAAACTTAACAAGAAACGGAAATGAAAACAACCAAGAACATCATATGCGGTCAAAGCCAACCCCACATCATTTCCCCTGAGTGCAGTTATGCACTCCTTTTTGTCAAAATACATCAAAAATGAAACGACACTTTCATGCAGAGACACACTTTTCATGGAAGCCCACACACTCGGGAATGCCTAAAACATCTTATGATGTGATCCAGGTTTAAAGAGCTTCATATAATTCCTAAAAATTTTATAAAAAACCAGAAATTATGTTTTTTCTGCGGTCTAAGAAAAAGAACTAGATGACCCATATTCTGTACCGTTAATTTTTTTGTTCAACTGAACAAATTTTTATCTTAAAATATCAATTGGGATATAGGGGTTTACATTTCCCGAGAATCTTTATATAAAAATTACAAGATAATCCGCCATCCCCTGCATCCTACGTAACAACCTATGAAAACAAGGAAGTGGTCCGATCTGAATCATTTTCAACAGCGGTCACCCTTAGGTCAAAAAACGTCAATGTACCGAATTTCATCATACTCGTCTCGAAAATTACGGTGTGTAGGTTAAACACAATGTATGGATACACATAAAACGGACAGATGGACAGACAAGCAAAGATCGATTCAGAAAATGATTCTAAATCGAACGGTATAACAAACGCGGATCTATCTCAAGTCCTTCAGGATGTTACAACCGGCCGCATAAACTTAACATGTACCAAAAGGGAGGGGGAGGGCATAAAAAGAACTAGTTTTCCTTAAATCAACACCAAGATTTCGAGATTTGGGTGATTCACAACGGGCCCAAATCTAATTTGCGTAATAAATCGTATTCTTTGGTGCCTTAGCCATCGAAAATCCAGTGGGCTTCTGATCAGTTGACACATTTTTCTTGTCTTATTGATCAGTCAGTAACGTGAAAAGTTTGTGAAAGCATATCTGCACTCAAGATGCCTTTCGTTGATTTTCACAGCTGTGTGAGAAAGCGATCGCTCGGTCCGTTGCACAGGCATATATCACGCAGGTTATATAAGAGAATGTGAAAAAAGTAAAATTTATTTTCTTTCCGAACTTATTATAATCTAGCGGCGAGCATCTTGCTATTAAACGAAGGCGTTAAGCCAGAGACAGTAACCTGAGCAGTTAAAGAAACAAATGGAATCGATTCCATTATTTACGCTGATCAAGAACATGGGTTTATAGGGCTTCCCACCATTATTACTGCCAAGCGTTTGGTGGTCACATAAAAATTAAATCAAAATAAAGTCAACGATTACAGTGTTCCAAGGTCAGAATCGAATTAATGTAAATTTGTTGTTCAATTTCTGATGTAATCGCCCTACTGGCTATGCATGTTAAATAAGTTTTCACCCACTACAAAATCACTAATATTTGACCTCAATAATTAGAAGCAAGATGAACAATTTTTTGGTTTCGAGAGTATATTAAATTTGTTATTTAGTTTGTAACGTCTTTATCTTTGCGAAAGAATAAAACTTTCAGTTTTATCGCTCTTGTGGATTAAGTCTCATACGTAAGAATATTTTACGCGAGAGGAGTAAGATTTGCAATAAAAATCCACAGAAAGTATAAAAAATCAAAGGGAAAATTTTCAATGAATATTTACATTTGTTATGTGCGACGCAATCAATGCTTTGGCAATGAGTTTATGGTCCATCTGTTATTGAAATCAATATTCGTTTTAAACCAAGGAGAGCTGTTTTATTTGCTTTTTATGGTTAAATTTTCAATTTTTTTTTTTTTATACATCTATACATGTACATACGTTTATACGTTTTCCTCTATTGACTTTTTTTCTTCATATTTCTATTCTAATTTTTGTTTAGCATTTCATTTATATTCAAATAAAAGCGATGAACGTATCGAGGATGATACGTTGGCGGTTAAATATGAAGACGGCAGATGGTCGAAGCCGTACTACGATTGTGGCGGTGGCAACATATGGATGTTAACATATACGGTGCCATTCTTTGGTTATGAAAATGGAACTTATCATTTTAAGTAAGTACATGAAAACAACAACAACAACAACAACAACAACAACAACAAAAACAGATAACCATATAAAAACTTGTTATTTTGTGTTTTAAAATCTTGAAAATAGAAGAAATATTCAGAAATTTAATATAAATTAAATATAAAAACAAATTATGAACTTATAAATAAATTACAATGCAATTGTATGCGTAAGTCAAATAAAAATAAACAAGAAATTATGTGTGCTCGACTTAGAATCAAAATTTTTGCACTGCATTTTGCAAATAAAAATTGAGCAAAATTTTATCAACGGCAACGATCCGAGAAAGTCGTTTAGGACCACATTTACTTGGGACATATAGATGAGGCATGTTAGGCAAAGATATGGATAAATAAATATAAAATGTTGGCCGAGATGTTTCATTACCTGCTGGTAGGTAATTAGAAAATAGATTTCAACTCTGCGCCCTAAGTTATCGATGAGAATGAGTTGACAATACCTTTTGATTGCCAAAGTGTTTTCGAGCCAAGCGACTCAATTTTCTGAATTGCGCTGTATGAATCTAATTAGGCACATCTATCGTGTCTCAACATTTCCTCTTAGTATTTAGAAACAACTGAATGCTAAAAACAAGCAACATCGACGGGCAAATGGAGTTTACTTCAGATTTTTTTATAAATTAAATAAATTAAAATAAATAAATTATTGAATATTATTGATGATGATAATTAAGATATTGCATGGGAGTGTGCTATGGTACAACCACAGATGGCTGCTTAGTAATAATTAATAGCATTCATATGCAACCCTCCTCTTTATTATTAAAACTAAAGTGAAAGCTAAGAGTTGAGTGAAACAAATAATTCGGTTGTGACCGAATCTTTTATTCCCATCACCTTTATCTTCTCTTATCTATTTATAATACACACAAAGAATTTCATGGTGTGAGCAAAAAGCCTAGAAAGCAGGGCTGTTCCTAATTGTTTTCACTGCAGGTTTGTCCTTTCACTAATTTAGCTCATTGTCAATATCAACTTGCGTACAAGAACTTTCAATGGTTTTGCTTAATTTTAAGCCGACATCGAACGGGAGAATGTTTTCTACCGGTATTGTGCAGATGGGTAGACGGACAGAGGGACAGATCAACGAACGAAAATGCTAAATTTTCAGATATGACACTGGTTAAGAATAGGTATGGTTTATAAAGAGGCTGAAATCTCCCTCTTCGTCTCTGCGTTTTGACAAAGAAAAGAAATATTGATACACTACAATATCAGATGGGCGTGACCGATTTTTTCATTTTCTTATTTCATTTTCTTATTCAATAGTTTATATACAAATATTTTCTCGACCAAAGATTACATTACATTATATACATTCGAGGGGCTTCTGGAGCTGTCTCGTGGGAGTTGATTGAAGATATGAAAGATGTGAAAAAGCTGGCACGACCATCTAATCAATACCGTACATTTTTGCTTGATACAAGTCTTCATCACGTAATAATGTAAATTAAATCTTTTGCCGACCCTTACGTGGGAGAGGAACCGATGTTAATTTTCTTGTTAAATGTAGTTTTTTAAAGTTCAATTTGATGTTTTTATAAATTTAACAGGACTTTTCAGTTTTGTAGTACATTAAAAAGACCCTAAAAGTTCTTCGCAATGTGACTTCAATTTTCGATTATTGGGCAGACTTTTTTTCGATTTTAGTTATATTCTTTTTTAATTTGTAGAAACAGATGTGTACACACTGAAATGCGTTGCGGGCCTGAGGTCTTCAAATAAGTCTTTGATGATCTCATTCTTAAAGTGCGAGACTGTGTGTAGTCCCTACTTCGTCTTCAGTCAAACTTAATTTTCTTTTTTTTTTTGTTTACCAGTTTTCATCATCATTTTTGGAAGTCTGCGAAATAGATCAGATCTAAATATCTATCTAAGATCTAAATTCTATTCTTGTAAGAACGAAAAATATATGAGAGGGGGTTCAAAATGTGGCCCAGATACCCCAACCAAATTGTAGGCGCTCATTTTGTATGTGACTATATCTTTTTCATAGGAAGTTTTTTTTCCATATGACGACTAGTGGGGCTGGAAATAATCCGATGTGAACTTTTTTCATCGAATTTTATCAAAATATCTTAAGAATTTTGACGTGTAAGTTGAACACAAAACCATAAAGACAAACATTAGACAGATAGATAGATGGACAGATCGTTTTAAAATCACTTGATTGATTAATTGCTTCTGAATGGATTGTCCAGACAGTCATCTATAACAAATTCTTCTCGCTATTACACACATCTGTATATCGTACCACATCTTAGCACAATGTGCTGCAGTACTTAGTACTATGTGCTGTAGAATACAAGAACACAAGCGCACGAGTATAAAAAGTATTCTTACGTCTGTGCAAATGCTTCTTATTCTTTCACTAAATTGCGGCTTAAAAGGACAGAACGGAGGACGGCAATTCTCCGGTGGAGGGAGATTTGTTCTTAGGTAAAGAGAAAAACTTAAGTCATCTCAATCTAAATTCCGCATGAAAAATATGGAAAAATGAAAATTATTGCGAATGCGATTGAGTTAATCTTTATCAACTTGTGTTCCAGGCCATAAAGAGAATAACAGAAAAACATTATATTTCTATGTTCTTACGATGGATGATAAAAACGAACTAAATTTAAATTCATTTTCATTGTAGACTTGTTTTAAATTCACCGTAAATCCATAAAGTAAACTTTAGTTTAACAAAATAATGAAATACAGAATACACGCAAGCCGCTGAGTGTATTCAAACCGTTGCAGTGAAAGTTTATATAAATAAGCAAATGGCCGATATACGACTTCTAGTTGGTTGGTTCATAAAAATGGAGGCAAAAAGTAATATTAATAACTGTGCGTATACACCCAGTTTATTTTTAAATCTCCTTCCCTTAGCATTTTCCCGTCGCCTAATCCCTCTGTACACTTCACGCAGTGAACATTGTTTAAATATTGTAAAGCAAACAGAAAAAGAATTATTATTAAAGTTATTTCTCTCAGTTAGCTTGTATACGCTCGGCAGTAGTAGTAGTAGTAGTAGCAGTAGTAGTGGCAGTAGTAGTACTGGCAGTAGTAAGTAGTAAGTCAGTCCATTAAAAACATAAAAAACGAATTAAACTGAAACTCATAGATTTACCAGAAGCACAGAGGTAACGGTATACAGTTATATATATATTTATAGATGTTAACATATATATGCATGTATATGTAGTTTATGTGCATAGGAGAGTGCGTTTTATTGTAGTTGAAGAAAGAACATCGAGTGTTTTCCTGTTTTCGTGAATACAAACTGAGTGCCACATCCGTTTCCTTTGTTAACAATGCTTTGCATTTAAGTATCGGGCGTTATGTCTGGTATATATATATATATATATATATATATTACAAACACCCGCGTACACGTGCACATTTCATATTTTTTATTTATTTACATTAACTTATGAACACACACAAACACACACACACAAAAGTGGATATAGTTAATTATTACATATTCGAGTACATTTTATACATGTTGCGTTGAAAATGCCATTTATTCAGAATAAAATAACATAATAAATTAACTGAAATAAAGAAGTGAAGGATTTATTTGCGTTCATTTATCCACAAGAGTACAAAAGGTGTACTCTTTGTTTGGTGGTGTTTTTTCTTTTTTTTTGCTGGCTACGAGCAATTACAAAGTTTCAAAATTGTTTTCGAAATTTCAATTAAAATTTTTCTTTTTCAATATTATATTAAGTGGCTTAAGAAAGTATTAAGCCTCTGGCAAACGATGTTAAACAAAAAGTTTCTTTAATCTTTGCACTCAAAGGTAAGACACTGTGTCGAGAAACATCTCGCAAGACTGCGTTGCACTTATCAGAATTTGTTTGGATCTTTTTCTCAGCAATAGCCAGCAAAATAATTCACTTCCTTTCCTTCTGAAAATTGCAATTCGTGGCGAATTGTGAATCGAAAAAAAAAAGTCGGCAATATTAGCAGCAGTAATAGTGTTTGCAGAAATCTCACAAATTGTAAATTTCGTACACTGAACGCAACGCTTACTAACGTTTGCATTAACAGCTAGCGTTAAAAAAGCATTAAATAAATTTGATGAAAATGTTAGCAATAAAAAGATTTTTGAGATAACTCTATATAGAATATAGAGCAAAGCAAGCAAAAGTTGTGCTTATTTTAGTCGATTTTAAAGAAGAGCGCTATTAAAGGTCACCGTACGCTTTGCAAGCCTAGATGTAGACACCAAACTCCTTGTAACCGGTTCAAGTGCGAAAGAATTAGGTTTAAACAAAACAGATTTGAGTGGCAATGAATGGGATGACTGTGTACAAGTCCGACCATGCGTCCATTTATCCTTGCTTTAATTGGCCGTTCAACAACAGCTCAACTACCTGTGGAAATAGGAGTACATTTGCTTTTGCTTGATGTACCTACTATCGAAGAATCGAAATAAGTATCTGTTTGGCCTTTGTCTCTTCTCTCTCGACCCTTCATCACTATTTTTTTCATATCTTCACCGACATTTTCACTATAATAATTCGAACAATTCTCTCACCAAATAGTACGATCAGTTCTAAATATAAATTTCTACTGAATATATGACTCGAACTTTCCGTGTTAGACGGAGGATGGTAGCGCCTTTTCTTATTCATCTATTTATGGCTTTTCAAGAATGCTTTGCTTATTATTGATATATGTATACGATCATATGTGGCATAAAGCATCCAGAAGGACTTGAGGGAGACCTAATTTTCATTGTGCCAGCCCATTTTAAAACATTTGCTCAATCATTTTAATCTGTTTGTCCGTCTCACCGTCAATCTACGTACTTTTTTATTCAACATACAGGTCGTTAGTTTTGAGATATTTTGAGGAAAAACCAAAATGTTTTGCCTGTACGTCGATCTGCATTGGATAGGGCTTGAACTGGAAATTTTTTATGACCACTCCACATGTTATTTTGTGAGAGTCATTGTATGATGAAAACATGCATATCCCACGAAAAATTAATCTTTACGAGGAAACATAGTACAAAATCGATTATTTTATCAGAAAGACCATACAATTGGGAGAGCGCCCTTTATTAAGTACGCTACCCCTCTCTTAATACGGTTATTCATACTACAGTTTTCAAAATTAGGCCTTATATTATACGTGATCGAAAGTGTGGTCTGATCCGAGCGATTTTCAATAGCGTCAAGCCTTCGGTCAAAACATGCCAGCGTGCAATATTTCATTAAAATATCTTACCAACTTTACGTTGAATGCAAGTATATAAGATGGACACACGTACAGACAAACTTAGATCGACTCAGAAAGTTATTCCGGTGGATATAGTAAAACGTGTACCTATCCCAAATCCTTCTGCATACAAACATAGTTATTATACTCTTATACCACAAGTGGTGTAAGGTATTGTAGTTGAATAATTGTATTAGGCGAGGTGGTAAAGGATATTTAATGCTTGTCCTTGCTCGACGATACTGTTTCTATTTGTTGTCTTTTTTCGAAATTTTCGAAAAACGGCCTTGTAAGTTTTCCTGGCTCGCATGTCGATCCACAAAAAAAAAAGCAAAAAAAAATATCTAAAGATTTGAACGCTGCAACATATTTTTGTTTCTCTCGAAAGTGTTATTGCAAGAATTGTTCAAGAATACCATCTTCAATGCAAAACCACAAAAACTATGACAAGACAAGGCATTCTTTTCCCGTATCACAAGTGAAAAATGAACACAACGCTGGAATACGGATGTTATTCTCAAAGAAAGTATAAAAAGGTTGAAGCTTATCTAATAAATATTATGGATGACGGTGTTTCCGATTCGCCTTAGAAGGGCTAAAATGAATTATTTGTTTCGTTTCTTTTTTAACATATTTTCTTTGATTCTTTTATGAACCCCTTTTTCGTCGCAATGTAATTTATTCTAGTCTGAGTGGCGACAATTTTATGCAAACAGTCACTGATACCATTCTAAGTCATTACCATTTACAGTTTACTTTTCCCTTGAGTTTAATTTGCTTATACATGGTTATATAACCATCGTACATATGTGTGTGCTTATATTAAGTACATTGTTGTTGTGTTTATGTATCCATTCGTATAAATCCTTCTTCATGTACTTTATGTTGATGCAGAGTGATAACCGAGAAAGAAACTGTTTATAGAAAGAGTTTATTATGCGCACCATAAGCTTACATAAAAACGTGTACGTATTGTGCACACGTACAGTGTATATGGAATACATGCAGATGATAATCACTTTATACAATTGGCTTAAGTGGTTGTGTGTTACTAAAAGAAATGTATGCTGCTGTACAAAATCATTTATTATGCATGCATGCATTTACACTCACTCATACAATGAAGCAATAGCGGTTTATTAAACGTACAAAGATACCGCCGCATCAAATATAAGCGACAGAAACAATTGAAAAACATTGAAAGAGAGAAACCCATGATGATAAAGCAAAACGCTAAATGCAAATGAATTAGCTTAAGTCCTCGTGGTAGCTGCATTCTCACAATAATCCTCTTTAATTCAGTTAAACATCTTTATGCGTTCGCTAAGCGCAGATAAAGCACTCCTTGTCTTGGACTAAATGTTGCTTGCTTACCACCGCACATAGCCATAGGCCTGCTTTTCTTTTTTTTTTTTGTCATTCATTACATGCTGCAGATGCAAAAGTATCGAAAAAGCATGAAAATTGAAACCGTACGCAAAACGAAACGCTTCATTTGGCAAAACAAAGTTGATGGTGATTAGTGTCCATTCTTCCGCAGGGGCTTTCAATTTACAAATGGAAGTTGTGACGATTAAAATTGCCATCAAAGCCGTGCACGAGTTTGTCGAGGGCCAGCCATGTCGTCATCAAAATTATTCGACAGAAAAATGAATCGCATTTTTACTGAATACTTTGCTCGCCATCTGCGAATTGATCAAAGATGAAAAGTAGAGAGGGCGAACACATAAGAATCTTGACCACCAACAGTCGGTGTTCTCGGATTCGAATCTTAGCACGCTAAAGCATACCTAGTCGTAGCCGTAGTTTTGGTCACTCAGTAAAGGCGCGAAACGAATTTGGGACACTTCCACATTTATCGTACTCCTTACCTCAGTTCTTCCTAACTCCTCACCTAGGTTACTTTTTCTTTATGTGCTTGGTTACGTCAAAAAAAAGGAACAACAACTTATCAACTTTATTATGCCTAAAATGTCAATCACCTTTTGAATAAACATTGGATGGACCAAGCTCTGCTCAGGCGTTGCTTCATAGAAATTGGCTACTTACCAAAAAAAAAAAGGAAAAAGCCGTGCTTGTGGCCGATTGTTTTCATCAGAAGTCACATTCTAACCATTAATCACTCGCCCAGTTTGCCTTGACAAACACGACGCTTACGTATTAAACCCACACTTCACACACACTGCATTTACCCTTTTCCTCCATAGGATCAGTCTCGGTTGTTACGTCGTGAGAGCTGGTTGCAAATTGTACACTTTTTGTGGTGGAGCTTCAGTGAACTATCTAGTTTGCTTTTCTCCTCCCTCTTCTCCAATCATTGTAACTCTTGGAGCATCTTCAACGTCAACTTGTTCACTGCCCTCGAAATTGCTGAATACTCGGCTACACCTCCAAGTAACTCATGGGTTCCCATTGAATATCGCTTGCCTGGCATTCTCTTCCATGTGCGCAGCTTGGCTCACGTTGCCGATCAAGAAGAGTGAGTGCGTGTGTGCGTCTCTGTGTGTTTGTTTATTCGAAATCTCTGTCCAACCAGCAAAATGAAAGAAGGGAACTATGCTCTACATAAAGATTAACTGAAATTCCTCTGCCGCCATTCTCAAGGACCGGTGACCTAAAACACACGCAGCACATGCATTTTGATCGTGCAAATCGCTGCAAAAATCGTGAGCGAAGCTGTTCTCAATAAAATAGAGGAGTTTCGTTGAAATCACAAAAATATCAGACCTTTCTCCTCATGCTTCGTTTGAAGAATATAAAATTATATAGAATCGCCACCTACTACAGATATGCATATGTTTGTTTTACTCTTGTTTGCGATACACGGAATTTATTTTCATTTAACTTAATTCGTGCATTTGGTTATTTTCAGTTACTTTTATTGTCTATATTTTGCATCCAATTTATTATTTACATTAGTATTGTTATGTTATCTGATAAAATTCGTAGAAATATGTGAAATATAATTATAAATAAATAAATAAATAAAAAGTTAGTGTATCCGCCTAATATTACTAGTTCCTGTTGCTAATGCACACACGCGTATATAAATGCAATTATAACTTAAATAATGTTTTCACATAACTATGAAATGTTTTGATCTGGAAAATGAAAAACATAAAACTAATAGCAATACAAGTATTTGTTATTAATTATTTTTTCCTAAAAATAAAATACACATATAAACGTATACGAGGCGTGTTCAAAAACAAATGATTTCATATTTATCTTGAAAAATTTTTATTTACTGATCAATATTATTTTTGGCCCCTTAAAAGTAATGCCCCTGAGACTTAATACACTTGTGCCAGTGCTTTTTCCAATCCTCGATATGGGCTTTTTGGCTTGGCCTTGAACTCTTTTAGCGATGCTGTCTTTATCTCCTTCTTATATCTCCTTCTCCTATCACTTGTGCCAGTGCTTTTTCCAATCCTCGGTGTGGGCTTTTTGGCTTGGCCTTGAGCTCTCTTAGCGATGCTGTCTTTATCTCCTTCTCCTATCTCCTTCTCCTATCACTTGTGCCAGTGCTTTTTCCAATCCTCGGTATGGGCTCTTTGGCTTGGCCTTGAGCTCTTTTAGCGATGCTGTCTTTATCTCCTTCTCCTATCTCCTTCTCCTATCACTTGTGCCAGTGCTTTTTCCAATCCTCGGTATGGGCTC
>KK502617.1:189213-215112 GCA_000688735.1 Glossina austeni
GTCACATCTGTACCTTGGGAGCCTCCCTGCTCCCAGTGGGGCGTGAGTGACGCTTTCTCACTACCATCGGGCACCGTAGGGTTAAGCCTCCACGGCAGGAACCTACGTAAACCCCCTGTCACATCTGTACCTTGGGAGCCTCCCTGCTCCCAGTGGGGCGTGAGTGACGCTTTCTCACTCCGTGTGCCACCGGGCACCGTAGGGTTAAGCCTACACGGCAGGAACCTACGTAAACCCCCTGTCACATCTGTACCTTCTGAACGAATCATTTTGAAGGTTGTGTTATCAACAAGTCATACTGGGGTGTAAACAGTGCTGCCGCATATGTGCCAAGCCGGACGCGTACTGAGTGATTTGTTAATTACTATAAATAGGTTTTCAAATTCGTTTCGCTGAATTACGAAATAGGAGAAACAAGTCTTTTAAGGGTAATCATAGGCAACATTGTCCTGGTATTATAGATTTAATTTTGTGATTTATCTGTGTTTGCTTCTCAGATCGTGCATCATTCATACGGCGTTTAAACTTTAAATATTTTCGTATAAGTTTCGCAAAAAATTTTACGTTAAATTTTCTGTAAACCGTTTCCTCTTTGCGTCAAATTCAATGTTTCTGAGGTCATCTGTATAAGGGGAATAAAGTGAATGAATTTGTTCGTAACGAATGCTCTTACTTATGGGTCAGAATATCGATCGGTCTGTGACATGACGAAATCATGTTAATTTATATCAGTTTTAACGCGCATCGCATAAATTTTTCCCTAACAAAAGTTCTGATACGTTGTCGAGTGTACAAGTGAAACAGCTCGTGTTACCGTTAAGAGTAAAACTGTTGATATGAGTTTTCATGTTTCTTTTTTTTTTGTCTCAAAATGCATGCTTTAACAACAAGAAAGGTCGGAAACACTGAAAAACTGTAAAGTATTTGTAAAGCTATAAAATGTATACACGTGACAAAAATGTCTTTTTCTTGCGTCACTGGAGAATGGTTGGTAAACCATCGTTGGCATGTATTGTGTAATATTCTCAAAAAATACCTTTAAAAAAATACTTAAAAAGTGAAATACCCTACACCGATTCGTTTAATCCATTCATTTGTATAACGATTTTTCAAAATAAGCCCTTATACTGGAAGCGGTCGAAAAAGCACGCAGATGTTAACCATTTTCAATAGCGTTCGTCCTCACGCCGAAACATGTCGGAGTACATAATATATCAAAAGTGATTTACTCATTTTTTTTTTCAAGTTCAAAGAATTAAGTTGAAAAACTTTTTACTAACACGCGCTGTGTAATGAGAAATTGAGAAAAGAAACCAAGCGCTGTAAACAAAGCACACGCACAAAGACCGTCCCAAGAGGCTGCTTTCTACTCTAAAAAAAAAATTGATAGGATAAAACACATAGTCGTCATAAAAACATCATAGTCGTCCAAGGCTCATGATTAAATACCCTACACCATCCTACAGTTATTCACGTAATCACTTGCCAAAAAAAGGAGGCATACAAAAAGGGGCCGATTCGAACCACTTTCAATATCGTAAAAATTGCAGCTTGTAGGTTTAACAGAAAAAACATGAAAGACGGATGGATAGACAAGCTGATTCTGAAAGGTGGCTCTGTCACAAGTTCTTCTACATATTGCATACATCCGCACAAACTTAGTACGTCTGGTACGTTGTACCAGAAGTTGTGTGTGGTATGAAAAGAAGTCATGAGCAAAGTAATGAAAAAGTAAAAAATGATTGGGATTTTCATGTTATGAACTCTTGTCGGATTTTATTTCATTAGTGTTTATTTCTTGGTGATATGAAAATTGCTCAGATTTTCGAAAACAGATATGCTTCTTAGAGCAACACATACTAATTTAATTGAAATAAATCCATCAGCATTTGCGTTATGTTCTTTCACTGGCATCAATTTTCATCTTTCTTCTGAAAGTAACGATAAATATAATAAAGGATATTATGAGTCACCTTTAACCATACGAAAAATGAGAACAAAGTTATTCTTAATGATTCTACAGAAAAGGTTTGTTTGTATACTTTCAAAGACCTTAATTTCAATGCCACCGCAATCATCTTTTTATAAGTTTAACTGCTTAATGCTATAGATTATGGTTATGTTTGGCAAAGAAAAACATATATAATAATAGAAACAAAAAAAAAAAAAAAGAAAAAGTAAATAAATAAATGTTATATGAAAAAGGACAAAAATTGCTTTTCTACCTTACAAAATATCATATTGCTCAGCCTTACGACCTCTGTAAGCCAATTACATGCAGCATGTGCCGCCTTGCCTAACAGGCAAGAATATACCTTTAGCTTTACAAATGTACAGAGCAAAAAATCATCATCATACAATATGCATTTCCCTTCTTCTTCTTTTGTTTACCCATAATTTCATAGAACGTAATGATGCGTGTTAAAGGCAAAAGAAAAAAAAATTGTTTTTGTATTTTAGGCTTATTATGCTATTCTTTGACAAATTACATCGAAAAAAATTTCCCCATCAAAAAGGAAATTATTTCGCATTTCACCGTAGTCGGAAGTGAAGAATTTTTTTTCGTCATATGATTTTTGACTTTCAATTATAAATAAGTTGAAAGCTCAAACTTGCCCACCGTTTTTCTAAACTTACATTTAGATGCTGAGGTATCGGCAAATTGAAAATGACTGGTTTGCCAAGCCAGTCAAATAAAGTACTGATCCCTTTCTATAGGTCATAAAAAATCGATAAAAATATATTAAAATACTTTATTTTGCTCTTACCTGGTTTATCTTAACTAATATCGTAACAATATGCTGACAAATCCAAGGTAAGCAAATATTAGGCAAATAAAGGCGTTTTCTATCTCAATATATCGGATTGCGAACCGGCCAACAAAAGCTAAACAAAAGTAGATATGTCGACGAATCTCATGGTTAGAGTACAAATAAGATTTGAAAGATTTACAGTAGAGGGCCTTATTAGTATTTAATAGCATTGGACCTTGGATCAAAATCTAATTATCTTCCTATTAAAGCATCCTCGTTAGGCTTAACTTCTGATTAAGGCTCATCTTGTCGAATTTTAAACAACGTACTTTTTGGAATTTCAAATATGTCGACTACATCGGAAAATAAGCTCAAGCCTGTCCTTGAGAGTGCTGGTTTCGAATGCGAAGAAGCTTTAGTAAGGTTTGAATATCCAGAACTGGAAATTTGCCGAATATTTGGAATGTCCCATCAAGCAATTTTCTTACTCAAAATCACAAGGATGGTTCAAAACAAGAAAATTGGTTGCCACACTAGTTAAATGTATGAGCAGCAGAAAGGACCTCCTTCGTCACCATTGTGTGATATCTTTTGTAACCAACTGTAAGGAAAGACGTAGGTTAAACGCGCTCATATATCATGACGACAAAGATATGTATTCGGGTTCCAAAACCCACGATCTGTATTTAGTAAGTTCAGCAGGGTGGAGTACAGCATGAATAAATACAAGCATTTTGAGAAATCATCAGCTCTCAGCCTTTATGCAGCTGTATGCTTCTGGTATTTGCTCCTTCCGACAACAACTTGTCTCAATCAGCGACCCATGCCATACTGAGTTAACCGAATCTGTTGGAAATGACTTCAATTAAGCATCAAGGCGATCCTTTGGTTATTAAAAACATCACAATCACGACGAGTGAAATAGACATTAGGAAGTTGGTATCTGAATGGCCTAAAGAATTAGAAAAATCCAATGCCGAGAATATTTGTCTGAAATATTTATCACCGTCATTGGCCCTTACATGTCGGCCTTCATGTTTATCTAATGCCTACACCGTATAACAAGAGTTCGTCTCAAGTCCAGTAAGAGATAGCTTCAGTTATCGTTGAATGTTTAAATGTCTTTCAAATGTTTAATTTTATGCTCAAATGTACATTTCATGTAAACATTCAACCTACTCGTCTCCCAACATTTCATTCATACTTCGTGGTTGTGGTTTAATTTCTCCTATATCCACATACAAGTGTACATCTTCACACATATTATTTATAACATATTTTAGTGTATGCGTCCGTACTGTGCTGTGTGTGTACTTTATGGATATTCATGCATGACTGGCTGACAGTTTATATTCTGCTGTTTCTCCATTCATAACAAATTGGATTTAATTTCCACATTTTTATTTCACATACTTTTCGACAAATACTTGTGTATATGCATTCTGTGTTTATATTTGCATAAAACAAAGTGAGCAATATTTTATATCGGCCGGTGTGAAAGAGTTGATTTCATGTTTTTACATATATTTAACTGCTCAATAATTAAAGTACATGACGGCAAAGTTGAAAGAGTTGACCATAAATAAACATAAAAAAAATAAAAAAATTCTTTTCATTCCGCATAGAAGAAACCGTCAGAGAATCCTGTGCCCATTTCGTGTTGCAATAAAAGAGAAAATCAAGAAAAGACTCGCCATTTTCAGGCGAAATATTTAAATGCTCGATGACCGAACTTAAACATGGTCGTACAAGCACAAATGAAGAACGGTTTTCATATCGTCCAAATAAGACGAAAGCATTTAAAATTTGATTGAGTTAGTGTTTAATGAATATTTAATGCAAAGTGGAAGCCGAGTTTGATCTTAATTGACTAAAAAAGCATTCACAATCCACGAAACGCTATTGAAAATGACTCAGATGGGACCGCCTCTAATACAAGGCCTTATATTGAAAAGTCCCTGCATCGATAGCTGTGTTAAGCGAAATGTTTTATGGTATCTAATGGTGGGCCTTGTTCCGCCATTTTTACATGTTTCACACTTTCCACCTGTTTTTATTTTAACATAGCCACGCACGCTAAAATTCTTAGGGTTTGCACTGGTTGTCCGATATCCGAAATCTGATGAGCTATACTTTGCAAGTGCAGTCAGCATATAACGTATGTCATGCATACAACGCATGTTGTAGTACCCGCGAGGTTAGAGGTTAGGATGTAACTATTTCTTGTAATTATTCTCCTAATATTAAGATTATGTAAAATTAAATGCATAACGATTGCCTTTAAAACTTAAACGCTATAGTATTCCCGTCATTTTGCATCACAATGAAGATGAATGGTGTGGCAGTCATGTCCGGAACGTTCTCCGAACGTGAATGTAGACTTTCGTTTTTGCTAGCTCAGTACATCTGTCATTGACATCTCTCAAGTTTTGCTTCATTCCCTTTATTAGCTTATAAGTGAGAGAATGCTTTGTAGTTGCTGGATATTATTGTTGACTAATTTTCAACTTGAATTGAATTCATTGAACCAAAGCGTTGTACTGACTTCGGTTCGGAAATTTAATAAATATTTAAAAAAAAAAAAAAGTAGCGGTGCAAAGAAAACCCTAACATTATATGAACACATTGGCATTAGTATTCTTAGCCGGTATGTTTTTAGGATAAAAATTCTCTTTAATTTTTAACCATAATAATGTGCTGCTGCAACAAAGAACAATTTTTACGGGTGCATTAAAGAATGCTATTAAACAAGTTTCGCTAACAACACTTTTCATTTACCGTTAAAAGTATGCATTGCTGGAAATGATATGTTGACCCTAAATATAGACAACAAAAATGTGATAATTGTTGCTGTAGCTACTGTTGCACTCAAAAACAAGAGTAAGTTGCAAAAGTTACTTTCAAGCGAGCTTTGCAAATATAAAAAACCTTTTTGGCTTTTAATTTTAAAAGTACATGAAAAAGTTTTTTCTTTTTTTTTCTACGTTTGCAAAATGGTTGAAAAATTTCTCTCATCTACTTCAGTAAGTTTGTAACCTAAAAAAATGAACTCAAAGTGTTCCGTGTAATATTATAATCTCTTTATTTCAGAGAGTGTGTGTGGTACAAAATAATTTATTTTTTAAAAAAACCAAAGAGTTGCATTCAATCTATTCTATCTTTGAAAAATTAGATTTGAAATACAAGCTTCACTCTTCTCTCAGTATTGCAAATAATTTCATCACAGATGAGTCAATTTACTATTTATTTAATCCCACATTCGATTTGAAATTTGATCAATCAATATGCAATGTGCTTGTTTGTTTGTTAGGAATCAATACCATTCTAGCTAGCCTTGTTTGCAACGTTATTTTTGGTGCTTAGGATGTTATGCAAAGTGAATATTGAGATCCAGTTTGTATGCCAGTTTTCTAATATTAGGCCCGAATTCAGATCAACTATGTTAGGGCAAGATGCACCGGACAGAGAAGTAAGAAGAAAGACTATATTCAACCCATCGCCCTCATCTTAGAAAAAAACGCTCAGAAGAGCGAAATTTCGAAACGAAAAGAAATTCGAAGATCACCTCACTTCGATTCTTACTTCCGATCCACACTAGACTGGCTTTGCCAATCAGCAAAACTTATATTCGAAATCGAATATTCGAATACCTTATTCTACTCGCTTATGCGGTAACCCCTTAGCTATCTCATCACGCAAAAGGTGACGAGACAAAATGCTTACATACATGTGGGACCAAAACGAATTTGTGATTTTAGTCCTTAAAAGCTTCTAGCGATGCTCAAAATTGAAATGCTTCATGTGAAGTAAATTATGTCGATAATGAATTCCTGCAAATGATGCTCCTAGTAAGCCACAAATAACGCCACCAAGGGCCATACAAACGCAAGACTACCGTTACATCATACCGTAGCTTAAACATACGTATTCCAAAATATGTAAAGGCATTGAGTTTACGTGCGTAACAAAATCACTGCATTTACGCACGTGAAAATCTTTCATTAACTTCGATTGATTGGATAAATTGTGAGGTTGTGAACAAAATTTTTAAGCCAACAGTTATTAAAATAGACATAAGCACATTGAAAAGTCCACAACACAAAAGTCTTTTATACATTTGCATACGTTCTCTATTCTACATATACATATAAAAATTTAATTAACCATCATCGCAAGCTGATAACAAACCGAAACTTGTTCAAAAATTTTGCAAACGCTCGATAACACTTATAGTAAAGTATTTGCATGCGGTTAAATTGGTTATAGGGCTTTATTAGATCATCGAGTAGGTGAAAAAGACAAATACTATATGCGCTCGCGCGATGAAGTGCAAGCATACGCATTGGAATGACTTTAGTAAAAATTTGTTATGCAATCCATCATCTTAGTTAAGTGGATTGCTAAGCACTTCACGCTAACACTTAAACAATGATTTAATCATTCAGAGCATTCAAAATGTACTTTAAGGGAAATAATTGCAGTGAATTTTATAAAAAGCAAACATCTGGTAAATGGATTCAGGAGGAAGCGCATTTGCTTTATTTTCGATATTAAGCTTTAGGACTACTCAAGATTTTATTTATCTATGTTCACTCCAATTATTATCTTCCGCTCTATCGCATGAGGTAAAGGAAGAAAAGCAAAACAAAACAAACGGCACATCTGCGTTGTGGACAACACTTTTACATCTGTTACGTATAGACGGAAATCTTTCTACCTCATCTTTTCATATGCAATGCACAAAAACTACTACATTTTCCATTCGTGACTTAGAGTTTTTAGTTTCACTTAAAAGCAAGTCTTTTTCACGACTGTCAGTTATTTTCAAATTCATGCTTGAATTTTTCTATAATATTTCTTCCCGTTGGCCACTAACTGGTAGAACAAATAAAAGAAAAAACATCTGATAATGACAGTCATTGATAAAATGAAATAAGAAAAATTATGAAACTTTATTTGTGTGAAAATGTGCTTATAAATATAAAAGACATTAAATGATAAAAACCATGTGTGTACGTTGTAGAGAATCTCCGCATTTTGTAAGTCCCTATAGCGTAAAGTTATTTCTTTAAGCAACCGCTCTTTTCATATCACTTTTCTTCTTGTATTTCAAACAAAGAAAAGTAACATAAAAGTAGTGACCAGGACACGAAATGTTATTGAAGGCCTTTTTCAATATGTTAAGATAAACTTTCAGTTGACTAAAAGACGTGAAGTGTTTAAGAAACACTTCTTTTGCTAGTTAGAAAATCAACAAGACATGCTTCACTGCGTTGACTAAACAAAACTTTTCCATAATGTACAGTTCGCTTAGACTATTGTGATTGACTTTTTACAAATGGTGAATTGACCCTTTCCCCTGCTCTGGATTACATATAAAATCATTTTGGCAAGCGCGCAGGAAAGATCATAAAATACATTTTTCAAAAAGACAGGTAATTACACTTGGAAAGTTCATAAAATATATCTGAAGAATCAAAATTGATCGATCTATTTTTTTATTATATCAACCGCTCTGCGTTCAACACACTGATTGCGCTGCGCGTAAATCAATTGAACATACAGCTTGCGTGCGTTGCTAAGGCCATGTCATGTAAGGTCAGGTGGCCAGCGCTTGTTTACATACAAGTTAATGAAGGGCAAAACTAATAAAGCGAAAATTTTCTTTAAAAAACGATTTTTCCAACCAAAAAACAACTAATGAAGCGAGCATCATTTTTCCAGTGTAGAAATAGGTAGCAATTCACCTCAGTTCAATGTTTTCTTTTTTTCTTAATAAAAAGGTAAAGAAAACGCCTTAATATCAAATTGTGATGGATGGGTGCATAAACTATTTAATCTTGTTTTGTTCTCTCAAAGACACCGCCGTTTTTTCTCTCAAAAGCGGCGCACACCGAAACTTTAAAACTTTAGCACAAATTTGCATTAATTCAAAAGGCAACGCAAGCTATGTATCCAACTGCGTACAAATACGGACATGAATTTTATTTTGAGAGGCAATCATTGCTTACCGAAGCTTGTAAGTGTTTTTATCAGCTGTTTTGCAAGTTAAGTAAGTAACTGGAATTAAGCTCTCTTTCAAATTTAAGTATTAGTAAGAATATCATTGGATTTTGCGAAAGAGACTTTCTTTTAACGGAAACAGAAATGGATCTAAAATCCTATTTTTATTGAAAGAGTCTCTTGAAAGTAAAATACCTGATGAAAATTTCGTTCATTAGTGAGCGTCCACTTTTAATTAACATATCGAAATGTTCGAAATGATATCAAGAAAACATCGCGGAGTAAGAATAGCCCATTGATCACCTCTCGATTCCTTTGTCAGTACGATAACCGTTTCATCTATCATTTGCTCATTTACCTAGATTCACGGGTTGTTCTTCCATCCAAGAATCCTCTCGATGACTCTACGTAACTTGAAATTATCTTTGAATTTTGATATTTGTTTTCACTACTGAAGCAAAATACGTTCGCAAGCACGTAAGTAAGCAGCAGAGAAAATAGGTACAGCGGATTTATCCAAATCAGTGGCTTTGTTTTCTATGGTTGGTAGAACTCATACTGACATTTCCTAATATCTTCAGTAATTAATGGGATATGCTTGTTTACCTTCATCGAAAGGGGTAACTTTTGCAATTTTTAAAAAAAAAGTCGGCAAAAAAGTGGTAAAACTTTACTTCCAAATTGGAATTACAATTTTTGGAATGACGGAGAAAACTTTTGTCGGTAATGCATAGTTCGCAGCAAGTATTTCGTGTGCTTAAAGAGGAGAAAGAAAGAATTCAAAAATCGATGAATGTACCGATCGTTCTTCGTCGTCTATTGTCTTGACAAGCAAGCCAAAGATTTTGTTCCTCCTCCATAGTCCATTTCGTTGACGTCATGTGAATATCGTTTGCAACTACAAATCGTTCCACAACTGAGCAATCCAACGAATTTGTGCCTACTCTCACAAATCAAGAAATCTTCGAGGAATCACTTTGATAAAGAACTTAAAAAGCGATTTCGAGAATCGACTTTAACAGCTGTTTCGAAGGCTAGAAAATACGTCGGCATAGAAATATTCGATTCAAAGGGGACTTAAGAGAAATGAAAAAAATTGGTAGGATGACAAGCAGTTTGTGTTTTAATCGAAATATATCTTCCTGCTAGTTTTTGATCACAGTACTATATATCTTTTCAAAAAGACCCAGAATAAATTTATCACTGCTCTCAAACAGTTGCCAGAGTTAAGAGAAAAAACTGCTCTCACACCCATGGAGTTTGCGCTGATACTTGGGCATCTAGCTTGTATATCTCAATAATTTGTAAAATCACTTCATGATCGATCCAAAAACGCGATATATACCAAAGCTATGGCGTATTCCAATCGTGTAATGCACGATTTGTAATAAACGTTGATTCATGCAGGGGGAAAGCAATTCTGATCACAATATTGGTATTAGTACAAAAAAAAAAAAAAAAAAAAAATTAAAAAACCCCAAACTTGTAGCCAAAGGAAACAACATTTCTTTGTATATTTGAGATGGAATTTATTTTCTTTTAAATGAAATTTATCCAAAATTCCCATCAAGGTTCTTATAAGTCTCTTGATTCTCATTATTGCGAATAAACGAAAGAAATACGAAAAAACAAAATATTACAAGACAAGAACAGCTCTCAAATAAAAAAATATATGAAAGAAAACGAAAGACAAACAAATAAATATATGGAGGAATAAAATTTCACATTCTCTGAAAGCCAATAAGCCTTCTTATGTTTCGTTCATGTTCAATTGAACTTGTGTACACAATGTTTGAACGAATGAATTGAGAAATACCGACGAAAAGTGAATATCCATCCATCCAGCTCGGCTATAATGTTCATAGCTTTCATATGAAATTGAAAAATTTATTTCTTTAAAAGCTTTGAAAGCATATTTTGTGAGGAGTTCGTTCTTTGAGTAAACTGCAGATTAATTGTTGACATTAAAAACCTTTTTGTTAGCAAAAGTATTGAAAAGACATTTAAAAATATTGCAAACATTTTTCTTTATGAATTAAGACGTATTGGAATATGTTGGGAAAGGATGCAAAGATTCCAGATGTATCCCTTCTCTTCGAAAGACAGAGACATTCATTCATTAGAGATTTTATCTAATGTGGATAGGCTCCATCTTCCATAAGCTTCTGACGATTAATTTAACGATTTTAGTCCGTCCTTATGTTTGGATCAAAAGCCAAATTCAATGTCACCTCGAAAATGCGATGTATTGAAAGCAATTTTCCTTAGCGTTGGTTCCTCATCATACCCTACACTACTTGTGGTACAGAGTGTGTTAAGCTGACTTACATTTTATTTCAGAATCGTTTTCTGAATCAACCCAAGCCAAGAATCAACCCTGTCCATCCGTACGTCTGATGTCTGTTCACGTATGCTTTTGGTTGTAGATCGAAATTTTGGAGATATTTTGTAGAAATTTCGTGAAGTCACGTGTTTTAACCCAAGGACGAACACTACTGAAAACCCTTCCGATCGCGCCATTTTTTCGACCACTCCCCTTATAACGCATTAGTTTGAGAAGTTGTTATATGAGAAAAAATTGCAATATTCAAAATTTTTCAACAAAGCTCGCTAAGGAATAATATTTCGACATGTAAAAATTGTTACGAAAAATTAGCTTCAGCTGGGGCAATGTTTTAAAATCCTTCGCATATAACCATTCCTAAGAAAACTGAATCTTTATATCGGAAAAAGGGGCCATTTTAAATATTTCATGGTGAATATTAGTTCATAATAGCAAATTGACGCAGAGGTCAACCTTACCGAATTTGGACCACGTAAGTCTACTTTTTGGATGCCATCACATATTAGGATTCTCAGGAAACGTAAACGTAAACACTTATATGACGAAAAGGCCTAATTGTTAACACTTCATAATGAGAATTTGTTCATGATGGCAATTTGACATAAAAATAAAGTGGACCATATTTGAACCACATGGGTCTATTTCTTGGCTCCCAAAAAACGGGCTAATTTTCATTACTTTATAAGGAAAATGCGCCAAAAGTAGAAAAAAAATTAACGGGAGGGAACATCATTCATAGGTCTGTTCTTAAGACCATGACATATGTAGGGTTTATCATTAAAAACAAGTCCTTATAAGGAGAGAAAGTCTTTTTTTTTAAATTTTATGATCTAAACTGAAAAATAATAAAATTTTTAGGAAATAAATTAAGTTTGCCTCCATTTGTTTTGTATGCTCGATAGATACTTTGAGCTGCCTAAAATATACGTAGAAAAAATTCATTACCTGCAAAAATGTTTTCCTAATTAGCGTAAGGTTATATCAACATAAGGCAACAAAAATTTAAAAAATTCCTTCTGACTAAAAAATGTCGTCCCATTAATCGTATTAGTATTGGTGAAATAAAATCATTTATGAAGGACAGGGCCAATAGGTCCATGTTAGTAATGCGACTAGTTGACGGCATTTGTTTTCCCTCAAAGGGCAATACCTAGCCTAGTAACCAAATTATTTTTGCAAAGCAGTTTGGTTAATAAGTTTATGTTTGTACCATAGCAGTAAAAACATAAAAGAGTTGTCTTTGCCTCAGCATAGCTTCGGGAAGCTTTTAATTTATTGTTATATTTGCCTTACGCGGAAACCATGAAAACATTTTAGTATTTGTCATTGTTCGGAACGGTAGCTTTGGTGCTAGCGTCGGTTATGAAAATAGTAGTGGATGGTGTAGTTGCTCACTGAAACCGAATTTATTTGTTTAGCGCGAGTAGAGAATACATTGCATAGTAAAGTTGAAGTTTTATGCTCTACGCGCACATGAAGAAAGAAAACCCAAAAGACTCATGCATATTATACATGTCTGCCTTTAAGTACATGTGTGATTAAGTACCTTTGTGTAAATGAATGCTTTAAGGGTTTATTATGTGTTTCATTCACCGATTATGCATCTTTCTCTCTCTCTCTTTCTCTCTCTCTCTCTCTCTCTCTCTCTCTCTTTCTCTCCCATTATTGTTTTTTCTTTTAATGCGTGAAGCTACGGGTATGCGTAGTGACTCTACCTGACGGTAGATTAAACCTTTTTTTTTTTCTACTTTAATTGTATAAGATAATGAGAAACTCAGGAAAATTCTAGCAAAGCACAGGACTAAAATTCACATACGCGATTACATTTCCCTCCATATGAGACAGGGTTCAACATGTTGAATAAACGCTCATGAGGGACTGATAACATATTTAGTAAGTTTCCTAAAATACAAACATTTTTTAATATTCACTCCTCACTTGCCGTTATTGTATTGTCACTTGAAAATAAAAAATGTGTGTTTCTCGTCGAATACATATGAGAGCACTTGAAACATGCACTACTAGCGAGATGTAAACGTTTTACTTTATAACTTTAACATGTTGTATGTTGCACAACGGGCACAAGGCAACTATACCGTCATGTATAATCTATTGCTACCATGTCCGACAAGAAATTATTTGCACCCTACAGCACTTCTGATGCATTGCGATATATTAAGTTTGTGCAGACGTTTGCAATACCCGGATGGATTTGAGATCTTTAACTTTATTGCATAATAAATAATCGATTTGGAATCATTTTCTGAAACGATCTAAGCTTCTCTATCCATATGTCCGTCTAATTTCTATCTATGCATTTTTGTGTTCAACCTGCGTGTCGCAATCGCCAAAGTAATATGATTGCAACTATTCTGATGAATTTAGGTTTTGCTTATTTATTTTTATATCCTACAATACTTCTGACACAATGGTATGTTAAGTTCTTGCCGATTTGTAAGCACACGGAATAATTTGAGGTCTTTTCTTTTATACCTATCGATTTAAAATAAGTTTCAGAATCGATCTAAGCTTCTGTCTGTCCGACTGGCTGTCCGTCTTGACCTTTGTTTAACTTATAGGTCCAATTTTGTCCCGAATTTTTGTTGTTTTGGCCCAAGAATGAACGCTATTGAAAACGATTCGTATCTGACCACTCTTTTTCGGCCATTACCCATACCATAGCTCTTGCTAAGTATCCGTTTCTAGGGAAAGGGAATCCTTATCAAGCCTAGTTTCAATACTTCTTGATGAAAATTGGTTCATAATAATAGCTTGACATAGAAATTAACTTTACCGAACTTGGATTACGTAGGTCTGTTTTTTGGATGACAACCCATATAGAGATTCCAATGAAAAATATATTTTTATATGCAAAAAAGATCTTATTTTTAATATTTTATGATGAAAATTGATTTTTAGTAAATTAACCATAGTAAGCAGCACCGTGTATAACGACTCTCATGAAAACGAACCTCTGTATGACGCAAAATCTAATTTGTGATATGTTATGACGGAAGAAACTGGAAAACAATAAAATTTTTGCCAATTGAATGAAGTTTGGTAGATTTACAGCACCTTGACTGTGTCCCTCTTACCCTATAACAGACCTCGGTGATCGATTTAGTAGGACAACGAAAGGGCTTTAGGCTCACTTTGTTCTTTTGGTTAGTATTCCAACACAGTGGCCGTTATTTTCAATGACACCCAGACATTGGCTGCAGACTGCAAAGCCAAACTTAATCAATTTGACTGTTCGTACTGAAAGTACACAATCAAACGGATGTTAAAATTCCCTCTCTATCCGTTACACGCATTTAAGAAAGCTATTGCTTCGTCTCGTGTGCCTCGAAAAACACTTTTGAAGGCATATTTTATTATTTGTGATTGCGAAGTGCTGACTGCAAAGCGTTTACTTTTCAAGATATCGTCATGAGTGATTGCTGGCTGCAAATGAGAAATTTCATTTCCTTTTCTGACAAGATGGATGCTTATCAAAGTGCCCGAAAGGTTATTTTCATTCTCGTACAATTGTGTATTAATTGAAAGCACGAATTGGAAATTGCGGTTAGTCTACAGAGTTCTCGGGAACTGGAACTACTAGCAAATGCTGTTAGTAACAGAAGTATGTCAGGCATGAAATTTTGCCATTTTTTTCTTTTTTCCTTTCGTTGTTTATAGCGTTAAGTTGGATTCTTAGCGAAAAATCGACCAACAAGAACGAGAGCTTGTTGTGTGACAAAATTTTAAATTAATTTTCTGCTATACATACGTACGTACGTACGCACGCACGCATAAATCCAAAACGACAATAGTGATAACATTAACGACATTAACCAAGAATTCTGTTTTGTGTGTACGTTCTGCTCGTAATGAACGTATAAATAACGCTATAATGACAATTATTTATACCTAAATAGCCATAACATGAACATGTAATAACGATACATAAATAGTCGGTGTCATAAAGCCCGCAAGCAAAAGAGTATTTGTTTCAGAAAATTTATGCTGACAATTTAACTCAACGGCCGACATAAGGATTTATCTTTATTATACCTAACAGAGAGTTCATATTAAATCGAACAAACGGCTAACCCCCGGCCCCCTTAAAAAAAAAAAAGGTTGAATAATCCATAAACTAAATGGATTCTTGTTTTTTTCTACTTTTCTATATAGTGGAGGGAGGATGCTTCTGCCATGTAAAGCCGTGATAGTTAGGAAATACAGTGAAATGTGGAGAGGAGAAGGAGGAAGCAAAAGGTGTAGGCCAAAGCATAAGGACTTGCGGAAAATGGGATTGAAAAAAGAAATTATGGTTACTTACCTAAGTACAATTTGAAAATTGTCTAAATCCGTTCCTTACACTTTAGACGTTTATTAAAGTTCCCCTTTACTTTACTACTAGTGGCCATTATATTGCAGGGATGCGAAAATTTATTATACACTTATCTAAGACGGCTTATTAGTGGAAGCAAGCACTGGTATCCTATTAAATTACAGACATTTATTTCCAAAATCAACCGAAGCTTGGACTGTTGATACCTTTTATATAGACACGCATAAAACGAGTATTTGTAAAATAAAGAAAAAAAAAAAAACAACATTTGGAAAGTGTTTTATCCCATCGTAAATATTGTTTGGTTATATGTTGTTTGGATGCAAGCTCTTAAATACTTAAACTAATTTTCTCCTTCTTTGGCTGTTATGTGAATCAAATTTAATTTTATTCATTTCCCAAGGTTTCAACTGATTTTTAATATTAACTTTTTCCCTTAATTTTATCTTCACCCGCTTTACAATATGGTGATACTTCTGCAGTCAAGTCATGGGTCTATCTGTGATGGCCGTTTATCTGGTCTTCAGAACTTGCACTGTAAAGCGTTTTTCATTAGGAGTGATACTCATTAGGATTGATAGCTTTTAAAATTTGACAGAAAAAAGCAAATCAAACTGCGGTTCATTTTGGGTCTTTCAGATATGTCCTGAACAGAATATGGTTGAAATGTCCGCCACAGTTATGAATACACTGACGGACACGGTGGCTCCAATTGATAATCACTCAATCCAACATTAACTGCGTTATGTTTGCAAAAGCTTGACGACTATTACCCTCAACTACGACTTTGAATACATTGATGGTGCACGGTGCACGGTGGGTCCAATTGTTAATCACTCAATCCAACATTAAATAAAAATAAATTTTTGTAAAAACTAAACATTTATTAGCATGCATTGCAATTTGACACTTTGTCCTTTGATCACATGTGTTTAATGTCATTGCAACGTGACACTTGAATTTTGTTTTACTGTTTTTCATATATTTCATTACTTCATTAATTACATAAGTAATGAGAGTACATTGCACACCTTTTTTTTCCAAAAGAGGGTCACTTTTTTCATTTCTCTCTTTTATTATTTTTAAACTGCTTGTGCTGCAGAGTGTTCCAAGGTAAGGCGATGTCTTTTTGATGTTTATCGATATAACTTTGTGTTCAATCTGGCGTTCGCGAATTGCGAGAAATTTCCCACGAAATTCGGTGCACGGACATGTTTTGGGCTAAGCAGTGACCCTTTGGAGATAAACTACTTTTGTGGTTTCTTTGATCAAATTATTATTATTCGACTGCGTCACAATAAGGTGATGTATGGCTTTGAAAGGCTACCTCGCCCTGTCATAATCTTTTAATATGTTTCAAATTATAGAAAACAATTTTAAATTTATTGCCGAGTGCTCTCCTATCTCATGAATTTCGATTCGTTTATCGTACAAGTGCAAAGCATTTCATTTCCGTTAATATTTTCAGAAAATATGGCATGCAATGCATTAAAGCTTAATGCTTATAATAATAACACATCACACAGCATGCGTGTGTAGGATGGCGTGCAGGTGTAGGACAACCATTGACAAATTCATATGATTTTTATATCCACTCAACAAACGGTCGTTACTTTACAAGTTATAGTTGTTTTAGCGATTGGGAGTAAGGATTCGTCAACAGTCGCAAACTGGCATGAAATGTTATATACAGATAAAGATATATGCGAGGTTGGCGGGAAAGTCCTATCCTCCTTTATAAGCTGCTAGAAATGTTATTTGTCAGAACAAAACAATCATGCGCCACATGAAGCATCTACCAACTATAGTTTCCCAATTTAGGGCAGCAGACTTTAGTCTCAAAACAATCGTCGATGTGGGCGATAATGAAATTTTGGTTATCTACATGTACAATTATCTACTTTACAGTTGCAAAGGAACTGCGCATCCAACATTTGATGTCTGAGGAACACATCAAACATCTTCAAACTCAAATGTTTTATTTACTGCCCATCAAGAACTAATTTCTCATATTTTATGACGGAGAATAAGTTCTTTGACAAAAAAAAAAAAGTCATGTCCTCTTAGATTTTCGATAAGTCCCACTAAGATTTTTTCCAAAAATTTCTCATTTTTAATGAACTTAGGCAAACTTGCTTAGTTGCCTTTATTCCCCCTTTCATTTGGTTTTCATTTAATACATCTGAGCAAACATAGCACATTCAATAACAACAAAAAAACAACAAATCCTTCTTAGCGTAAGCTGCTAAGCGCACTGCAAACATCTTGCATCAAATTACGAGTTACGTGATAGCATATGTCCATCGACTTGTATAGCTTACGAGAGGATTGATTTTCACATAGTAACGTAAGAGCAGATTTTATCCACTGACAAGAAGTCAGTTCAAAATGAAATGGAGATTACGAATTTTCAGGTTCTTGCTAAACAAGAAAAGAGAGCCTAAAGAGTGTATAGAACTTTTAGCCGAAGTTTTTCCAACTTCTCCACAAATTCTTACCTAGCAAGTAGAGGGACGGATTCTCAGGATAAAAACGTTTCCGCTGACAGTAGAGCAAATCCAATTAAGTCAACTATTAACAAGTAAAAGTACTATAAAATGATACTGAATAGATTGGAATAAAGAAAAGATGGATCTATCTCAAGCCTTACTGGGTGTTTCTAAAACGGCACAAATAAAAACCACAAAGTCCTTTGCCCTTACAGCGTACAGACACACTCCGAGCCGATGTGAATCACTAAACCGACGCAAATATGCAAAAGCGTGGCAACCGATCACACTGAACATATTTAGTTTAATTTGTCACTAATACGGACCTCAAATTAATTTAGATACGACATAATCTCGCGTATTCTCGGATATAATGAATGGTTGAGAAGCCATTTCGGACCATTTAGGATATAATAAGACATAGTTTCTTATCGTCGACTTATTTTATGTAAAAATCAGTCCCATGTTGATACAATCACTCGAATGGGTCCACGGACGTGGCCATAATATAGAGACACTTTAATTTTACCTAAGCTGTAAAGTGAATATAATTTTCTTAATTGTCTCTGTAAGTGTTTTTTCTTTCTGTTCTTTCTGCTTCATGGTATATATATATTTATATAAATATATTCCTTTTTTTTTTTGGTTGAATAAATTTTGCTACTATTTCATGCTATTGCTATTATATAACCCAAGAGAAACGGAAACAGCATGTCACAATTTGTTTGTATAACAACGTCTGATAATTGAACCGAAATCAAATTATGTTTACGTGAGGAGAGTGAAAGGAGTTAGTGCGTAAAACGTTAATATGTTGTAAACAAGGGCAACAGACATCAGCCAAGAAGACAAAGGGAATCGATTTTTATCATAAACATAATCAAGAAAGTAAGAAATTTTGTGTAAACAGAAAAGTTTACGTTATTACGCTGTCCTGCAAGTAAATGTATTCGCCGAATCCATTCACTTTTCCTTAAGTGTTTTTGTAATTCCCGTTTCACTGTACCTTCGCTTCGCTGAACGTCTGCTGTTTACTTCAAATATTTTTGATGTTATCGTTGTCTCTAATTTAAATAAATAGTTAATTTAAGATTTATGTTTATTCTACTCTGTTACGCTGTGTTATAATGCTCGACTGAAGAGATTTCATGAGAATAGAGAGAAATGTAGCCATAAAAGCACAAATGTAAGAACATTTTTCCTGAATATTAATGACATTTGAGTTAAACGGAAAGGTTATTGCTTCCGACAATTTATTTACTTTATCTTAATAATAATAATTGATATAAAGGCTGCCATTTACACAACAAATGTCAAGGAGTAAGTAAACTGGAAAAAGTGCAAATTATTCAGTTAAAAAGGTATGCTTGTCATACTTTAATTTATTTTGTAGTGTAATTTCAGTATAAGGCATTTTTAAACAAAGGCATGCAGATTACAGGAATTCTATAAATATTCCATGTTATCAGCTATCAGTAGATCAGATTATGAATATTCGACGAATATTGTTCGCGAATGCGATGAAATTTAAGATGAAGTCGATATTAAAACTTTATGTTTTGCAAAATTCTACATAATTGCACGAACTTTTTTCGGATTAAAATCCTGCTTATTAGCGCCATTTACGAACTCTATGAATGATGGAAAACAACTGCATGCTTGAATCGAATGTTCTATTTTCATGCTGGTCGTCTTCACGGTAAAGATGAACTTGTAAGGATGCCTAGTAGTCCCTAGTTAAGGTTCAGGGAGCTATGTGATCTTAAGCTTGGAAAGGTATGGTGCAATCCGGCCGTCGTACCTTGTATCGAAACGACTTGTGCAATGCTATTGCCCGGTCGCACGTACGCCATGAACTTAGTGTTTCAAAATTCCTTAAGTTAGATGGCGGCAAGGTCCCCAAGGCGCTGTAAAGATAAAAGTACAGTACTCTAATATGCTTACCGTTGCCCTCAATTTCTAAGATGAACTAATTTCTTCGATTTCTTCTTTCGGCTTGAGTTGACGTTTTTCTCTTCAGTATAAAACAAAAAATCTTAGAAGTTGTTGTAGCAAATGATGAACATTTTTCTCGAAAAAATCTGCAAGCCCAAGAACTAAAGCAAAGTCGTTGGTGAACAACTCGCCACAAAAGACGCCCCCCTCGCATTGGTCATTATGGACTTCAAAGAGCTTTCGCTCGTAAGCCCATTCATAAAGTGTGTATTTGTGTGTGTAATGCCAGAGTGTTTCTCATGAAGCAATTTAAAAAACTAGAGACTTCTAAGTCAGTGACGTCAGAGGAGGGCCTTACCCTACCTCCGTTCGTTGAAAAGCAAAAAAAAACAAAAAACAAGAAAAAAAGTGTTATAAATTTTACAAACATTCTCGTATTTTCATCCCAAGGTAAATATAAATTTCTCAGAGTTTTATTTCATTTGATTTTAATCGTATTTGCTTTCAATTGCGATTTCAAGGCTAGGTTTATGTATTAGCTTCAAAGGAGAATTATTTAAATATTTAACGAATGAAAACAAAAAGCAAGAAGTATTTATTAAAAACCTCGAACATTTATATAAACAACTAAATACAACAACAACCTTTGGTATATACTTACAGAGGTACATCTGGCATCGATATTGATTTGCGTCGAGTTGATATTGACCAATGTCCGCAACGTAATACCCCAGGTACCACGCAACCATTGAATATATTTGCAGGCACAGACAAATGTAAGCAGCGTACAACGATGGTAAGTGCGGAAACAAAAAGAGAAGAAAAAAAAAAAAAGTTAATAAATGAAACAGAAGCCGAACTGGAGAATCTGAAATATAAAATAAATGCCTAATAAGAGAAATGAAATATAAATAACTAATTAATTGAAGACGAAGGCGAAGATAGTCATTTACTGATACTTCCATACTCCCGGCATCGAAGGAAATGAATACATGTCGTATTCCAACTACAAGGAACATTCTTGGTCAACGTCAAATTCTGAACCAATTTAAGCATGTCCGTCCATCCGTCCATCTATCTGTTTGTGTAATGGCTGTGGCAAACGTCCTATTGAAAGTGATTGAAGGCGCCCTCTTGAAAATGATTCAGAGTAGAGCACTTTTTCGACCACTTCCCGTATAATTAAATTCCCGTCATATAAAAAAAATAGTTAGTGTGAAAAATAGGGATAGGATGGGGCATCTAACGGTCGTCCTTACCCGACCGTAGTGTTCTTAATTGTTTGTATATATATAGAGTGCATATAACCTATTATCTACAAATTTCACCCTTGACAACCCAATTTTTCCATAGCAATTGATTTCTTTCCTTCTTGCATGTAGAAAATGAAATTGTGTGTCAATAAAAATCCTAAGAACCAGTTTAAAACCATATTGTGCTTAAAATATCGACAATAAGATTTGAGTTTGTTTACGTAAACAACATTGTTTCGCTCGTCAAAGCAAATCCATGCAGCAAACCTAAAACTTGGTCATCTACTTGCAGTGCTGTAGTAATACGTGCAATCTGCATGTTCAACTTTATACTGTAAATGTGTACAACCATCTCATGCTTACACATTTGAGTGCGTGATGGACAATGAATACGGATTCATTGTTTCCAACCCTTCACTCATTCAAAGCATAACAGAAACGAAATGAGGGAAAATATAGAAAAGATTCTTTCTTTTAAGCTCAATATAATATGAATATGCTTAGAATAACTGGCTTTATCCAGAAATTCAACAACGAAAGCTTACAGCATAAGTGGTCCTAACCTTTAAAAGTATAATTCTAAGATATTTTCCGGATCTAATTGTAAGTGATCCTGTGTACCGAACTGACTGACCGATAGTTGAAGTGAAAACGGAAGTATTCAGGACTAAGATTGATAGGATCGGATAGGAACAAGATTTTGTTTCAAACTAATCGAAAACAAACTTTGTATCAACTTGCGTTGAAAACGTTCGATAAATCTATTAGTAGTCCTTCGATTGTAGTAATAAGAAATTTTTTAATGCCAACCTGCTAGCAACAACTTTCAAGTTTTCTGATAAATGTGAAGGCGATAGCTTGGGTTTTGCGACCCAGAAAATATTTACCAGACACAGACACGCACACGGACATGCTTAAATCCGCTGATTACAAATATATTTATTTTTTGTAGCGTCTCCTTTCTAGGTGTTGCAAACGTTTTGACAAAATTAATAAATCCCTTGTCCTCCAGTGAAAGATGTAGAAAGTTAATATCGTAGCATTTATCGTTTCGAGAGCAAATTTAATGAGTGATGAGTTGTACGAACAGCATAGTTTAACGTAGTAAAAATCCATTTTATTAAAGGCGGTGCCTCTGTATACTTATTTAGTTGCGATTGTAGTAAATGTCATAACTTAAACTATTAAAATTGTGTATTTGACAATATTTATTTTCCCGCTCTCTGAATGCTTGACACACTTCCCTTACTTACTAAACAGTATCCGTCTTATGCCTACAACGCAAAGAGTTCTTTTTCCTAAAACATTCTTTGCGAAAACTTTTGTATATTCATTGAGTTTCTCTGCTTGAATTATTTGCATTTGTGCTGTTTTGTAGTGCGAAGCTCTTAAGGGTTTGGGATTTCGTCGTGGCTCTTATAAGTGTGTCTGCCGTAAAGGCTATTATTTTCCCGATACCGGAAGTCAACACAAATATTTCAATGGCAGCTTACTGGAAGTGGAATACGAAAAACTTATGCTGGTAAGTTATTTGCACAGGTATTTCCTCTTAGTTGTTTTATCAGACAAGAAAATGTTATTATTTTCTTTTTTTCATCATTTTTAAAATTTACTACATTTCCTGTCAACAAATGTTTACTTTTTTAGAAACTTTGTCAAGAACCAAAGAAAAACTCGTCTTGCGGCAAATATTGGGTTATCTAGAAAATAGTCAACTTCAGTTGTATGCGCGTGCTATCTGGCCATTTGAAGTGAAGACACAATATTTTTAGAAAGCTATTATGAAAGAAGTCAAGTTTTTATAGATTGCTGCCCATAAGAACTGCTTTTACTAACTTATATAACAAATTTTAATCACTCTTGGAATAATGTGTGGATTACTCTCTACAATCTTGATAGATATTCACGCCGAATTGGTATTCGATAACGAATATATTTTCAAACTTTCCGTCGTCTGATAGTTTGTGTTAGTGTTTTAGATTTTGCGGGGGGTTTTTGCGGCTAGTGTTGTTAATTTTTGCTATCAGTTTTTATGCGCTTGAGGAGTTTAACGAACTGCAGCGCAATGTACACGTCATAAGACAAACCATCGATTGAAAACAGACTCGTATCATAGATAGCCATTATTACTCTATATTAAAAGGGACCAACGATATTGTAAGTCTTCCTTAGACGATCCTTACGAGGGGTAATTCCTATGAGAAATGACGGCTACGAAAGATAGCTTGTCTGATCAACTCTTTATAAATCCCTCTGTGAATATATAGCACACATTACAAGCGGTCTATGTGATAGACGGTCTATGTGATAGACGGTCTATGTGATAGACGGTCTATGTGATAGACGGTCTATGTGATAGACGGTCTATGTGATAGACGGTCTATGTGATAGATGTTAATGGACATGCTTCGATGTAAAACTACAGGGAAGGTTGAATAATATGATAAGGATCAAGGATCCGTTAGGGTCCACTTCGAAATAATGTGAAAACGGCTCCAGGATGTCCTGCTCCAGTGTGGGATCACAAGCTGGCAGTGAACTGGCTCTATACCTATAGATGGCTTGTGTGATAGACGATCCATTTGATAGACGGTCCCTTAATGCAGCTGGCAGTGCGCTGCTATTACGTCCATGAGAAGAAGAACGTGTATGTGATAGACGTTGTGCACGATAGACGATGATAGACTATGATAAACGACCTACGTACTAGAAAGCGCACATAAGATAATTTCCACAATAAACGTTTAACAAGATAGGTTCTTTGAACGGTGGCTTATTCCGAAGGACAGTCTATTTTACGGTAAAGTGATCTGTCTGACAGTTATTGCATACGACAGGTACACTGAACGATAGATGATCGGTTTTTTGTATAATAATACGTTCGCTCATTAGATGGTCAACACGATAGGGAGAATGTTCGATAAGTTGTAGCAGTCGATAGAGTCTACAATTTAACAAACAGCCAGATGCACTACACGCTATTTCCTATTGAGTGTTCCGTATATGTTGCCAGATATTATGAACTAAATGTCAAAATTACTATGTTCTCATTTTTCGATATTTTTTATAAGAGCACTGAACAACTTTGTCATAAGAGCCAACTGTTTAAAATAATTAATGATAAAGTCACATATGAGTTGATGATTAATTATAGAAAAATAAAAATAGAATCCAAACATATTTATTTATATCCTATGGACTTTAACGATGTTTAAACCTTATAGTGTTAAAAAAATCGTTAAATAGTTTGTGTGGCAATTTCAAAACCACGAATAATGAATTTTAATTGCTGAACGAGCGCTGGGACTGCACCTATAAATAAATGTTAGTATACGAGGGTCGTTTGTGATGTATTGCACGTAACAAGTACAATGCAATCTTGTTTTGCAAATTATTTCCACTAATGAAGCGTACACTTCTGTTGTATACGCTACAATCAATTTTCGTAGCACCTTTTCACGAACGTATAGGCACAGAGAATGAGGCATTTTACTATCCTGCAATGCTTGTGCTTGTGAGAGTTTACTCTCACTCTCTGAGAGGAGTGATTTTTGGCCCCCTTTTTTTGTAATCGTGTCCCCATATAGTCGTGAGTAAAATAGGTCACCCACGATAATAAAAGAAACAATTTTTAAAGCTCAGCAAATAAAGATCTAAAGACCTCCTTACAATCGATCCCTGCAAAATTTTTATTAAATGATTATCCTGCTATGCGAGGTAGTATGCGAATATCATCTGTTCTCTCATTGAGCAGAAGCTTTTTAATATTCTAAAGCATTTCTTTCGACAAATTTCTGGCAGCGTTTTTATGAAGTCATTATTATGTTCTGCGAGCATAATCCCTACGGGGAAACCCAAAACTCTTGAATGCTTTTTTCGCTTTGAGCTAAAGTAAAGTTTTTTTAACCTTCCCATTGCGTGGAGTCTCTTTAGATTAATTGCAATTCCATTTTCTTTGAATAGAATAAAAGTTTGAACGCAATAGAAGAAACAAGTGGCCTTTGCGCGTAGTCAAATTAACCAATCGCACCCAACAGCAATTCGAGGGTTATCATGTAACGTGTGTCGTTTTGGGCGACCCTCGCATTTTGGTTTAATTTTTATTAAAACTGTCAATGTCTCTTAATAGTCGCGAGTGTGTATTGAGTGTAAATATGTTTGCCTTGCAGTTGCACGTTCATAACTTTTATATAATTAAACACGTAACTATAACAATAGTCAGTTTCAGTTTCCTGTTATGCTTCACGTTTTTTTTCTCCCTCCGCATTTACATGGATCTATTTTGGCAACGCTGTAGGGTAAAAACTCAACGTACAATATTGTCAATGAGTACGAATGCTTGCAATGTGCTGAAGGTTGTGATTATTGTGAGGACAGTTCCCCCTGCATAGCAGCGCTCAACTGGCCAATGCGTACTAGCATTTTGGTGCTGGCCTGTATAGTCATTGGTTTGCTGCCACCAGCTGCCTGGTTTACGTTCCGTTATCAGCAAGTTAAGGTCAGTGAGCGCTTAAATTGCTGTAGTCATATGATTTCATTGCGAGCGTAGTACTATTTAATTTATTTTTTTTTTGTTTTTGTTGTTTTTATTAAATATTCGCAAAAAAATGAAATAAATATTTCCCACTATCACGTTTATTATGGTGTAAACAATTTGAATAAATTTATTGATAAACATTTTTTTTTTAGAATTTTTTAAATGTTCAATATTTTATGTTGTAGGGTACAAAAAATTCACTTTCTCTTTTTTTTTTTTATAATTGTAAAACAAATACATGAGTAATTGCGC
>KK502617.1:215393-267019 GCA_000688735.1 Glossina austeni
TAAAGGTGGAAATTTTTATTGCACGCCTGACTCAGATCGCTCCATTAACCATGAGTACGTTCACCACAGCAATTAACAGACGGATGGACAGACGGACTGACGGATTGGCTTGTAGAACAACCCAGATTTGATACTACTCTGAAGCTGAATAAAATTATAATACTATTCTGTAATTTTGAATAGGCGCGGTCGGTGTTTTCCATTTTTGAACAGGTGTTGCAGGGCTACCCATAAAATATAAATGCAAATTTTTATCGTTTTATCTGCGGTGGTTTATAAGTGACGAATCAAGAGCAAATTTTTTTTATTTTTGAAAGCGGACGTCATCTCAACTTATGTTGTACTGCGAGCCTGTTTTTTAGCCGACTTGACTCGATTTCGTTATCAATCTGTCTTACACGAAACTTAAAGCCAATTGTTGCATTTTTACGGCCAGGAGAATGCTTAGCACAGACGGACAGACAGACATTTTTAAAAATCAATTTAGAAATTGACACTTATCAAGAGTATTTATATAATATATGGGGTCTCCGATGCTTTCTCCTGGATGTTGCAAAGATTTTGACAGATTGGACATACTCATCCTCATCGTTCGGTGATGGGCATTACAGTAAAAAAATGTTTAAGTTCAAGTTATGAGTTTTTTTTGTTATTAAGTGAAATTTAATACTTGCTACAGAAATTGAAATAATGGAAATATAAGAATTTTAACCATTTGCATTTTTATTCATATTCTTGCCTTAATGTTTTTTAAGCCTTCTTTCCTTCATTAATATTCTCTTATTCTCTTCTTCACAATTTTGTATTTTGAAATCTTTTCTTGTTTATTCATATGCTTAAGCTTATTTTCATGCTTTAATATCTACATACATTCATATCTTTATACTTTTATACCATACGCCGCATCTGGTAGAAGGGTATAATAAGTTTGTAAGGATGTATGCAACACGTAGAAGGACTTGAAATAGAACCATTCTTTATTATACGGACTAATTTACAACAACTTTCTAAATCGATCTAAGCTTGTCTGTCTGTCTTTCTTGTTTACTGGTACTCAACCCACCTATTTCTTAAGATTTTTAATACAATTTGTCTGCACGTCTTGCATTTTTGTATTCAGCTTCAGCTTCAACAAGAACTTAAAGTATTAAGCGAAGCGACGTAGACTTTTTAATGGTGGGTCATGTCCCCTACACTACATATAAATGTTTATATATTCACATGTTCCTATTCCTTTATGTTCATATGTTCATATTTTCCAATTTTCTTATTTTTCTTATTCTTCTATGGCCTCATGTTATTTTGTTCGCATTTTCCCATATACTGCGGCCTTTGGTCTTTTGATTAGTTGGAACATTGCAATTAGATCACCTGCACTTCACTGCATTGAACGAGGCATTATTTCCATTTACGGGCATTCTTACTCGCTTTGAATTTTGCTTTATGGCTTCATCTAAATTCTTTAATTCCATTGTAGAGAGATCTTTGTTTTCAGTTTGAAAATTGAAAAATTGCGTAGCCATAGCGTCTCTCAGTTAACTTAATCGAAGGCCCACTGTGTGTTTTTCGGAAAAATAAATTTTTCTTCTTATTTTAAAAAAATGCTGTAATCTTTGTAGAATATGTGGCAAAAAATTCATCGATATTTTTTTCTTGAAATATCGCGCATTGTCCCAAACTTCGTAAACCTATGTCTTAGATGGCTTTGTCCCCTGACACGCTAACAGACGCGTTTAGAAAGCGTCTATGATGGCCTAAAAGCATCTTCGTGTTATTGTCGCTTCACCAACAAGAACGTTGAGCAGATATGAGGCTGAGAACGATTCGGAACGAATTATACGCCTCTGCTAAGGAGTTCGAAGTTTGGTGTACAGCTTTTGGTGTTGTTCATGAATTCGACTATTAATCTACACATGTCTTTCTCGTTTTCTCCTTAACTTCGCAATACGTTCAATGTAAGACGTAGGGAAGAATGGACGTTATAGCATAACAATTTTGAGAAAAAAGAACGCGGGGAACTAATTGTACTTAGAAGGGCAAATTTCGGCTTATGCAGGACAATCAAAAACTTTAAAAGTTGTGCTGTCATTCTTACGTCTTTCCCGTCATATATAGGTCATGTAATACTATGCGAAAATGTTTCACAAGAATTAGAGTAATTGTAGTAGAATCCACACAGCGCACCGATGACATAAGAGAAAGAGATTTTATTAAACTTAGTAGTAGTACTTATACAATATTTTTCGTTCTTCCATTTTTGGCATTTTTGAAAATTCAAAGCCATAGATAGAATTATGCGGTTACCATTTAAATGTTTAAGTACGACAAGCTCGCAACAATCCATAATCATTTAGTGAAATTTTCCTTGTTCCCACAATGAGGTTATTATCGATTCGTTCTCTCTTCTTGATCAGAAAGACTAATATACGCCGATGAGAGCAGGTAGGGTCAGAAATTTCAAGTTAGAACGGCCAACATTTTCTAAGCGAGTTTGGCTACATAGAGCGAAATGTCTTCACACTGAAACTCTCCATACGATGACTTTTGCCATATCACGCTCATTATTGTTTTCTAATTGCAACAGTTGTTTTTTGGTACCTTCCCATAGTTATGCCTTCATTTGGTGATATTACACAAGATATCACACTCATCTGCCCGCCCAAATGGAGCTGCCACGGATATGCAGCTTTGTAGTCGATATTAATGCTTCACCTATTCCCCATCATAGACGTTGGAGCTTTAGGTATCGCCATGCATCCATGGGTATCGCCATGCATCCATGGGTATCGCCATGCATCCATGGGTATCGCCATGCATCCATGGGTATCGCCATGCATCCATGGATTTAGTGGCGCTATCCTTTCAATTAAACAGGAAGAGTGGTAGTAGAAATTTCCTGCAAATGGCGCTTTATTTCTACACAAAACTACACCACTACTACGATCCAAAGCGCCAAAAAGCTGCGTTGTGTACACTTTAGTATGATAAGTTTGCGAGGACTCAAAGTCGTCCCTCGGTTTGACCTCACATATTTTCCGTGTATGTTGGGAGAGTGTCACGCTTACTTAATTTAAAACATGATAATTATTCAAAACTTATACAACGGACGGCGGGTAAGGTTGGCATAGGCAACCTTGCAGGAAGCCTGAATCAAGTGAATTCAGAGGAGGTCCAAATCAAGGCCAAACTGCTTCCGACTTTGATTGTTTTCTGCAATGCGAAACCAAACACACCGTCCGGCTTACGCGAGTACAATTACTTTCTTCTCATGGAACCGTAAATCTAATCTTCTATTTCTTAAACATCTTCATCTAGTCTAGTACCCCATAGTACTACTTACACACACACACTCTCTCTCTCTATCTGTCTATCTATCTATCTACCTATCTATCTATCTATCTATCTATCTATATATCTCTCTCTCTCTCTCTCTATCTCTATCTCTATCTCTCTCTCTCTCTATTAGGAACCGTCAGTAATATTCATACATCCAACACTTTGAAGAAATGAAGTTTTTTGTACATTTCAAGTCAACTCGTTTCTCTATTACATCTCTAGAACTTGCCGCTTTTTTTTCTCTCCGTATATATTATTGAACGAATTCTTTTTTTGTCTTAAGTAATTCTTTTCACATTTACATAAAAATCGAATCCGATTGATTTCTCAATTTTTCAATTTTCCTTTTAATATATTAAATTTTACTGCTGTCGTACGACCGAACGAATAGTTTTCAACGACCAAGTGCTTACTTACCATCTTTACACATTTTTTTATTTTTTTTTATAAACATTTTCGATTTCTTTTTAATTTGCAGAATATCGTTATGTATCCCAATCCGAATTTATACACTTGCACAGCTCGCATTTGGCTGAGAGAGATTGGGTTTTCCTTAACATATGGCGCTTTGATGTTAAAAACATGGCGGTAAGCGTAGTATGATAGACTTGCAACTGTAATTCAATATATTAAAGGTTAAAAGAGAATAGAATGATGGATGGATGAATCGTAAAACTAAAAATAGGAAAATTGAAAATTTATGAACTCTTTTTGATTTTTGTTTTTGCAGCATTTCCGTTATATTTCGTGTACGATCTGCTAAGGCAGTAAAAATTACAGATGCGGCTTTGCTTAAGCGCTTAGGTTGCATTTGCGGTGCCATCGGTACATGCTTATTGGTGCGCACATTAGTCTCACCGCCTGATGTCGTTGTGGGACGTACTGCTGATGATCTAAAGGCGTTCCTATGTAAAACTGATTGGTGGGACTACACGTTCACTTCAAGTAAGTTGCATAGTTGAGGTAAAGCGGAAAAAAATTACGTAAAAAATACTTTGTATCTTCTGTTTACTGCTGTGTAGTTCGACACTCACTTAAATCAGCAAACTTTTTCCTCACAAGTTTGTTACTGCAACAGTAAAAGGGAATATAAAAAAACTTTTTGCAGGCATTTTTCATAAAAGCAAAAATCACACTTTAACTTGTACGCAAGGGTTGTGCGAGAGTTTGAGCTCTTAGCAGTGTATTAAAAGTAAAGAGTAAATATAATATACAACAAGAACGGTTTGTTTGTTGTTATTATTGCCTTAATATCATCCGCATTAAATATGAATTCTTACAATATAACAACTTTATTATTTTTTAATGCCAAAAGGGACGAAATCTTTCAAGAAAAGATAATGCGAACGTGAAAAAAAACGAAGATGAAGAGGTTGAAGCAAATTCAATGGAAAAGCTAGTAAGAAAATTAAATACGCCTTGGAACAAAATATCGATGCACAAAATTTGTACAGATTTCTTTGCAATCGAAGCTATTTCTGCCTTAAACCTTAAATACGGTAATGAGGTAAAATTTGTGCCATGGGTAAGATGTTCAAGACATTTTAACTTAAGGGAGTAGGTGAAGGATACCCACTAACAACGCAATGGCTCAAAGTGTCACGTGCGGTAGAGTTTTCAATAGAGTCGATAGCTTTAGATGCTGGCGCTTTCAGACCTTAGAACTTAGAACTTATCTCTCTGGCTAAATTATTAATTGCTTCCATGTGTTCTGATAATTTTTCTCTTGAAAAAGGCATTTATTGAGAAAATATATGTTCGCCAAAATATTTTCCATCATTTTCCATCACTTTCCCATCTTTCATTGCTTTTATATATATATATATATATGTTTACATATATACATTGCAATTCATATTTCTTAATGGTGCAATCGAAATGACAACTGTAGCACCACCCTTATCTTTCCGTGACGTAGATGTGAACGTATAAAAGTTTTCTGACACTCAACGCAAGGCAGTACAATGCGAGAGTCATGTCCTTAAAATGCAATCATATCTTCGTACATTAGCTTTACGTTGCGAGCTACGTATGCCAGACTTGCCCTTCTTTATTCATATGTACGTAACAACAACAACAACAACAACAACAACAACAATAGTAACAGCAACTTTTACACTAAGGGCTTATATCTTTTGAAATGTGTGTGTTAAGGCTGTTGGTTTTTTCTTCTGTTTGCGTAAAACAAAATAAAAAGCTTTTTTTTTAATTTTTTATATATTTTCTGCTGTGTTTCACTACACGTTTATGACATTTAACGAAAAATGACATGCATGTAAGAAATGTGAAAAATAATGGCAGTAATATTGTTTTATTGTTGCTGTTGTTCGGTTTAAGAAACATTATCTCAAACAGAAAGAATAGAAAAACAAAGGTATTTAAGAAATTTAATCAAATGCACAAAAACAGCTGAAGAAGAACAAAAATGGAATAAAACAAAACAATTGTACTCAGCTTCAAACAAAAGTTTTTATATTCACAACCGCTTGATTTTGTCGCTTTTTAACCTCCTCGCATGTTACACAACACTGCTGCCCTAAGTTAAACAAAAAAAAAACAAAAAAAACAGAAAAAGTACTAAAGAATAAAGTAAAGAATAAAGCGTAAGTTGGGTCACGCATGTGTTCGATTAAGAAGTCTGGCGGTATTATTGCTTACCTTCATCGGTTGTTCGGGAGTTCATTTCGCGCACTGTCCTCATATATTTGATAGCTCATATCGTAATGCTTGTGTGGGAAGAGTAAGGCGCCTTACCAAATATGGAAAGTCAAAGGCAAGATGCACGGCGTACTTTATTTCTATCACTAGCGAACAGGAGAAAATGATGTTCAAGCAAGAAAGAAATTATTGGATGCGTGCGGAGGCGATGAGTGGACAGAACCTCATTGCTAAATTTGGCCAGGAAGAGCTGATAACGATAAGATAAAAGCATTAATTTAAGTAAAGCGCCGAATGACGATTTGTGAGGTCACGGAGAATCTCTTGATAAAATATTTATAGATTGTAAAGAAATCGGAAAAAGCGAAATTTTTTTCCGAACCACCCAATTGTTATTTAAATTACAGCGGGCCTACTACGTTTCAGGGCTCACCTGACATGGTGAGACCTTGACATTCATTTACATTTCCAACTGATATCAAAATTATTATACCAGGATGTGGTATCGGAAAGGAATCCTGTACCTTGGACAAGAAGGACACGATTGAGGATAAAATTTACGCCTAATATGCTTTGATGCGGTGTTCGTACAATTTCGAAACGGTAACCATATTTAATAATTTCCTTAGGAGCTTAGGAGAAAGAGTCACAAGATTGCTTCACGAAAATTGCGAAAACCGTTTGTAATGCTGTGTGTCCGTTGTGGTCGATTTAAGTATGAAAGAGAAAAACAAAAAAATGACTAAATAAATAAAAAATTCACTCAAATTTATAAAAGTTACAGTTTACGGAAGGTTTAGGTTTAGCACCTGGGCTTGCACAAATAATAGTAAATGAAAATATGACCGCATATTGAATAGTGGCAAGTGAAAGGGAAGAGAAAACATTGATAAGAAATCAATCCTTATGAATGTGAATTTTTATATAAATAATATAATTGTCGCGTGCAAATATTTTATTTAAATAAAGAAACTTTTCTGTATACGCTTAGGTGTGATAAAAATTCACTTGCAATCTCTAAAGCGATGCATGGGAATACCGCCATTACTAAAGTTCTACGTCAGTTTGAAATTTCTTAGACAAAGTGCTTATCAACATCAAATATTGTAAGACAGATGCTCTGTTGCGTCTCGCTCAACAGGCTGTATTTTCTTGTGGGGTAGAAATCTCTCGGGCACTCGCAAACGTTCTGTGTTTGTCAGCCAAAAAAATTTATTATTCACAACAGAAGACTGCACAAAACTCACAATTTTATTTGTATTTAATGCAGAAGCATCAGTGCGACGAAGGCAAAGAAAATTTAAAAGATTCAAAAGTCTTAGAACTTACCGCTATGTACAGAGTAGAATATTGGAAATGAAACCATTGAATTCTGTACGAGCGTACTTTTTATGTATTAGAATCCTGGAGAGAATTCAATAGACATTTTTTTTTATTCGGTTAACACAATATGAAGGCATTGCCAGTATATAAATATTTTAATTCAATAGGAAGGTATTGCGGACACAAATATCAGACACGTTCAATTTGTTTGCAATAACTAAGCATGTAAATATGAAACCGGAAATTGCCCATATTTACACATGGCACACACATTTTAAGTTGGAGCTTTTTTCATAGCCTGGCAATTGGCAATAACAAGCACTCGTAATACCAACACATATCGCAAAGCGAACGTGCGTATTTTAACAATGAAAATGTCGAGTATTGGGCCGGATAAAAAGCATTCACCGACAGCATTTTTTTTTTGCCTAAAAGATGCAAAAGAAAGAAACATTTTCCGTCGCATCCTAACTGGTGATGAAAAGTGGATATATTCGTTACCATTTTCATATAACTAATACGCATTTTCTACACAAAAATTCGGGTTTTATGTATGACATACACACCTGGTATTAGGCTTTCAGAGTTTTCCACATTTTCGCAGGCCTTCAACTCCTTGCACTTCTAATTAATACAAGAAGTGACATAAAAAATTCGAACTACACAGCTTGAATAAAACATTGCTGTGTGTGACATACACACCTGATATTGGGCTTTCAGAGCTTCCCACATTTTCACAGGCCTTCAACCCCTTGCACTGCTAATTAATACGAGAAGGGATGTAAAAAATTCGAACTACACAGCTTGAATAGAACATTGCTATGCTTGTCGAGTATGTCAGTGTCATAGGTTCCTTAGATCCAAGAGTGTTGACAGGCTGATAAGGTTTTTCGGCCAAATATATATATGTTTTCTTGTGACCGACCCTAAATCGGCCATTATGATTTAGTGTAACCTACTGTAAAAGGAAAAGACGTTCTTCAACTCAGAAATTTTAGTACAGAAAGTGAAGACTCACACGTTCGCTTGTTCCTTTTTCAGTCCCTGGACAAAGTTAGAAATAATCAAGCGTGAGCAACTGCTGGTCTATGGTTCGCATCCGACTCATGGTGTCGTGGAGTTCGATTCGTTACCTTCAAAGTATCTGCCTTCACTACCGGATCTGATATGAAAATTATTTTTGGCCCTTTGACGACCGAAGTTGCCTATCCTTGGCATAAATGGTTTGCATTTTCTTGGGGAAAAGCGTCCTTCAAGAGACTGTTCACCCAATCGTACGATATTTTCATTGTGTACGCTATCAAACATAAATTATAAATATTGGACTATTAATAGTTAAACCAAGAAAAGAAAAGGAATTTATTCAAACTTATGTGACTTATCGCTACCAACCAAATGTATAGCTACGGGCCATAAAAAGATATTTATTATCAGATATCGTTACAAAAGATGAAACATTATTAACTTGTCTTTTTCTTTTTCTTTTTCTTTTTCTTTTTTTTTTTATATCATTTTACAGTGGAGGTTGTATTCTTGGCTTGGGGTGTGCGTTTATGTATAATGGTGCGTAAGGCGCCCTCAGAATTTAATGAAAGCCGCTTCATTTCGATGGCCATATACAATGAGTTTCTGCTAACATGTTTCTTAAATGTGTCGATGTAAGTTGTGTGTGACATTTAAAAGAAACATACATGAGAATTCCTTAGCGATTTAAAAATAAAAAAAAAATAAAAAGAAGGAGAAAAAGTTAATCCGGCTTTTCTTTGTTTTTTCCCTATTATATCTTTTCTTTTATATATATATGTATCTATATGTTTTCTTTTTTTTTTTTTTTTTGATTCCGCCCCAAGGTTATTTTTGCAATCTCCTGCCAATCCAGATTTACTTTATATCATATTTTTTTGCCATACCCAGCTGACCATAACGCTACTGTTGTGTTTAATATTTGGCAGTAAGGTAAAAAAAGAGCAAATATACTAAAAAAAAAAAATATAAAAAAAATTGAAAAAGGAATTTCCATTTACTTGAATTGTTTTTGTGTACTTGCATTGCCTGTATCATAGGTTTATATAGTACTGCGTAGCGGTAAATCACATCAAGAGAGTATTAGTATGGGTGCCAAGTCAACAGGGGCGAAATTTAATTTTCGACCCCAAGTGCGTACGTTTGTCAATACTGGCTCGGTAACGGCATCAACAGTTCCCATAGCCGGTACCAGTTCGTTGGGTAAGTCAAGCTTCGTGCTTTTATTTACTTCCTCATACACATTTCCACTTTACATGCGGAAAACGAATTTTTACGCTTTCGTTTTTGCCTTTATTGCTACATGCATTTATGATTTTCCTTTTTTCCGTTTGTACACAGAAAATAAACTCTCTGAACAAGAGGCTTTAGAAGAAATACGTCAGCTCAGTGTCCAACTACAGCGCATACAAGAGATGGCACCACCCAAAGGAGTAGCGGTTATGACGATTTCCAGCTTGTTGGACGGTTTGAAAACACCGGGTGGCATGATGATGGTGGCGGCCGCCGCCACTCAAGCTGTCACAAGTGGAAATCAATTAGCCTTATCTCAGCGCAAGCCGGAAGCATTGCCTTTACTATCGCTGAACAACGAAATGCAAAAGTACACTCAACTCAAAGTGCCAAGTGTGTCTCTTCCACCTACAACTACAACTGGCAGTAGCACCAACAGCAATACAATTCCAGCAACGATCAACAATAATGTATGCAGTTCGTCAACTATAGCGGCCAACGAACTGCAACCATCATCACAACCACCGTCCACGTATGTGACAACAATGACAACAAACAATACAACGAAATTGGAATTGCAGTTGAAAAGTTATTGCAAAGAGAAATCCATAAATACTGACTTGAGCGGAAATTGTGTTTCAGCAGAAATGTTGTCAAATCATCGCATCATCTGCGGACGTTGCTATGAGCAATGCACGCAACACTATCACACCATCACCGCCCCCGCCTCTGCCACCGCCACAGCCACCGCCAATTCGCCCTGTAAACGTTCGCACGAGCTTGCGATGCAACAACCGGTGAATAAATGTCAACTGTTGGGCTCGCCGCAGCCCGAGGGTATTGGTTTAAGATTTAAAAATGTTAAACTTGACTGCATGTGTTCGCAAGCCGATGATTTGGATCAATTACCACAGAGACGTATCAGTTGTAGGAAACGCGCAGCGGCCACTAACACGCCACCCTGCACGAGTCGTAATAGGTATAATCAATCAAATCAAAGCAATGCGAAAGCTAAAGGGCACAGCACCAGCAGTGCCAGTTTGCCTTGCGTGGAAGCGACAACCATTGTACCTAGTGTAAGTTATCGAATTTGTGATAGTTGTAAAACTAAATTTAGCGTAAGTAGTAAAATGACTAAAAAGAAACATAGAAAATTAGCTCAGTTAAGTAGCAAATGTAGCAAATTATTAAGCGAATTGGAGGAGAAGAATATCAAAACGTCGACATCGATAACAACAACGGCTTCTCAAATATTGGAATATGGTACGAACGTAACGCAACTAACGGAAAAAGTTTATTCCACCGATGATATTATCTTTTATACAACCACCGATGAAGATGACGAAGATGAAAATAACTGCAGTGATAGCGATAGTGATAGTTATGAGGCTAATCACAGTAATGGCATTAAATTGTCTTGCGATGTTAGTAAAGTTAGTCTATCAAATTTATCTTCTTCTCACGAAACAAAAGTTAGTGAAACCCAACCGCTTACCGCTACCGTAACCGTAACTTCTCATATTACGCCGGAAAGTAACGCCGAAAAATTGGATACCGATCACAGTAAACCTTCTAGCTCCCAGACAACCGACCCTTCGAACGGCAGACCAAAACGTCCCGACAAATTGATTCTAAATTTAAACGATCGCTCCAAATTCACTAAAGAAGTTTCTGTTTGAGTTCCGCCGCCAGCTAATAATGTCTTTTTCAATTTATTCTAATTTATTATTTATTTTATTAAATTCTTTTCTTTTTCCTACATCTTGCTTCGTTCATTTTAACTATGAAATAAATGAAACATTTGCTTTTACTTATTTGAAGAGAATCTTAAAGCTAAACACTCCTTATCATTACAACGAATACCGGGAAATATGTAGTGCGTTTTACCGTCCGTGTCCATGTGCTTCGGAAACTCTTTCTTGATGGCAAGTGATTAATCATTTTTTTTCCCTTTTTTACTCAACACAGGGAATCTACCATCTGTTGTTGATTTCGTGACTTGTCCGAGGGAGAAGAAGAGGAAGAATCATTCTAATAACGTTTCTGCGTTGCTTTGAAAAACACGTTGGATGACTTGCGCGTTAGGCAAATGTATGAAAAGTTTCAAAGTATTTTGTTAATAAAAAGCGTTTCGATTGCTCAAGTTTCCGTTAAGTATGTCAAGTATCAGATCTCAAGTTGCTTAACATATTTACATTATTTGCAAGTTGTTGATATTTTGTTATTTTGTAAACGTTTCTCGTCTATTTTCACATCGGACATATGACCTCGACTAAGAAGACTTGCATAAGCTTTCGTTCTTAATGGAGATGAGAGCCAGAACACCAACAAGTCGGTGAACACAAATGATCGCCCGCCCCGATCAAAAGATAAATATCAAACGGAAAATCCTAGGATTTCTCCAACTTTTTCGGGAACCCGCCCTACTAAAAATATAGCCCCACAATCCTTTGCTTCCCTTCTTATCTTCTCAGCTTCTTATCCATCCAGCTTACATACTGAAAAGCGTGCAGCGTATAAAGAAAACTCTGAACGGGCACAATAAAAACTGAACCACACACCAGTGTAAAATGTCTTACGATCTTAGTTGTAGGGATAATGAAATGGAAAACATAGAAGTGCAAAAATATTCCCAGATAAGGAAGTGGTACCACAAGACATCTTAAAGCTTGCAAAATGAGAATGTTTTCACTAATAATTTCACCATTTGGATCAAATGATTTTATTGCAAATCGCAAAAATTTTGTTAAACGTTGAAAGAACATCTCCACCAACCAAATAATATTTTAAAATATCCGAGTCGCAGCCTTTATTAATGTGCATGGTTTTGATAAAGCTTCTGATGTTCGGTTCTGAAATAACTTGACGCATCTTCTATTGGTTGGGTGCAATAGTAAAGTGATTCTGAATTTAATTACTTCACGGGGAGACGCTTGTCCCAAAATCTAAAACCATAGAGTAGATGTGACAATGAGCCGATCTGGCCGAAAGGTCTCCTTTGCTCCTTACAAGAACTCCAAAAAATGACACAAACCACTGATTTCAGTCTTTTTGAATGGAAAGTCTCTTCCCCTTCATTTCATTTCATTCAATGGGAACTTACATATGTAACATCCCAGTTAATTGCGATCATGTATTACATTATGTAGTGCAAGAGAAAAGTATATTGTTGCACAAGGAGAGCGACAGGCTAATGAAAGTAAACGAAAGATATATTTGCTACACCCCAAGAAACCCATAGATCATAAGACGAAAGTCCCCAAAAGCCTGGAAATCCTTTCTTCAAAACCGTATTAATTAACGAAATGTGTGGAGAGGCCCTTTGATGGTTAGCATTGAGTGCGTTCAAATTTTTACATGCCACCCTATGTGGGTTAAACATTTCGTGGTTTGATCTACATAGAGAGAGAGAGAGAGAGATTAAGTTCTATGGACTGAAAATTCGTAAATGGGCGAACCGGAACCGTTTAACAGTGTTGATCGATCTATTAAGCTTGATTAGAAAGGTGAGCCTTCCCTTCTCTATTAGCAGTAATCTGCTTTCATACGGTAGTAATGAAGTTTGAGATCGCTGCGGCAAAAAGTAAGAATTGTTTTCCGACTGACTCAATAGCGTCTACATGACATCGATTGGACGGAGACCAAACAGCAGAAGCGTACTCAAGTGTAGGTAGATAGCCTTGTGGTAGTATAGGTCATAAAATGATCTCGACCCATGAACAAGTTGTTTGAAAATAGACGCATTGTAACAACTCTTCTTCTTCAATACTTGGGCTTTGTCTACAATTTTCCAAATTTTCTTATCCAAAATGTCAAAGCAAGTCGAACCAGAGAAACATAACGGAAATTATTGTTTATAGCTTAGAACATAAAAACTGAAGGGAAGAAAAGTATCGAACATGTCTTCTAAAGTACGAAGAAAGTTTTCCCCATTTGTGAGAGACTGTCTTGAAGGCCCGTGCAACTCTGATAAAGGATGTAGCAATTAAATGACCAAAGCACAATTTTGCGCAATAAAAGAAGATTTCATATCACTTGAAATAGATTGAAAGGAGTTCCGACGACAATTGCCATCAATTTATTGAATATTTAATAAATGTTAAATATTAAATATGAATATTTTATTTTTGACAAATTTCAATCAATATTCATGAATATCCGGTTTTTTAAGAATGAAGAAACTTCAACACATGATATTATTTGAAAGTATTATGGTCGTTATTGAACGCGATTTCAATTGCAGTTTAAAGAATGAACCGCAATTGAATTAAAATTTCTCAATTAAAACTAATTAACACGTTTTGTTTTGTTTAACGTATCCTTCTCAATGGAATTCTATGCGTTGCGTGCATAAAAACCTTACAATTTATGAATTGCGGTTTATATTGTGTTTATGTAATCAAATTGAGCCTCTTGTTGCATAAATCGAAATAAAAGCACGTAAATGAAATTCAAATAAAAATCAAAACCGAATGCATGTTTTTCATTGAAAAGCTGATATTTATTATCGTTATTGAAAGCAGACAACATACGTTTATAATACTTAATGAAAACACATTGTTGCATACGCGCGGTGTATTAAAGCCGCCACAGAAAAATTGTGATCTTAAAAAAGAATATTTTTTTAAGATCATATTTTTAAAGCAAATCCTGCTAAAGCATATGTTTTTTATTTTTTTTATTTTTTATATCAGTCAAGTTATGGAAAGTAATCGCTTGTTGTATTCGTCTATTCAATGCGGCTGACCGAGTCAGAGACAATAAGCAAGAAAATTATATTCGAACGAGAATATACTTCAGCAGTTTCTTCATCAGCTCAGCATCTTCAATTTCAACCGTTTAGGTGTTGAAAATTTTTTGTTAAATGCAAAAGTGTCAATCAGTCGGTCCATTCATTTGTTCACTGATCTTAGAGCTAATCTGACCTGATATATCAATATCTGGCATTGCTTTTATTGGGCTATGAAGCTATTTAACAGATTTCAGAAACTTCTTTCAGTAAAGTTTTACATTCTTTTGGTAAACATTTTCCTTAATTTTGGGAGCAACATCAGCTAGTGGTAATATTGAGTAGCATTTTATCTACTAGTTGGTGATTATTCACGGAACACATTTTTAATTTCCAACATGGTCGGTGGTCAGCAATTAAAGAAAACACTTAAAATCATATAAGTGCAGGTGTCCATCGGCAAACGATGGGCACTCGCATTGACAGAGAGTGGGAATAAAGTCGAGAGTGCATTTCCTTAACAAGCCCTTTTGCTAATATGAATTTGAATATTTGGGCTTAAAAAAAAGTGGTTATAAAGCACATATAATTCCAATGCTTTTTGATGGCGTCTATTTTTAAGAGAAGACCTTTAAATACTGATAAACAGTTTTTATCTACCTTCAGTTCTAGATACCGATGAGATAGATTCAGGTGAGTATAGCGTGTCCAAAAACATCATAACTCAAAATAATCTATAACGGTAGATATGTGTTTATGTCAAACGCCCACATGTTGGTGAGAGAAACTGCATTTAATTCCGTATAAAAACTATTCTAAATGATAAGCAAACAGTAGCATAAAAATCTGTATATTTTTCTTAACTCTTTTGCTGTTGTCGTTTATATATAAATGTATGGATATGTAAATGTTAAAACATGGAAAAAATTTATGTGTTTTTGTGATGAATATTGCATTATGCAAGTATTTATGTACACAAAACTATTTTAACAAATGTTTCGAATATGTTCGAATATTTCGGTACGTGTTTTGTGTTGATATAACCAAACAATAAAAACGCCAAAACTGAAAAATACCAAATATTTAGAATCAGAAGCATAGTTAGAAAAATTGTTATTAAGGGAAATGGAATTTATTTATTTCTCTTTTGCTATACTTTTCAAATCCATCGCCACTGGACGAATCGCTAGAGACATTTCTAACGTACACAAATATTCATCGGGAAGTCCCCAAAAATGTATATATATATATGTACGCATTCATCGTCAGGATAATTATCAGAACCGATGTAGCCATAGAGTATTCAGTCTGTCTGTCTGCCTTACTTTTAGTTGAAATTAAGATTATGACTTTAATCCTTTGCACTCCCAACTTGTTTTTTTTTTAATTTACCCATGAACCAGCTCCTTAATCAAATAACACAACGTCGATTTTAGGTTGAACTAGGAGTTGTTGTAAGAAATACAAGGTCGTCATGTAATCGACACAGAAAGCCAAAAAAAAAAAAAAAAAATTATGTAACTTGCAAATAAGCCGCATCCCCGTTGTCCTGTTAGGTATGGTTAATGCCATGGAATCATATCACTTACCATGTATACGATACGACATCCGATCCAACGTATCTTGTGAGCTAATTTTCATTTTACGATATTTGTAGATTCGACTCAAGCTGAATATAATTTTTTTCCTGTTATTGAATAAACATATCTGGAAATCCACAAAATAAAGCAATAAAAAAAACAACAACAACAACAAAAAAAGCAACTAATAAAAAGTTAAATATTAACTTTCACTAATAAACAACCACTTGTGTAAATACATAAAATTTAATGAAAAATTAGTTATAATACAATGATTGTTGATAATGTATAATTGATTTTACAAATTCCTCGTACAATAACAGTTTTAGCAAAACAAAAACACAACAAATCGTTAAAAAATAATATTTGCCTTTTGTCAAATTTGTTCGATGCGCAACACTCTTTCACTCTTTTTTAATTAAGAAGTTATGCGGGACTGAGTTTTGTTTTCATTCGCACCATTTGAAACGACACCCAAACGCTTCAGTTTGCAGGTGAAAGTATACTTCAACTTTTGCTTCGCTTTTGCAAAAGACATTGCGACCAAATATAAATTGTTTCCGAATGGATTTCCGATAAGGATCAGTCATCTTGCTATTTGACAATCAACTCAAAGACTTACCTTCACAATTCTATTCAACCTAATCCACTGCTTATTGAAAGGCCTAAAATAGCGCCAATTGGTGTTTGAAATGTTTTCGTCAATTCAAATCAAACCTTCCCTTCTTTTTCATACATGACAAGAGCAGTTCTCTTTCAAAAAAATTCCGATCTGAACTTTAAAATCCTTAACGCTGTTGAGCAAGACAACCTACTTGCATGACAATCTTCTCGTTCGTAAGGAGACAAAAAGTTCTAGAATTTCCACAGTGTAATTTCTAAGCACGGACCGACAAATGTATCCGAATGTATCCTCTGAGAGCGCATATAAATGTAAATTAATTTTAAAAAATCGAAATTTTTCAATTTATTAATTATTGCAATTGTTATTTATCTTTAAAAATTTGGCATAAACTGAAACAAAATAGAAGAAGAAGAAGAAAAACGAAAATTCTAGATAATTTCAAACTATGTATAAAACTTATAATTAATAATAAGTGTTTATAAATAAATGAAAAGATTAGTTTTAACATTAAATTGTATTTCTTGGAATACGAAATCAATAATAAAAAGAAAATAATAAAAATGAATGAATAAATAAAAAATGTTATTAACGTACATTACTAAATGTATATATGAATAAATAAAAATAACTGCCGTTTTACTCGTCCTAAGCTGAAGTACACGAAAGTAAGACAAATTTTATTTCATCTTTTTGAAATCCATATCCCCGCCTTCAAAGTAACTCCCCTCAGCTACTGCACACTTATACCAACGTTTTATCCCATCCTCGAAGCAGAGTCAAAATGTTGTCCCCGGAGTGGTCTTTTGGGTTTGGGAAATAGCCAAAAAATCTATTTCCTCGCCTTCAAAGTAACTCCCCTCAGCTACTGCACACTTATACCAACGTTTTATCCCATCCTCGAAGCAGAGTCAAAATGTTGTCCCCGGAGTGGTCTTTTGGGTTTGGGAAATAGCCAAAAAATCTATTTCCTCGCCTTCAAAGTAACTTCCCTCAGCTACTGCACACTTATACCAACGTTTTATCCCATCCTCGAAGCAGAGTCAAAATGTTGTCCCCGGAGTGGTCTTTTGGGTTTAGGAAATAGCCAAAAGGCGTGCGATGCTAAATCAGGTGAATGCGCTGGGTGCGAAACAATATGAGATAAATTGTTAACGAAATGACCTCAAAGAACCAATTCTGCATGCGATGGCGCTTTATCGTGACGCAGACAGATACGTACATCAATGTACCCCCTTTCTGGTAAGAGCGAGGCACTAAGCCTCTGCCTTTCTGTGGGTAAGACACAATAGGTAAGAGGAATAACGAATCGTCCCTAATTGATGATCTGATCTCGTCTATAAACTAAAGAGAGAATCTATGAAAGTTTGCACAGAGACGAGCCACTCATTCATTCGCTGTGCTTCCGCGCTGTCCTAGACGCAGAATGCAATTATTACATGTGAGCTGCGTGTGCAATTGTTTCTCTCCCTACACTGCTGCGGGCATTCATGCGGTTGAATATCACAATGAGTTCCAGTCCCCTTTAAACTCGGACTGCCATTCTACTTCACTATCAGTCCTTCTTTCCATGTGTGTTGTACATGTTATTGAAGGGATAAGAGATATTGTAACGCCCTAATATAGGAAGTTTTTTGACAGTTTTTTGGAATAGAATGAAACCTAATAGAACACTAGTGTTACGGTTCAAACAAAAATGACAACACCGCAGCCGTTGTCTGGAGATCTTGTTAGCTGAAATGGCTCTGCTGCAAACAGGTAGCAATTACTTCAAATTTGAATTTAAAAAAAAGAATACTTTCAATCTACATGACTATGTATATATACAATGGCATTATTCCTTAATTAATTCCGATTGTTTTTATTAAGTGGCACTAAAGGCAAACATTGAGTAATTAATTGCTTTCAATACCCGGTGGTCTCCTACTTGATCCAAGTCTTTACTTTCGAGAAATCCATTTCGGCTTTCCGCGTTATTTCGCAATCACGTTATTGCTTAACACGATTATTCTCGTCGTTTAAAACTGCATCTGGTTTATTAATTTATTATTGGAAGCATTTTTTGCAAATTTTTAATGTGAGAGTGATCGTGTTCGCGTACTGGCAATTAAGAATTGAGATAAAACAGTCCTAGTGGAGCATGGGCGAAGTTTAAATTTGTTACTCCTTTCCGTATAGACTTCGAGTGTACGATGAGTCCTCGTGAAGATGATCTTACCCAATGTGTTGTGAATAAGTTTTGTGTTTGCGTGTGTGTGTTTGCCAATTCCAATAATTATGGCATATATATGAACAACTAGGAGAGGAAGAGGTGCCACTTCAAATCGATACAAAAAATTATCCCGAATTGATTGATGTAATAAAAGGCGAATCTATCTCAAATCATGATGACATCTAGATGTTGCTTACATGCGCCTAATGTTTTGTCGACTACGTAACATAAATAACAAAACGTATGAATTGATTAAAGAAGTATTTAACATACGCCAGATCGCCTTTACTTCGGCTTATAAATATGTTGTATAAAAGATAAAAATGGATAAAAAATCACTTCGACCCGTAGAAGATGGATAATAGCCAGAGAGGGATTTTTTATCCATTTTTACTATGCACATATATTTAGTAGAGATGGCTACACGAGGATATATATCTTGACTCTATGGTAAGAAATCTCAAGTAATCGGATCTTAAATATTATTAACCCCGCTTACATTACAATGTAATTTAATAATCGCTCCAATCAAAGAGAATTAATTAAAAAATATTTAATTTAACACATTTCCCAAAAACCTCATATCCGACACATTTGCAGGTAAAAATCATTACTCGCATATCCGTTATTACATTTCTCATTTCAATTGTTCCAAAACGTTTTACTTTTATGTTGATTACCTCGCAACAAATGACTAAATAATTCAAATGTTTTCACTTTTCGTGAACGCAATCAACATACGCCCTCTTTACTAATTCTTTCGTTCAATTGCCAGTCGTTTGCAAGCGTAAATTAGAAATAACTGAATTAGCATTATAAAGCCTTCTGCATACTTTATTGTATCATTAAAGGTACATATACACAGAGAGTTTGCCCCAAATAGATTTTTAATAAGAAGAGATGTGCAAAATACCTAAGTTTTGATTATGCCCCCACTAGCTGTGAAATATTCATTTGAAAATTATTTGTGAATATTTGCCATTATTTTTCTCTTTTATATCAAAGATTTTTCTTTTTAACTTTTGCTTGTGGTACAAGAATGTACTAAATTTGCGCAGAAGTATGCAATATCCAGAAGGACTTGCGACATACCTTTTATATTGTTACACCGATTCATTCAGAATCGTTTTATGAATCCGTCCGTCTTGTTTACCTTCGATTAATCAACCATTGTTGAAATATTTTAATAAAGTTTGTTGCACAGATATGTTCTGGCCCAAGCAAGAATGCTATTAGAAAGAAATAGATCGGATCCGACCAGTTTTCCAACCGCTTTCCATACGGGAAGCTTCCCGCTTATATGAATAATAGTATAAAGGGAAGAGGTATAGGTACTTTTTTTTTATCCTTTAGGAGATGTAGGGAACGAGATGAGGAGTGGCCGCATCCTCTTTTGAATATTGTATTAGTAATATTTCAATCCTATTGCTAACACTCGAAGGAAAGTACTTTCTAAGGCACGAACGTGTGCAACACCCAGAAGAAGTTGAGATTTGCGCACCTTTTCCTATACCGATTTAGAATCGTTTTCTGATTTATTTTAAGCGGGCTTGTTATGTTCAACCTGTAGACCACAATTTTTACGATATTTTGATGAGATTTAGTTTATTGACTTGCTTTGGCCCAAGGACGAATGCTATTGAAAGATGCTGTTGGGCTCGAACCACTTTTTCCAGCACTTTCCACATAACGCCTTGTTGGGGGAGCTCCTTATTTGACTTTCTATTGATATTGGCTACTTAATAGTGTACAAATCGTCGCCCACTATAGGATTTTCACTTTTTCCTTTTTTTACGATGTTCATTCACTAACTGAGTCTTCCTGTTAATGGAATTTACAATAAGCTTAAAATCTTTTATCTAATTCAAGGTTAGTGATGACTGTGCTAACGCAGATGACCTTACTTGAGTTCACCTTTACAAACAAAGAACGTTTCTCATCTATTTCACTGAAACGAGTGTGATCAGGAAACAGCTGCGTCTCCTTTGCTTTCGCTTAGGAATTCAACATCTCGAAGACGAGGGTTCTTTTACTCATATTTTATCATCGCTTATTATTTTAGTGCCTATTATTTGATTATATATTCATATACTGAAACGATGCAACCTTAACAAGATACGTATATGTTAGAGGGAAAGACTTTTGAAAACTCAAGGAATTACACAAAATGGAAATTTCATTTGACATAAAGGAAAAAGAAAAATAATGGAATGAAATATTTAAAAAGAGGTTTTTCAACGTACGCTACATTTGCATATTTTATGATAATTTCGTATGAGGCAAAAGAAATGAAATTAAATATAACTTGACGTGAACTTATCAACACACACCACTGGCGCTGCTGATGCGCTATATTCCACTTTCTATTGCGTCAAGTAAAAAGTTTACAGAATTCATTTCTATTCAAATCGAGGCACATTCTTTTCAGCTATTTCAAGTTAAGTTAAGTAATATTTGCTTTTTTCATTTGCCTGGTAAAACAATTTGTAATGAGTACAAAGTATCATATCCCCTTACCCTGTAGCGCATACATTCCGTGTTTATACTGTAACAATGTATGGCCGTAAAAAGAAAACAATTTGTGCTGTTCATCCTCCTTTTAAAGTTAGTCCTAACAGAAAAATGCTTAGTTCGTATTTACACCCTACACTGCTTGCGATATAAGATATAGATAACATCCAGAAGGGCTTAAGAGAGACCCACTTTTTATAAAACCGATCGATTCGAAATTGTTTTCTAAATCGATTTAAGCTTGTCTGTCCTTCTATCCATCAGATGTCTGTGCATACGCAATTGTTTGCGACTTATCAATTTTGATTAGAATACGTACACTGACGTGCTTTGCCGCTAGGGCCGTATTGAAAATGGATTGAATCGAGCCACTTTCTCAATCACTCTGCATATAAAACCTTGTTTTGAAGGTTCGTCATATGAACAAAATTTGTAATTCTCAGAGATCCTCGGAAAAATCGACGAGTAATAGTAAAATGCTGCGAAAAATTTGGAATGCATGAGATAGTTTTTTGAACCAGCTCTCTTAACTCTTTTGAACCCGTTCCTATAAAACTCGGGTCTTTATATGGCAATAAACTCTAATTTTATACATTTCATACTGAGAACGAGTTCATAATCGTTATCTGCCATAGACATTAATCTTACGAAATTTGCATCCAACCCTTTAGAAGGCTTCTCATAAAAAGCAAGTCTTTGCGTGACAAAAGACTCAATTTTTTAGCACTTTAAGGGAAAAGATGTGTAGCAAGATATTTTACAAGAAAATTAATTTGCTAAAGCTAAGCCGGTTCAGTTCAGTTCACTTTTGCCCTTCCCCGCAGAAGAGTTTGGGTAAAGAATATGGTCTTACATATAAACAAGACATAATTTAAACGAAACGTTGAATTTTCGATGGCGTTGCCCTTGACTATTAGGTTTTCAATTACTTTTAGTTATGAATATAGATTTTTCACAAATCAATATAGAGTTCATAACCTTAAAATATAATGATATTCTACTTTAGTCTACATCGCTGCAAATCCATTTTGTAGACTTTATAGAATTTTATAAAATATTTTCTCCTGAATACGTTTGCTTAAGATGCACGGTGTCCAAGATCCTTGTAAACCTAATACAAGTTTCTCAATGATTTCTTTTATGACTACTTTACTGTCTCTGAGCACTGCAGTAAATTTCATCTTTGATTTATTGGCTCAAAGTCCATTTCCGAATACTTAAATTTAAAATGAATCAATAAAAAGTTCGTTACTGTCTATGCAGGCAATAAATTTTAATACATTGAAGTGCCTTTCTTGGCAGAAACCTAAACCTAAGCCTTAAGGAATGATGTGATTGCATTCCGGTTCATCCTGTTGCTTGTTTCTGTTAATTGATTTGTGCAGTTTTGTAAATATATGAGCAGTGCAACTTTTTAAACTTCCATGGCCATGCACTTAATATAAACCATTACGAAAAAACCAGAAAAGAAAACAAGACAAAACACGTTAAGAAAGATATCGGAAAACATGAAGAACACAAGTAATTACAAACAAGTGAAATCATTATAGTCGTGCAAGGTCGAACATTGAACATTTTACACCATTCGGTTGTTCATTTTTTTTCGTGATAGTACATCAAATACCTGACTTTCATGCAAGGACAAATAGCTGAAGAAAACTCTCATAATGGAGACTACGCAAAGCCCAAGCTGACGTAATCCAAACTCGACAAAGTTAATCTTCCTTTAAAGGACTTTCTTATTCTTCACTTTCTTCTTGTTCTACTTTTCTTTGTAAAATATTGCAAATTCGATTTTGTAGTCATCTAAGAACTTAGTTCCCGTAGTGAGCATCTTCTTATAAGGTAGGGTCTAGCATAGAGACTTATGTGATCCAAAATTTAATGTCAAATTGCAATATCGCTAATCGATTTGCGTCAGATAATATTTTTGCGATTTAAAGGCATTTAGTTTTCATGACAACCTTTACATGTTGAGGTAGCGACCCAAACAATGAACCAAATTTGGTGTAGTTAACTCTAGTCAGCGTACTTCTATGAGTCAGTTTTCATCATCAGATATAAAAAATTAGACCTTATTGCCACTTAAAGACTTTGCTTTTCGTAAGCTCTCTTCCATATATTACCACGTCCGATCCAAGTTTCCCACATCAATCTGAAATGTCAAACATCATCGTCTAGTTGTTGTTCTTGAGAGGAAATTAAAATTGCAATTTTTCCCCATAAAAGCGCTTTCCTTATGTTACTTACATCCACACAAACCTAATATAATATATATATGTACTACAAGTAGCGAAGGTGTTGAAAAACAAGGGAAATAAATGTTCGTAGAAAAACTGCTTTCAAATCATTGAAATGACCTATAAAGCGGATGGTAACCTATCAACTTCAAAATCCTTATACTCTACATGTACATATCATATGTGTAACATGCGTTAAGTCAAATGCAAAAAAAAAAAAAAAAAAAAATAGACGAAAAATAACGGAAAAACAAACACACTATGATAGATGCGGACCACAGAAAAAATTGATCATTCATCTATCGTCACAAAGCAGTCAAAAATGCCCGCAAAAAGTTGCAGAATACGGTTATACAACGTTATATGAATTGCACCAGCAACTGTTTCATTCGATTGTTAAGCCAAAACAAATACAGAACAAAGCAATCAATATGTTATCTGTACGCTTTTAATTGTTCAAACTTTTCTTAGTTTTTGCTCGTATGTAAAATACACTAAAACGTGCCTTTACAAATGCCCTTTAGAGCATTCTAACGCGATAAATAACAATTTGAAGAGAACTACAAACACACAAAAAAAGAAAACAAACGCACAACAACACACTAGCCATCCATTTTGACAGCTAGGAAAGTGCTACAACAATTACGGCAGACAATCATTTCTCCTGTTCTCTTTGATGAGTGCTTAATGGCATTCACTTCAGCTTTGTCAAGATGTGTATGTCTAAGCGAAAGTTCTGCATCTCTGGAATTCTCCAAACAACCATTGAATAGTTGAGTATTCCTCGTAAAAGAGATAATTTAAAAACAATTTAACAATTGAAAGCAAACAAGATGCGATGCTTTAAGTTGAGGAAAAACAAAAAATAAAACATTCTCTTGATGTTTATTTCCGTATGCACGTCTTGCCCTTGCGACAGTGTCCAAATTTTATTGCAATTCACTCGAAATATTTCTACGAAATTTATACGAGCTTTCATTTTAGAAATACAAACTTCCGTCCGCTTAATCCGTACTCACCGAAACTTACATCCGATCATATTGAAATTATTATATTAGATAAGCAACAGGCATTAAATAAATCATAATGATATCGCCACTGGATGGCGATATTACAGGACAGAAGTAAAGGTGGGCAGGAGAGATGATTTCTTTTGACTAAACCAACGATCGATTCTACAGCTTAGAAACTTAAGACAAAAAGGATAGCTAAGTCAATAAATCGAAACCTATATAAATAAGTCGGTAGACTTGGGGAAAAGATTGCGCGATAAGATCGTAAGCTTTCTTTAACCTTTCAAGGGATTGGATGTGGCACTAAATTGAAAGGTGGGCAGGAGAGATGATTTCTTTTGACTAAACCAACTGATCGATTCTACAGCTTAGCAACTTGAGAGAAAAAGCGCAAACTTACGACCATCTAGGATAACTAAGTCAATAATTCGCGATAAGATCGTAAGCTTTCTTTAACCTTTCAAGGGACTAGATGTGGCACTAAATTGAAAGCGAAGATTCGAGTGATTGATGTTGATTCAAGAATGCACATCATATTCTCAGACTATATACAGTTCGTAGCAAACTCTGAACAGACCTGGCGCGATTGAATTGGAACACTCTTGTGTTAATTTTTATATTCCGAGCAAAATTTTCAGATCGTATTATTCATTAATTTTGAAAAGTCGCACAAGCAAGCCGACCATTTTTAGAATTTCAGAAATCATTATCTTTATTTTGTCGTCAATCGTCATAAATAGTTTGCAGTTTCATTCCTCTGCCTCAATCGAGCGTTTGGTTTCGCATAAAGACAAGCCTCTTGCGTTTATTTATTTTTATCGGTTGCTTAATTTTGATCAAAACATAGTAACAAGTAAGGGATAAACAACCACATGCTGTCAATTTGGTTTTTAACCATCAATTGATTTCGATTTTATTTATAATTATGTGAAACTTTCTACAAGGGTTTTTTTCACAATACGCATGTCTTTGTATTAAAAACAAAATATATTTTTCAGAGTGTTTTTATTTTGTTTCTTGTTCTACATATATTCACTACTACAAACAAAGGGTATAATAGGTTTACTGTATCATACGTAAATACACAAAATTGACGAAAAAAGCATCTTTTACTCTTGATCGAGATTAATGTGCGAACCATCCTGCAGCCATGCTCGACTAACCGTGTTATATGGTAACCAGGCGACGTTGCGCAAGAGAATATTAGGCATGCTAAGTATTAAGTTGCTTCCCATTGACGAAAAGATTTAAATGATGAAAAACACGACGATAGTGTTTCACTGATTTGACTTTGAAACGATAAGTCTGAAAAGACAAGGTCTCTATAATATCTGATTCGATCTTATTTACTACGCAATTATTGAGAAAATCGCTAGTAATTGAGAACTTGCTGAAGGGTTAACCGGCTATAAAGCTCTGTCCCTCCAATAAGCCATTCGAAGCCTGGGAGAGAAAAAAGGTAAACTCTTAAAACTATCGGGAGAGGAAAAAGCATTTACAACGACCACGAAAGGGAGAAGCTCTTCAAAATTATCGTGAAAGCGGAAGATGTCTTTACAACCGAAGGTTGAAAAACATAAGATTTTTAAACCTACACGGAAAAGAAGAAGAAGCTTTTAAATCTACCGAGAGAATAAATAGAAGCGTCTTGAAGCAATTGAGATAAAACTCTCAGGGACGGAAGACGCTTTTAAGAGTCGTGAGTAAAAGAAGACATTGAACTTAATGCTGCCGGAAGGGAAAGAAAATGCATTTCGAACTACATACTGATCAGGTACGGGCATTAAATCTTCAGGGAGAAACAGAAGAAGGTTTTAAAACCAACAGTTGACAAAAAAAAGGATTCAAAATTTCGCGAAAACGGAAGAAACGCCATTTCAAACTGCCTGTTCGCCAAAAGAAGCTTTTGAAATTACAGGGAGAAAAGTAAGATTTGAAACTATCAGGAGAAGATGAAGATGCTGACACTTTCTGTATAGAAGACAAGTTTCTTTCTCAACAACACTAAGGCGGCGAAAAAACTCTTCAAGTTTAACGTCACTTTTATTGCATATGTATATGTGGTCGGACATTTAAGAGCCATCCTCTTAGCCTCTTACCTTCTCTAATGTTAGGGGAGCGAAACTGTGGGATCCCCTGGTTTACCCATAGATGTGCCGAAACCTTCACCTCTTCGTGGTGCTCCCTATAAAACATTTTCTACTGCATTATGGCTCTCTTTGGCTTTTTCCTGTTATGGCTTTTTCCTGTTATGGCTTTTTCCTTGAGAGTCGCACAGTCAATGGCAAAGAAAGGTTAAAGGCTTTCTATCTATAACCTACGTTTTTCTCATTGGAAGCGGAAGGGGTCTAGTCGGAAGGGGCTTCTTTTCTAATTTGAAAAGGAGCATTTCTTTCCCTATTTGGTTCTCTTGGTGGAGGTCATCTAATGAAGATGACCAGCAATATCAAGTGGGCTGGGGCACAGCTGGGTGTGTATGCTGTGCGACGACAACGTTGGAAGCATTTTATTTCCCTTGAGAAAGGATAGTTAGGACTGGCCGTCCGGGACGTGTGGATATTCCGAAGGCAAGTGTGGCTGCGGCCGCGTACAGTATGAGATCACCCAAAGCTGTATAGCTTGGTGTAAGTTCTGGTTTGAACGATAAGCCAAGAAGTTAAAGGGTGTCCACGGGGGTCAGGTTGCCCAAAGTAGGATTGTTCCGGCAGGAAGATGTACACTACCCATCGGAATGCCGGAGAATACCTTCTTGCCTGACTGCTGGGTACGGCCCGTCGGGGAGTATTCGTGGTGGCTGTGGTTACCCCAAAGTTTCACGGGGAGCTATTTAAGAGGTGCTTAGATAGGCCTCGACGCAGACCACTAAGCGAGAATTTGGCCCACACCCATTTTCTATTGCGGTACTTCAGGGTAGCGAAGCCCCCTTCAATGGGGATTGTCTCTCTCCCTGAGGGGTCGTCAATCAACTACCTTTCGATTGCCAATGGTTGTAGGCAACCCGTCTGATTAAGGTTTCACACCAGGTGCAGACGTAAAACGCACAGACATATCTTCTCTAATATTAGATGTTGAGAACATTGGGTAACAACTTGAAAGTTGTTTTGTTTAAATTCTGTTGCTGCAATTGAGTGTGGGTTGAGCGTTATTATGATAGTTGTTTCCTTCATTATCTTATTTTCTAATCGTTGAAGGTAGAGTGAACGTTGCAGTGATAGAAGTGTTGAAATTTGTATAATTAATTTAATCACACGTCAATATTTATAATAGAAATAAAAATGTAAACAAGCGTGTATATGCTTACGTACGCAAACGTTTATACACTCGCATATACTCAAACAAAGCAAAAATTATTGCTTTTATGTCAACAAAGATGTTGATTACTATGTACAGCAGTGAAGCAGTATTTCAAAGCATATTTGTTCAGTAAAGCTTACAAAACAAGTCGTTCTGATAAAATATCTCCTCGTTTCTTTTTTTCTATCACCATAGTTTCCAGAGTTATTTGTTTATATTGCTTCGCGTAAATAGAGTTCAATATATATGTGCTTGATGTATTCATGTGTTGAAAAAAAACACGTGTACGTGCTTTGTTCCAATAAAAAACCCTTTTCAAATAAAAATGAATTGTTTTGGTAAGGATTCCTGCTACAGACTTATATTAACTTCTCTTCATATGGAGGAAAAATTAATTCTCATATGTGTTGTTTAATGATAGGAATGTTGCATTAAAAAACAAACAAGAAAATTATATTCGGTTATGGCCTAATCTTTGATACCCACCGTGCACATATTAATGCGGATTATGAAAATGTTCACTATTGTAAATTATGGAGCTGTTCTTACCTTACGTTGTCGAAGGGACGAATCTTTTGATTAATTTGGTCCAACCTCCAATGTTTTTGCCGAATGCCGGAATTTTTGACACCACAACAAAGCTTAGACGGACGGACAAAAACGCTTAGGTGCAAAGATTCAAAGTTTAATAGTCCTCAATAATATGTATACTTTGTCTTGTTCTTTGTTTTCGAAGTTTCCTTCGATACTGGGTCTCTACACCTTTCTTCTGAGTGTTGCACACGTTTTGACAAAGTAAATATACGCCATTTCTCGGTGGTGGGTATAAAAAAAATGTTCAGGAAAGTTTCAGTGTTTGTGTAATTAGCTTTACTTCTTTCTTTTGTTTTGAAAAAATCAATTAGGAGATGTGGACTTTCGTTGACCCCCATTTGTTTCTATTCCATTCCCAAAAAAATGGGAACACTGCCTGACGTACGCTATCGACAAAGTAGCAGTTCAAAAGCAAAAGCTCTATAGGGAGTTTTTACTTGCTTTTAAATAAAAAGAATAAATTTTCTGTGTCTTTGGACTCCTGCTGCGGGACTTATGACTTAGACCGTTAGCCTCAGTATTCAGTATTAAACTGCAGAGGACAGATTATAGTAAACCCCCTGATCTTTCCAAATGTAAAGCATCTTTTTGTTTTTAAAACGTTGCCGACCTGCGGTCTTTGCAGTTTTGTAGTCCTTCATATATTTCAAAATGGAGTTTTTAGTTTTGGCAAATCGTCATAAATACGTGGCTTAGGCAATGACATGTCACCTGACGCTTTATCGTAGAGCAACGTCCATGATTGGTGGTTCCATAATTCCTGGCAATTTTTTCGTATTACTTCACGCAAGTGACGCATAACTTCAAGATAATATTCCTTATTGACCGTACGAGCTGCTGGCAAGAACCCACGATGCATCACGTCATTGTAATCGAAGAAAACATTGAACAAAACCTTCAGATTTCAACAAACTCTGCGTAATTTTTTCGGTCTTGGTTCTTCTGGCCGCTTCCAGAATGATTGGGCTTTGGTTTCGATCTCATTACCATATTCGGATATTTCGTCACCAGTTGTTAACTTTTCGAGCAAATATGGATCGTCGTTGGCGTCATTAAGCAGCTCCTGAGCGATGCGACGGTTTTTCGGTGAAAATTTAGCAAATTCGGAGCAAACATCGCCGGCACACGTTTCCTACTCAAAACATGGTATGAGCGAAACGATATGCCGACATCCTCAGAAACGTCTCTAATAGTGATTCCACGATTCTGCACAACAATTTTCTTCGGCACTTGAAAATTTTTATCGCTTGTTGGGGCGTCCAGAGCGGGCGATGTCGTTAACATTTCCTCGGCCTTCTGTGAAGCGCTTGTGTCACTTGTATATATTCTTTTTTTTTTTTGCTCAAAACGGACCCACCAAATACCACAGTCAACATATTAAATGAGTTGGAGCACTTAATTTTACGTTTCACCCTAAATTTATTACAGGTTCTTTGGTCTACTTCTTTCGATAGCAAAAAATCGCCTAACACTCCAAAACACGTCGATCCTTTATATCTATCAAAAACAAACTAAAAATACAAAATGGTTGATAATGTTAACGTGCGTTGGGTACATGTGTACCAACAAAGCAAAAAAAATAATAATAAAATAAAATAATCGAGTATACGTAGTTCACGAAATTTGAGAAACCTCATTTTTTTTTGAACGCACCTCGTATCTATGAAGTCATGTATATTAAGCGGTTTAGGAGAGAGCAGTCTATGGAGAGCGTAATAATAAAGACGCCATTAGGTAGTCTTAAGGGTAATTGCTAGGCAAGACACAGTTGCTTTAGTAACGCAACACACGAAATTCAGATTTTTCCAGTCTATTACAGAAACGGGGGCAGCATAATTAAAACGAGTAAAAGCTAATGGTCGGGATGTTATGAAATTTTGACACACTTCGCTTGCGGATATTGGCATCCCTAAAGATCACATAGACTCGTTAGTAGTGACGACACCTACATATCATCTTACGAACTCATTGAGTAACGTATTATCGCCGTGAATTAAACCTCTACAAACAATAAATAAATAAATGACAATAAGATACGGACAGCCCACGTTTTTTATTCGGTTGCATTTCATTGTTTCTTTATTTCCCAAATGAATCGCGTTCGTTAATATTTGAGCTATTGTTCTATTTTAATTATTGATTTATCTTTCTTATTAGACCCCCTAGTACGATAGCAAATACGCGAAACAATCCTAACTAACAGAATAACTCATACACATATACATATATTTATTTCTCTTGAAGCGTAGAGCGAATGCCGAATAGCAACTGAGGAGGTAATCAATGAATTAAATAACAAAACTCTTACAGGTAATGAATGAATTAAAGAATTGCATTAAATAGAATCTTACCTAGCATCGTTTCAAATACGACACGAAGCTCTCCAGCTTCGTTGGGAAAAAATATCCAATCCTAATTAAGTAAAATATTTGCACAAGCCTGAAGTAATCGATAGCAGTTTATTGATAAGCCTAAGCGTAAGGTGCATTGTAAAGTGAACATGACTTTACTAACTAACTAACGCATCCTTGTGGCGCCACCACAAATTAGTATTGGCCAGCAAGCGCGTGTAGCTTTCGTGGGTTCTACTACGACTTAAACACTCATTAGTGTGATTTGTTTGATTAAATCTTCTTTCGTTGTTTGCAATGTTCAAATTTTGCAACGATACAACACGCAAGCTATTGCTTACAGATGTTTCTTGATGTTTTGATGCATGACCATACGGTGCTCGATGGCATACATACGGGGGAAAAGGAACACTCAACGCCACGAGAGTAATTTGTTCCCCGAGTGCCGAACAGAAACAGGTATGCGGAACGGCTCCCTCCCCCGCCCCCAAACTTCTATATTCAACAACATTGCATGGACGTGAGTGGTCTTTTCCATTTTTATACAGGTGCCACCCATTGAACATAAATAATATTATCGTTGTATCTGTTGTGGTCTACAAGTAGAAAAAGCACTTCTTGCTTATTTTTGAAAACAGAGATAGCCTCGGGTTATGTTGTACTATGGTGGTGTTGTTTACTCGATTTGGCTCAATTTCAATACAGACCTGCATGCAACAACTGCTCATTTTTAAAACAAAACTCGAAGCCGATTGGTGGTGGATTGGATTTTTCCGATCAGGTAAATATTTATTACAGGCATTACACAGACATACGGATAGACCCATAGGCGAAGGAGCAGACAGACATACTTCAATCGGTTTACAATTTGATGCTGATCAAATATATATACATATCTTATGAAGTCTCTTATTCTTCCTTCGAGGCGTTGCAAGCCCGCATATTTAAGTGATGGATTTTAAGAAGGGACAAATTGACATAACTTTATTGATTGCTTGAGTAATTGCGGGTTGTTTATTACAAAATATATAGACATTTATGCTAAAAGTTAACTTACTAACTATGGGAAAAGTAAAAGTAAATATCAGCGAAATATGTTTTACTTAAACAAAATGAGATATTATTAAATGACAATACGTCGATAGTAACAGTGACATGTAATGCTTGCTACAAGATGAATAACAAAATCAAGAAATTGCTATTTAAACACTGCCGGATAAGAATTCAAGTTGTTCCAAAACCTGAACCATAATAATACTGATTCCGAAATAATTAAATTTCATCTATTAATGTGCAAACAAACAACACCCTCACCTTACTCCATCCGCAACTTGTCTTTCCCCCAGTCAATAATATTTTATACCATCAACGATTTCTTTGGGGTCAACGAAAATAGGAAAAGCAACTCCATTGAAACAGACATCAAGGAAAATTCACTTAGTGAGCCTACGAAAAGTGCGTAGAGAACAATGTGGAACGTTAGTAGAGCGTATATGAAACGTTGAAGGTCCAACCTAAGTTTGGGTGAATAAGTTCTAATATTTCTTTCATACGAATCAACAAAGGATCAGAGATATGCTCATTTTGTCAAAACTTTTCAGATCACAAACTACATATATTCTTGCTCAGCATGAAGTTCTGAATCGATTTAAGCATGTCCCTCTGTGCATCCGTCCGTCTATCCATTTGTGTAATGTCTGTTGTAACCATTCTCCTGCCCACAAAAACAGAGCTATGCAGCTCAAATTTGGCAGAAATATTACAAGTTCTTGCACGCATGCTATTGTTGAAAATAGGACAAATCAGTCGAACGACACGTCTGCAGTACCACGTGAACTAAGTAAACCTCGGCTTTTCAAAAGGAATAAAATAATTGGCTTTTTGCCCATTACTCATAAACCACATCAAATAAGTCTACAACGATTTGAATGGGCGATGCTGTAGTATCTGTGGAAAAATGGTAAAAATATACGGCGCATCCCTTAATATTATAAAGTGTCAAAATTTCGTGGTTTTTCAAAACGTTCATAACGCACACAAGCAAACATCAAAAATTCCTTAAAGTGTGTAAATTCTACACCAGTTTCAGATTTCTAATGCACCTAAGCCTGTCCGTCCGCCCATTTGTCCATGTGTCCTTCTATCCATCAGCGTAGCGTTGTAGTATCCGTGGTAAACATTCTCCTGTTCGCAAATGAATACATCACGTAGGTGAAGCATAAGTCATAAAAAGCATAACAAAAATTGTGACCACTTTAGCTTTCCGTGTTTTTTGTTTGTTGTCACACATAGAGCATAAAAATCTCCACTTTCATTCATAGTTGTTTTTTCTTTTCTTTTTTAGGATCACGGCGGTGGCTACAAAAGATTCGACCACGACCGAATGTAATTTTCTCGCTTGTTTATGTTGCTGCTGCTACATTAATATAAATGACATGGTGTTATGTCGAATTTCTTTAAATTACTTAGTAAATTGAACCTTGCTTCGTAATAAGATTAACGCAAAATATTTGAAAGCAAATAAAGCGAACATTTTTTTTGATATTTTTTTGCTCAATTTTTTAGTTTTTTTAATAGCGATAAGTACGACTGACATATATAAAGTGTGCAGTTTCGCACACTGCACCCATAAAGTACTTTATGCGTTTGCTCGCATGTGTAAACATATGAAATGAAATTTACATATATTTTCACACGGCAAGCTGCACCGAAAAGCAATCAACGCTTTTTTTTCAAATAAACGTTCGTTATATTCGTTAAAACGAATTAAAACGTGAAACTTATGTACTATGTGAACCTATAGAAAAGTTAATTTGACTATCAGTGTGTTTTAATTACAATCCAGTGGAGAGATGCGTGCTTGGGTTATGTGTCTTTCAGTATACATGAGCTGTGAACTTTTAAACGGATTTGGTTAAGTGGACGCATCCCTCGCAAGCCACTGTTTGTGCAGTTGGAATCAAACACTCCGTTACACATTGCATTAGTAGATCTCTTCCGTGTAAAATCTAATTTTTCTATAATTAATTTTAATGCAAAACATAGATCTGCACTTCGCATATATCTTCGTCCATATGATTGGGAAATAATCCGTTTTGGTGCATGTCATACGTTCTTCATTCATATTTTTTTTTTTTTGTATTGTCAGAAATTATTAATTTTTCATTGTTATAACAACCGCGAATAAGGAGTAGGCACCCTTGATGGTAGCAAAAAATGTATCCAAATGTATACGAAATACGCCCCCAGCCATTGCTCTAGTTTCTCGCAATGCTCGTTCAGTGAATAGCATCATGTGTCGCTTAAAACATTGAGTGCCTTCAGTCCAATTGCTAGAGAAGACTGCAGAATGTAATCGCTCGAATTTTATCTCGAAATCGCTACCGTAATAGCAAGTGGGAAATATTTGCAAGCACATAGCGGCAAAATACATAACATAGTAGATACGTTCCAGAATGTCTGTGACGAAGAACAGTAGAGTCACCATCGCCATGCACATATTAACGGTCGAAGCAAGAAACTGCAAAAACATAGGCCACGATATGATGCTTTGTATAACGTCGAACAATCTGTAAAGTAGAAAACGTAAGTCGGACTAAATTAACAAAACTCAATTTATCATCAAAAACATGCCACTTAGAAGGTTTTGCCACAATTCGACGAAAACTTACTGATACAAGTGCTTTTGATCAAGGACGCATTGATTGAGTTCTCGTAGATTGCGATTTTGCTGGTATGCGACACGATTTACGTAACCAATGTTAGCAACGCGCATATAAAGCAATTCTATATGACCGGACAAAAGACATAAGGCTTTCGGCGTAAAACAATCATTTGCGAAATTTTGCAAGATTTGAAAGAAAATACTAATCAATTGAAAGCCGATGGCAGCCATATAATACTTTATTGAACGATGCCAGTCAAATGGTAACCAACCCGGATAAAATAACCGTCGTTCTTGGCTAAATATAAAAGCAACTGTGACTGTAATGCCCACTGAAATATAAACCACTATAAACATCGCTTGTATACGTATAACATTACGGCGTATATGCTTTCGATAAAATTGTCTTTCGTTATCATTAGATATCCTTGCATCCAAACGTTGAAAAAGTTTGCCCATTTGTTTGACATGTTGTAATTTTTTGGCGTATATAATAAACTTTAAACTGGTCGCTATGCTAGTCACGCATATTGCAACACTTTCGAAACGAGTCGATTGGGGCTGCTCTTGAAATATACCGAGCAGTAAATGCAAAGGGAATAAAAATGTAGCAACAACATTAACAATCGTTGACCATAACAGATATTTAATCAACTTATGATTTTGTTCGCCTTTAGGAAGTACGATACCCAACAATCGCCAGCTTAACCAATTATTTCGAAAAAATTTCAAAGTATCTAAAAACATGTTGAATGCTCTTAGGATCTTATTTAAATCTTTCTACTAGTCACTCTAAAATTTACTTTATATTCTAAGCAACCACCTTCAGGAACTCGCGTTTTTATACAAGGACGAAGTGCTGTGCGTGCACTATGCGTTCATCTACGTTTTAGTGCGTATTAATTATCCATAAACCTATCATTTTCCGAGTCATTTGTCAAATGAAAAAACGTAATTACACTATGACATTGCAATAAATATAATTGCCGGTTTAATTACGCACGTTTTCCTTCCCTCCTTTTCAGTGTTTAATTAATTCAATGATTCAATTTACTTTTGAAAGTCTAATAAGCTTCTTCGTTTTTTTTTACTTGATCTGCTAAGTCACTTTATTTAATCACAGAGCCGTCCTGAGAAACTGCCAGCTCTAGAAAAATGTAATTAACCTTAAAAGTGGATAACAAATTGTACTGAATTCCTTTTTATTGCACTCATAAATGTAGATTATTTTTTTCATATATACCTCCCCATATATGCAACAACCAACGGTATGCAATAAAAGCAAAATTTTCCTAACATGCTGAAATTACAAAACTCTCGAAATTGGAAAGTGAAGGCTTGAACTTGTCTTTAGCTACTTTCTTTAAATTTAAAAACAAGCCAAGAAGGCGATGGTGATAATGAAAAAAAAAAATCGCTAAAACGAGTTGCAAATCCTTTCATCTATTCCACAATAGTCTAAGCTTTTTCAACAGATAGTGATTTTATTCGCTATTAGCTATAGTTATAAGGCAAAGAAAATTTTGTAAAATTGCAAAGAATTTTTAAAATTTGCGCTTTGTTGTATGCTATGTTTTTGGTATTTACGTCAGCTTATAGCCTACAAAGCATATAAAGAAAACTTATGTAGAGAAAATAGATATAAAAAAATAGACGGTCTACATCGGCTTCGAAATTTTTTACATTGTTAGACGATAGGGGGTTAAATAAACGATCTGCTCGGATAGCTTCGTGCATTTTTCAAGACGCATTGTTGTATGCCTTCAGGCACTGTAATTGTGCATAAGAGTTGGTAACGATAACTTGGTTTTTTTTTTTTGTGGTCTGTTTGCTTGCTTCCTAATATTTTTTAGCTTTAATACTTGTTGTTTTTGTTATTTTTTTTTACATTGCTTACCTTAGAATCGTGAAAATATCACCTATTCCGGTGGACTACTTTGACCTCGGTAAATAAATAACGAGCACACTAAATTTATCCGAGTTTTTAGAGCTCATAATCAAAAGGCAATGACAATAAAATTGACGTTTACAATTCCACACTAGTAACAAACTTGTAAGTGGGAAAGCAAAGTGCAAAACTTATTATAAATAACACCAGTCCAAAACATTAAAGGCGTTGAGAAAAAATTAAGATATTTCACAGTAAGTTACGGAATGAATAATGTTGACCAAGACGTTCATAACGGTAAAGTTTTCATTAAAATCATACCAAAGACGAACAGTTAATATATTTATGCCGAGACGGACTCTATGGACGGATTCTAAGAACTTTTTTTAAAACATATAGACACCCCATTAGGATGACAAAAAAACTGCAACAACCGCAGCGTAATCGTCGCTGCAAGGCTTCAAAGCTTTAAAAGGACAGGTAGAGGTAGAATGAGAGAGGGATAGAGAGAGAGAGAGAGAGAGAGATAGAAACAGATCATGTGAACCCACAAACAGTTCCGCATGGTTTCATCGCCTTCCAGCTGTAAACAATGAAAACTTTCAGAAATTCGGCTTAAAAAGCTTTGCTTAAACACCAACAAACACTAAAGGATCGCACAACGCGAAGTGCGTTAAATGACAACACTAAGAAAATAACTGGATGTTTCGGAAAGTTCTAAAAGATGATTGCCTGTGATATTTGCTTTTGCTCTACCCCGTTTAAACTTCTACGACCGCCACGAATATCAGGAATAAATTTCGTTTCAACTCAGGAGTATTTCTGCTTACTCTGAGCAATTGACTGTTTAACTCACTTGTTCCGTTAAAATGTTTAGCTATTCTGTACAAATTCTGTGGGACTTTTCGAAGTAAACTGTTTTCTATTTCCACACCGTGCAATAGAACGTTGTAGTTAAACTAACCAATCTCCGGGTTTTTTTAGTACGGCCTCAATTCGCATATTCTTCGCCTAATATTATCTAAGGATTAGATATATAATTTTACTGCGAAACTAATTTCCTAAATAATGCTCATGTTCATGTACAACATGCATTGTGTATGCCAAAGTATCGTAAGAATGTGTCAACGCCATGCACTAAAATTAATTACGAAAATGTTAAGGCTGTTCGTGTCGCTCTATGGGAAATTTATTCATTATGGGGTGTCAGAGTTTTCCAATGCATTGCTTACTCCACCTCCGTATTATCGAAGGCATGCTATATGCCGACTTCGACTTTTGTAAGGATTATGAGCGAAATTCTGAATCTTCTTTCATGATATCGGTAGGAAAAGAAAGCAGTACGTGCGATTCTATTCTCAAGCCTGTTAAATATTTGTCCGACATGAAAGAGAGAGTTACGCAAACGAGGTGTTCACATACACGCAACGCCCACCCGTGGCAGCTTGCCTTCCAGCAAGCATTGCGTAAGTGAACTGAACAATTAATCGTAATCAATAATAAAAATCTTTACCCTGCATTCAAAATCCTAGCACAGATTATTTTTGGAAACTATATTATAATATACAAATATATCTGAAAGAGTATTTTTCTTTAAAACTTTTTCTCATATTGTCTTTCATTTTATTTCATTTCATTTCATTTCCTTTTTTTTGCCGCATATCTTTTCATTTCATATTTGCGTGTATGTTAGACTTTTTCATTTGCGTTTCACATTGAAAGGCAAATCTGTGAAAATCTTCATGCACAATAACACGATATCCTCCGTTAAATAGAGCAGCTTATGAAAATCTGCCTCATTAGCAACGTTACGATTGTCAAGAGATATGCTTTCCAGGGGCAGAGGAGAGCAGGGCAGGGGTTCGTAGAATCATGTGAAAAAAGAAAAATAAAGTAATAAAATCTAGATTTTAATGTTTCCAACACTAGAGACAAGACAAACATTTTAATTTTCTAAGCACAAGCTAACAAACCCCACGAAGAGTCAACAGATATCCTCATACATTCGCATAAACTGAGGAAATGCAGCACAGAAGACAGAAAGAATAAAATCTCTATATATATACGTATATGTATATGCATATATGTATATGTATATATGTATCCACATAGGAGATTATGTGTTTATATCATAAGCACATATTCGATTGCACGTCGTCCAATGGAACCAAAGTGGAATTCTATAGTTACACAGTGTAATTGAGTGTTTGTTTAATATTTATCTTCGTTATCAGCTCAATAATAAAAAATAAATGAAATAATGAATTTAAATATTTAACAAAGTAATCATCTAGAGAAGATGATACGCTTCACTTTACAAGTGTTCGAATAAATGGAAGCTAAAGGAACGTAACCAAAGTTATTGAAACAATGAGAAAAGTAAAAATAATATTGACACAAATTGAAAAAAGATTATCGATAGTCAACTTTCGCTTTCTTTCATAGCATATCATGAGGTTTAAATTTGTTCTCTTTTTAATAAATCAAATTTACGTCCAAGTACTGAGCAGTAGCTATAAAGATGGGAATGTTACCACACGACAAGTAAAAAAGTAAAATGTACACAAAAATTTAGTAAGAGGTAAGAAATTGCTGGTGGAGAACAGCGCTTGAAAATGCTCGAACGTTTGCTTCTGAATGGTGAAATAAACGACAAGCTTTTCCACTGTCATTGTTATCTAAAACAGTTAATAAAATTGTGTTCGCTTTGAGTTAAATAGCTTATGGATGTATCCTCAAGAATATAATTGACTGACCACGGCATCTAAGGGTACTCGAGTAATAGGTCGGCGAGATTACTACCTGCAGGAAACTTTCTTTCTCAAGTCAAGGCAACAATGTAGAATGCGTCATATGGAGCCTTATTATTTAGCATGGCTCCCTTGGGATGTTAGACGACTGCATTTCATGTCCTTTACCAGTTAAGAAAGGGTTGTGGATAAAGTGCATCTAAACCATTGAATTTGGGCTTGAGGCTTCGAGTTGAACCAACAGGCCGCAATTTTCGAAATGTTGAAATTTTACACATTGGCCAAGGACGAACGTACGAACGAACGAGCGAAAGTGGTTCAAATCAGACCACTTCTTCGAACACTCTTCATCTAACGCCTTATTTTGATAGGTCGTTATAAGAAAAAATATTGTAATTTTTAGAGTTTCGCAAAAAATATCGCTTAGTACTTATAGTTCCGCACTCTAAATTGATGGGCACACTTTGAATCGAGTGGTCGGATTTTTGGAACAGTTCCTACGGAAACTGACATGGTCATATGTCTAATTTTCAAATTCGTTTGTAACAATAACTTGACATAAAAATTAACCTTACCGAACTTGGACCACGTATGTCTAATTTCTGGATACCAGCCCACATAAAGATTCTTATGAAAAAGAAGCTTGAAAGAAGAAAGTCAAACTCTAATAACTTGAGATGATGAAATCAACCATTGGTGAATTTGGATAACATAGGTCTAGTTTTGGACCTCTCTATATATGGAGCCTCTCCTGAAAGCAAGCCTTTCTACGGTGACAAAACCTAATTTGTCGTCTGTTATGACGAAGCAATTGGAAAATAATGAAAGAGTTCACAAGTAAATTAAGTTTTCTTGATTTAAACCAATTTGACTTTCAAGTATTCTCCAATTAAAGGCTTTCATGAAAATTATTGATTTATTTAAAAATAATATAGAAGAGAATATAGAATATAGAATTAATTAATCAATGTGGTGTAGGGTCGATCGGTATTGTCCGACTATAGCATCCCTTCTCGTTTTATCTACAAATATTATTATTTTATACAATTTTGCCAGAGAAAGAAATCGTAACACTAACGTTTTAAAGTACTACCACATCTAAGACTATCGGCTTTATTGAAAACTCTACCGCACTGGAGATTTGGATCCACAACCGTATGCTGATTTGTCTATAAATAAACATTCACTCAATACTGAGAAAAAAAGATGCAATTTTTAATGAGCAGTCAATTTACACCCTACGTTTAGTATATTTATATAATCATATTGCAAACACAAACGGGAACAAAGGTTCTCATGATTTTCTGCGTGATTTTTTCCTTGACTTTAGAGAATTCCAGAAATCATTGGCACTGACAGTATGAACACATTCCTAAGGTAGTCTGTATAATATCTAGAATATTGTCCACATACGACATCATATGTTGTGTAGGCTACGCATATCCAATGGCTTGTTCGACACGGCAAATGAATATTTTGTGGGAGCATAATTAAGACCAAAAGCTTGATGTATTATATAACAGACAGTACATAATACGTAATGCTTTGGTCGAAAGTCAATTATTGTTATCCTATTGCACAGCTATACCATAAAAGCTGTAGTTTTCCTTGCTTCAGTGTTTTCAATGGGATTTGTTTGAAAAAAGCTCCCTACTGTGAGATAAACGAATATATTTTTTTGCAAGCTGATGTGTTGCTGTAATTATTAAAAGTCCCCGCGAGCACATTTCAATAATTCGAAAAATGTTCTTTGAAAGTCTCGAGAATTGCCATTAATCGACAACGATAAAGTATCAAACGCAGTACTAGCAAAAGTTGATGTTCAAAAAGGATTTTTTAAATTGAATTTCATTAACAGTGTGACATAAAATTTCGTAGCAGTTTTCAAGCCAAAGCAGAGTAGATGATAAAGTCACAATAAGCGCAAATTACGTTAGATCGTAAAAAAATGGTTTTGGAAGCGAAATTGGAATTCACTACCCTCGTCTCTCTTTTCCCAGCAGCACGATGGAAAATTAACCTTCATAAAGAACACAATCCTTATGAATTCTAACAAAATACACTGTGCGAACATTTGATGAATAATTCTTCCACCAAAGCGTAGTGAGTGCCAAAGTCTATAGTGAATTCAGTTGTTTACAAGTTTAAACGTGGGTTCAGCAAAAAAAATCGCTTTATATAATATTTTTTTATTTTAATCTTATTTTCGTGTTTGTGAATTTTTCAATTATAAAAAAATAATAAACTTATAACTTTGCACATAAAGTTTTCCCGAATCTTTTTGCTCGCACAACTCTTACAAAAGAAAAAAGTGGAATTTTTTCATCTCTTCTTTTTTTTTTTTTTTTTAATTATTTATTTACATCGTTGGCTTGATTACTAAAATCCGTTTTGATTTTTTCTGTGATAAAAATTTTTTATGCATTTTTTCTTCCAACAAATTGAAGTATTTGCATCTTTTCTGCATTCACTTTTTTTGGCAGTAAGAGTGGCAAGCATGAATATAAAATTTGTTTTTTTTTCCCACTTTCTGAAAACTTTCAATATTTTATAATATCTTTAGCAAAATGGAAGCATTAAGCGTAAGCTACGTTTTGCATGATTTCTCACAGACTTCATGCGTATGGATATGTAAATATTTATAAATAAAATCATATATGTAAACAAGTAAAAAGACTACAGTTGGCCCTGGACTAACCCGATATACCGTACACCATCCGACAATTATTCATATAACGACTTTTCGAAATAAAGAGTTATACAGGAAGCGGTCGAAAAAGTTGTCTGATCCGAACCAATTTTAGTAGCAGTCGTCCGTTGTACCAAATTTCATCAAAATATCTTGGATTGTACGTTGAATACAAGGCCTCAAGACACACGGACAGACATGTCCTTTACGGGAAATGTCACTATTCCGGGCTTAATTTGAGGAAAAGGACTATTGAACCATGACGGCTTATGAAAAATAATTACGAATGGATAACGAAAGCGAGAAACCCACACACGGCTCCCTGTTATTAGCCGCGTAGGTAAAAGGCGCGAGAGTAAATCACAAGTGCGGTATAGTTTTCTTTGGCCATAGTTATTGTAAATGCTCAGTTGTTAAAGGCATAACACTTATCGATTGGGTACACATTCACTAAGCTAAGCTGCGAATACCACCTCCCTATTTTCTTTCTTTCTTCTCTGGGAGCAAAAAAAAAAAATTAAAATTGCGGTACTTGCTGCAATTCATCGACGGGTGTTCGCTAAAGAAAAGAATGGTCTGCAATACACGGAACTATTATTATTATTAGTATTATTGAAAATTATTTCGATCGAGCAAATAGATCCTATGACTAAAGTGAGAGGTGTTGGCACCTAAGACTATTAGCTAAGCTAGACTAAGACTGTAGGAACTTCCAGCCTCCTAAAGTACAATAAATCTAAACAAGCTTGAGATGTTCTAATATTCATCCTGTATTCGCGGGAGAGTGCATATACTTATTCACACTTTTGTTAACCACTCATTGCCCTTTTGAATAGCGCTCCCATCCGTTGAAAAATAGGTGATTATGTAGGCAGCCTCGAGCACTATTTTGGCGCCAACTTTATATTCTGTCAGCAAACTAGGAACAATGTGTAGTGGCCAATAATTATTGTAAAATATTTGTTGCCATTCCATCAAGAGAAGCATTTCCTTTTTTTAAAGCAGGTATGAGGCCACAGAGGCCGTGTAAAGTACTGTATAGTGTACCTATACTTGATCAATACAACTTCTAAAATATATATTTGTCCTGTGACACTATGTATCTGTCTGAAGTAAACGTATGCCAATTTCGCATAAATATTGGAATTTCATGCACGTAGCTTGGTATTGAAAATTAGCCAAATAGATCAAAGGACACGTCTACCGCACAATTTAAACTGAAAACTACTCTGTTCTGAGATATGAAAAAATTAGTTGTTTGTTACTTGCTCATAACAGATACAACGATAAAAATTTCTCATATATATTCTTTGGATCCGGAGAAAATGGAAACAATCGGCTACGCCCACCCGATATTATCAAGCATTGAAAACCAATTTTTTTTTTTTTTTTTTTTTTTAAATTATTCTGTATTACTGACGACTGACCACAACCGAACTTAATTTTCTTCTTCTTATTGCTATCAGATTTGTTTTATTTAAATAACTTAAGCGAAGCAAATAAATTTCTGTTTTGTTTTTGCCTGAAGACAAATCCTTACTGACTGAAAAAGTGAGATAATGTTTAAAAAAAGGCTGACATGTTTTGCTAACAATTTTTTTTTATCAATAGCACACAGTTTGCACTAGGCATAGGTTGGGAATTTCCATTTGTACAGTTATTAGGACCGTTTAAAAGTTTAAGATGAAAGTCATTCAGTTCACTTCTGCACTCGTAATTAACATAAAACTCTTTGAGCACATAATGACTATCCATGACTCTCCATTAGACAAGTATCGTTTAATCTTTTCTTCTTCTTCTTCTTCTTCTTCTTCTTCAATTTAAATAATTTTTGTATTTACATATCTTCGGTACGTAAACTAAAGTCAAACTTAAAATCCATGGTTAAAATCTATGATTGCGCTTTACTAAGCATGCCTGTACTCTTTAGGTTTTGTTTCTAAGAGAACCTTCAATACGGTTTTTGTTTGAATAATTATCGAGCTTTTATAAAATAAGAACATTTTCATAAAAAATTTCTTTCACAAAAACTTTTAAACATTTTCTATTTACTCTTTACGAACCTCTGGTTGAATTATTACCGACAATGCAAAAAGTTTTCTTCTTAAAAAAAGAAAAAAAAAAAAATGCAAAATAAAAAACAATTTCTGCAACACCCATCTAAAGTGAGAGTAAACCGTGCTGAAGAACGCACAGTTAAGGCAGTTTAAATACGTAAATTTAATAAAACTTTTACAAAACTTGCAACATTTGCTACACTTACGTGGTACATTAAACCGTGCGAACTGGTGGTATGCGAAACTTTTATCTATTAGGTGCTTGCATTTATGTTGGTCACTTTTTCACTTGCAAAGGGTATTTATTGGGAAAAGTTCAGTACAATATATTTTAATTAAAACATTGTTCGTCCTTTGCTACAACTTTTCCCCATCTTTCCAACAACCACATGTAAATAACGATGTTGCCTTGGCAGCGATCCAATCATCAGGTCATTTTCGTATTTCTGCACCATTCCGAAACCGCATGCCAGAAGTCGCTATGTCTGGTGAGCACAGTGGATGCGGGAGAATTTCCCATTCGGGCTGCAAAATTGCGTCCTTAACAACTCTTGCAACGTGTGGCTGAGCGTTTGGATTTGATGGAGCAGCGTCACTATAAGTTTCTAAAAATATTTGATTGGCTTCGCCAGCAGATTCCTTCAAAACAATCAACAAAAGTAGTCAATGTCGAAAATGCAGTTTTGCACGTTGCATGGTTAGTGTCCGCATGCACTGAATAACTCAATAATACTAAATGGAAAAAAAAAAAAATGGTCAAAATATTCGAATTTAATCGTCATGTGTACTGGTATTGCCCGTTTCTTTATCATTTTTACTTGTAGAAGTTGATGATCAAAATTTTTGCAAACACCTAATACATGAGCAGTCCGTGGAAGTTTGTATTATTTTAATAAAAACCTTTCTCGGAATAAAAAACTGTCTCTTTCTCATTTTTCACTCTTCAGTTAGTCTCTTCTTATTTTAATAATTTTTTGTTATACTTCACATTTTCTTCTCACTAAATATGTTGATTTTTATATATTTTATGATTATGTTTATTAAATTTTTTCTTATTCTTCTTATTCATCATTTCGTGCTTTGCTTTCACTAGGAGAGAATATAACAATAAAATTTTCCCCAAAATCAACTAAGTAAAGACTCATCACCCGCGTGGGTGCAATTTTTGATTGCCAAAGAGAGAGAGAAGGAGGGAAGAAGTATTTTCACCCCTTCTATTAGCAATTGTTTATCATGTGGTATTTAACCGCTTCGTAGGCTAAAGCACGAACTAGATCTTCGGCTTTCGTTATATATGGTATTTAAGCAATTGCAACCGATATTTTGAACAGAATTCCAACTTGCGACGAAAACTATTCCAAGACGAAATTTACAATCCCAAAACAAACTCAAAACTCTAGAATTTGATGACATGACAAATATTTGGGGAGTTGTGATTGGACCAGGAAATTGGTTTCCAAGCAAAGGAATAAGGGAATGAAAGCTTCGAGCGAATAACGAACCAGCAGGATTGCCTCAATTGGTTCCTCTACTCGGTCTGGTTTATAAATCTGACATATTCGACTGAATAGATGTGAAAATCGAAAGCGATTTTTTTATTCGTAGAGGATCCTTAGAAGTTGTACATGATTTTAATAAACATTTCAGCTAAAATTTTGTTTCGATATCTGATATAGCTTATAAAGAATCGGTGACAATATTTTAAAGATTTCGTGAAGGTTTTCCTGGCGATTTCAGGGCGATCATTTAAGGCAATTGCGCTGATATTCAAGCACTACGGAAGAAAACGGGAGTGCGGTATCGAAGTACGGACATATGTGGCAGTATTGCCATATGTGTAACATGGCAGTTATCTACTCATAAGTTATTACAAAATTGGTGCTAAAGATAGCCAAATTGACAAAGAAAATACGCACGCACGTTTACAGTGAGCATTGGCAAGCTGCTCAAGGTAACCATCAAACGCAGACTCAACTTCCTTATTGTTGGCAAATCGTGTGCTATTAACCCGTTTTTTGAAAATTTGGAAAGAGAAAACATTCTAAGGCATAGGATGCGTAAGGAAGCTTTGGCTTTTCCTAACACCGTCACAGATATGTGAACTGGTGCATTAAACTTATGGGCCGACAGTACCACTGTCGTCTGTATGGTTTTTTCCGAGATAAGAATCTATGCAAATTATCGTACGCGCTTTTCAAATAACTAACGCCGTGACCATGGCAGCGGATGTAACTGCCTGACTATTCGTTCGCCTTATGTAATGTACTTATAATTCAACCACACTAATGAATTGCCCTAAAAATCCGGTCATAAAACATCGTCGATTGAATTGATTGAAATATGATTATGTGCAACTATGGGAAACCTACCGCGGATAGCTTTATCATAGGCCAGTTTTTAATTCAATAGACAATACGCACCATTGTATACCCACGAATGTGTAGGTCGACTGAATTAAGGGTCTTGCGCTGAATCTGAACATAAATACATAATTAAATAAAAATTCATGTATAAAGCTACATGTACGCAGCTAGCAGGGAGGCACGCCCACAAGTTGCAAGTAAACCCCTAAACCATTGCAAACATGCAAAAGCTTGGCAACCGATTATAGTAAACAATATCAGTTAATTTTCGAATCATACCGAAATGTTAAGACTGTATGTTGCTTTCAATACGACATTTGCCTATGTATCGTGAGTATTAAGCATAGTAGTTCGACGAGCTAAACAGCTCATAATGACATGTACATTGGTTACGCTTAATGAAAATGAAATGTCTAGAGAAGCCTTTAGAGATATTAAAGCTTATATCACCAAGTAATCTGGGCGAATCGATGATAGCATTAACTAACCTAATTAGCAAGGAAAGGCGAAGAACAAATAAACCTACGTTTCTCAAGTGGCCCTAAGGATAGCAGAAGCAACCTATCTTCATAAAGAGGCAGAGAGACAAGCGGGTCGCAACTCAAGTCCCTAAGAACAAACAGCCAGAATTGCTTTTGAACGGATTCAATTAAATCTGCACAACACTTATAGCGAGGAAACTACACAACAGAGGCACACTTAAGGATTGGTGTCACTAAGCATGCGTGTAGCCTTTTTATGTTATGTAAGTAACCTTAGACTCTTGCGACCACCTCTTAATGAAGCCTAGCACGAACCTTGCTTCACTTAAAAAGTGGTCAATGTGAAAACGAAAACGTAATCTTTGGTCGAAAAACCATTTTTTTTTAATTTTTGCTTAGAAGAAAGAGATAGAAGAAAGTTCAGATTGTGGTGCATCATCTCATGGAACCGACTAGTTTTATGGAATTAACTTCGCCGTGTAAACGTTATTAGATGCCTTCTTCCAAAAACATGCCAAACACTTTGTAAATTAATACCATGCGAACACTATGTCACCCATTTTTTAAACGTTTCGCCATATAAACCGTCGAGCCTTTAGGGCCATAAACTATCGAGCCTTTAAGGGCAATAAACTATCACTTTCATTACTTTATGAAGCAAATGGATCCAAAGGACATACTTGTCAGACGACTTTAATGGGCTACGTTTGAGCCACCACTCAACGCTGATCTCCTCTAATACAAGGTCTTATGAAAAGTAAGCCTGAGCCATCAAAGTAAGGAGGAGAAACGAATTACTGCTGAGATATCGAGAATTACATCAGTGTTGAGAGTGTTGCTAACCCAAGTAGATACTTGTTTGCTTTAAATCTAATATTTTTACAAGCAATTTTAAAGTGCCTTGGAGCTATTTCGGCTTCTAGGATGAGAGGGTTCACGAAAACCAACAGGCAACTGTCACGAATAGTTGTAAATTGATATGACACTAAATCTTTGATGCCTTGAAACTGCACTTTGCTTTAAACATATTTAATATTTAATCACTTGTATTTTTTTTAAACTTTTCCTCAATCATTTTCAAAGAAAATTTCATTGCACGTTACACATGGGTACCTTACGAAAGCACAAGAGTATATTAAGTTTATGCGGGTGTATACGACACACAGAAGGCCTTAAGATACACGCAATTTTACATATTAAACGTGAATGTCCCTCTGTCGGTCTACTTTTCTTCAACCTACAGGTCGCAATCTTTGAAATACTTTAATGATATTTGAAGCACGGACAAGTTTTGGCCCAAGCACAAACGCTGTTAAAAATCATTCGGGTCAGACAAATTCTTTGCCTTATTTTGAATAAATATATTTTAGCCAAGTGTTATAGGATATTTAATGGTAAGCCCTGGCCCACGGCAAATGTTTTTATTCATTTTAACAGTGTTTGAGATAAATATTTTTAAACTTTTAAAAAAAGTTTAGCGCCCATTATGTTAGAGCTTGCATGCGCTGGCATATGCCATCAAAATGCAAATAAATTCGTTTCCTTTTGCGATAAGACTGATAATCTTCTTCATTTAACTTCTTCTCTTTAAATATTTAAATATGTTTTTGCTTGATGGTTACGATAATGATTTTAGTTAATTAAAAAAGTATTAAAATTTGGAAAATATTCAACGGCATAAATGCCAAAATGTACCGAACACTCGAAACCTTAAATCAATATCAAAACAGTCAAAGCAACACAAAACCTCATAATATTTAATTGCACTTATGAACACAAACATGCATATATTGATCATTAGATCCGTTAGATGCATGCAATATCCCAAAAAGCTAACAAACCGCAACAATTGTTATGCACACATGATGCCAAAATTGTTTTCATTCAACGAAATGATGTCAGCAAACGTTGTGCTTTTAAGCAAACAACTAAATAAACGTAACCCAAACTAGGCCGATTTGTTAGGGATTAAATAATGTCATGTGCACATATGTGCAACACAGTTTACAAGTATATACACACGAACACAAACACGTTCACTTTTGGAAATATATCGCTAAGCACGAAGCTGTACGTAACAAGTGTTATAAATCAAAACAAACAAAAAAAAAAGAAAGAAATAAAATAAATGAGTTGGCAAAGAAAATTAATTGAAAGCAATAGAAAAGAAAAAACTCTAATTTTTAAATTTTTTAAAAATTTCTGGGCTTTTATTTATTTATTTTTTATCTAGATTTGAATTTTGTTTAATGTTCAAAATATATTTTTTTTAAATTAAAAAAAATTATTTCTGAACAAGGCAAAAATATTAATGTGGGCCCCGGCTCACCATAAAATGCCCTATTTTACCTTACAATTAATCATATAATCACATTAATTATATCAAAAGAAGAGATTATGCGGGAAGTGGCCCTAAAAGTGGTCCGAACTGAACCCTATTCAATAGCGCTCGTCTTCCGGTGTAGGCACGTCAGTGTAGTAAATTTCATCGAAATATCTTAAAAATGCCATCTATAGGTTGAACATAAGAGAATGGACCGACAGACCCACAAACTTAGATCGATTGAGAATGTGTTTCTAAATCTCTAGGTACAACAAACGGTGTGTCCTTTACCAAAAGTGGTGTAGGGTACAAAAATCAATGGTTTGTTTGATGTGCCAGGTATAAAAAAATGTTCCCTCCAATATGCGCATAACTAAAAGATATGAAATGCTTTTTATATGTTATATTTACGATGGGGACCAGCTGCATAAAAATTTATTACCACGCGACTTCTTATTTTAATAATGAACCCATACGCCGATAACAAATTAACGGAAATTATACAAAAAAAAGAAAAGGAAAATATTTTTCTTTTTTTTTCCTATTTACTTTCGGTTCGTTTTTTACCGGCCCACCACAGAGTTGATATTTTCATTAGCAATTTATGACCACCTTTAAGCCATAAACAGAAAAAACGTGACAAACGTTGAAAAAAACTAACCCCTGTTGGAATATTGATAAAAACTCTTTTCCTCCACGTCGCTCATTCTATTAAATTTTTTTCTTTACTGGTTATTATTATTCAATTGATGATGTTGCACTTATATACAACAACCTTTAAAATCAGAAAAAATTTGCGAGAACAATATAGTGTATCCGGCTTTTATATTATAAAAAAAAAAAAGAAAAGAAGAACAAGTCGAGATATTAACACTGGAACAACCGAACCGGTCGTTTTAATTATTTTTAATTTTCTACCTTAAAAAGTATATATAATTTCATCTTAAAAATACATATAATGTAATGTTTTCCAACTTTCTGTTGACTTGTACTGAAATGAAAAGACCTTTAAGTGTCGATAATCCATTTTTTTCTAAGTGGTCTAGTTTGCGAGATGCCGAAGACATACCAAATTCCACCTAAGGGGCCATTTGGATCCCCGATTTTGCCGAGTTTCCTTTGTCGCAAAAATGACGATAGGAAAATGAAATCTCACAGAAACGTCCTTTGATCGATTAAGATCAAAATTTTGACAAATTGCTGTGACTTGCCAACGGACAGGCCTTTTATACCTCGATAATTTGGTCACAAATTTTGATATGTTGGAAAATCTGCCACCTTTATGTTTGGTTACAATGGGAAATGGGAAATGGTTACAATCAGTACGTTTATGACACGCATAATCAACGGTACAATCTTCATTCGAATTTATTTCCAATTAACTTTAAATTTCACTTTAAATGTTCTAATATGCCTTAGAATATATGGGAACATTTTGCTGTTAATTGTGTAGGTGTGAGAAAACTGATTGGGGTCATCTTTGAAGATGCAGACGAAGATGCAGACGATTCTAGGAAATTCTGGGTAGCAGTGGACAAAAATTTGCGAAAAAGTCAATGCTTTTCGTTGACTGTTTTACTTTTCTTCTATATTCCAGCTATGAACTAAGACAGATCACACCCACGTTCTAACCCCATATTCTTAATTATTCAAGAAATATTTTTGCCAAATTTCAGCTTCTTACCTTCTTCTTCCAACTTCTTTCCAACTATGGCTGTTCGATAAAAAAGAGGAACAAAATGATTGCTTTTGGTAACACGTCGTTAGTTCCAGTGTTAAATACGCCATAAAATATTAAAAATTCGATTTCGTTGTCAGATAAGGCCATGAAGTGTTTTTCTTTTTAATTTGTAATCAAAACTTAACGATAAAAGATATCGATAGGAAATTTCATTTTTATTTCAAAATGTCTTCTTCGACTATTTCAAGTTGCAAAACACTCGTCTGATTGTCTCTCTGACTGCGTCTGTATTGTGACTGTGTGATTGGGTCACTAATCATAAGAGATGATCAAGTGTTTTCTTGTCATAGCGTGCGCGATTTCCTATCAAACTTGATATTCTAGAGTATCTAGCGAGTTGTCGCAATAAAACTCGTTATCAAATACGATCCTTAAGTCACGAAAACCGCAAGCAAAAGAATTCCTTTTGACTTCTAACGTGTCTGCCATGTTGCTCAGAATAGGGGTCTAAAATTGGCTCAGATGTCATAAGCGCTGACGTTTGATTTTGAAGCTTGTCGCCATTAGTAAATTATGTATTTTACTGGACTAATGAGATGTCTAATTATGATTGTTATTAAAGGAATAAAGGAAACGATCAAGATAAACTACTTTGCTCTTCAGTTGTGGACTTTGTTTCCAATCATATTCCTTCAAGCATCTATTCATTCCTTACGTTTTTTTTTTAAAGATCGAAAGAAGTCTTCATTTTAATACGCGTTTCCACATTACGGAAGTAGCACGCCAATCGGCGTATTGAAACCGCTCTTAGAATAGAATAAACGTAAATATTTGTAACAAAACTCTATGATCAAAAAAAGAAATATGTATGCCTGTGCAACTAGCGTTAAGTTTGATATGCTAACGGAAAATTTAATTCGCTTGATCTTAAATGATTGATTGTCACAATAGTACACATACATTTTTTAATGGACTGTATATATATATATATATATATATATATATATACA
>KK502617.1:267227-310614 GCA_000688735.1 Glossina austeni
ATATATATATATATATATATATATATATATATGTATGTATGGACTGGTACATATACATATACGTGCACATATTATATATATACTTGGATAATTCCCTTTTTTTCGCTGTCTTGCTTCCATGAGTGTTTTATATCTGCTATGAATTTTTTTGTTCCTTCTTTGCTTTTTAACTAAAAAAAGCGTCTTTTTTGTTTGCTATTGTCATGATAGCTTTGTATCCGCAAGCCAATAACTTGGCTTCATCTACCTATTCTAAATAAGTTATATGCAGAGCTTCCGTACTTCTATGTAGAAATTATTTTGTACTGGAAGTGTTCGGTTCATATACTTTACTTAGCCAGTTTGCTTAAGATTAGCCGGTAACATCGTATAAACTTCACGTAAGTAATTATCATCATTATCAGTTACACATTCACACGCTTTTCATTACAATTAGGGAGGAAGAATATTCCCATTTCCTTATCGTTGCACTTCGTAACCCCTTAATCCAGCAACATGCAAGTGGATATGAGATATTCGGTTCACCCTTTCGGCATAATATTCGCTTAATTATTAAACTGTTCCTTAATCGTAAAAGTAGATTCATGTCTTGTCACAAGTAATTATGCAGCATTCATATAAAGCATCTCTTTAGTTGCAGGGACAGAGCTTCGTTGTACAAAAAAAATTAAATTGTGTTGGAAGAGCAGGATAAGACATATGAGACCACTGCAAATTTTTTTAAATTTGAAAAATTGATTCAATTTTCCTTGAATTTGTGTAATTGAGATTGAAGGTCTTCCCAGATGCGATGCTCTCTATACCATCGATGAAGACCTTTTACTGCATGCGCGTTGACTGTGCTATTATTTCATCACAATAACATTTCGTATGCATCCGCATAAGCAATTACATATCTTAAAACTCTGTTCAATAAATTTATTCATTTTAAAAGTGCTGCGAAAACAATTTCCAACAATTACAAGAGACACTGCAATTTATAAACTGACTAACTAAACGACATCAGAACTCTTTCAGACGTTAATAACAATTGCGCCAATCCAACAAAAGAAGCGCGACTTTTTTTCAAAATAAAACTTTTCCTTATTTCTCATACACAATGCGACATCTCGGGCATGTGTTAAAGCCTGAAGTAACTTCTCAATCTTTTCAAAAATTCGAAATTCGCATAAAGTGATATGCATTTCTGGTATTATTTTAACAATTAAGTCATTACTAGTTGAAAAATGTTAAAATGATGCAAAAATTTCTGCGTATATTCATCATCTTTAATAAAAATAGATCTGAAGCTTGGCTGGAACAATTGTCTAAAAGCTCTCGCACAATGCTTTGACGCTCTCACAAATGACAAATGTTAGTATAGTTTCCGGAGCAACAGACAAGGATTGAATGATCCACTTTAACGTGTATAGATAGTTCTGTCCACCAAAGTTTTTGGAAAATTCTTTCCTTACCGTACCGTATAAAATATAGGTTGACCTTTGATATTGACTTGTACATAGTAAGGCAATAGCTAAAAATAGCTAACTGTAAAAAGTACACAGCCCTTACAATTTAGTGGTTAAATTTTCTTATCAAAGATTTTTCTATTCGTCCCCTATTTTCGTCACAGAGACTTTGTTAGAGTATGAAAGCTTACCTTCGTTACCCATTTATTAATTTTTTTTGGCCTTCAAAAGCATTGCGAGACTTTAACCCACTAAAAATCATGTATGCTCCTATCTCTAATTTTCGACACGATCATTAAGTATACCTCCCTTTGGGCATTACAGAAGAGCCTACGATGAAACCCCTCCCTTGTTTTTTCATTATGGTTGCGATCATTAAGTATACCTTTCCGTTGGGCATTACAGAAGAGCCTACGATGAAAACCCTTTCTTTGTTTTTTTCATTATGGTTGCGGCAAACACTCTCAACGCTTTCCATCTTAAAAAGCACAACATATCCGATGAAGCCGTATTACATGGCCACACATTACACACAGACAAGCGGACAGAGAACGACTTCTGACCCTGAGCCTATTCCGACCGCCTTATCCACGAATTCAAGCAGACATTTTGTGTGTACGAATGTATGCGTTACCCACAAAAACTTAAGATTGAGCTGCTTTTCGTGCTAATCGAATCAGAATAACTTTCTTCTTCTTCTTGGGTTTTCTTTCTTCATTGAAAAGGTTTTTATATGCAAAAAAAAAAATTGCTTTCGTTAATGTTTGGGATATGAAATAAATGTAGAACATTTAGATCGGATGGGACCATATATCTTTCCTTTTTTTTGGTCGTCCCCCACATAAATTTTCTTACAAAAACAAGGTTTTTGTGTCAAAAAAAAAGTTACATTTTTAGAATTTTAAACCCGAAATACGTCTAGAATAGCAATCCGGTAGGTAAATCCGGTGTGGTATGTTCCAACCATATAAGGGCCCTTAAAAAAAGCAAATTTTCTCGAAACTTTAAAATGAACTTCAGTTTCATCTAAACTTCAATTCATTGATTGAATTCAGCGATCGACTTGTGGCGGACTGCATTTCTGCCGCTGTCAGTGAACGCGTTACTCATTTGCAAACAGCCTTCCTGCTTAAAAACTATTGATCTTAACAATTTACGGTAGCACTAGTTCACCTCACGTACACAGGCATAAGCTGAATGAATGGAAAAATGTTGAAAAATTTGTTAAAGAAACTTACATAACGCTACTATATGCGGACGCATGCACGCGAACTGAAATTTAAAATAAATTGTGAAATATTTAAAAAGAGATTTATCATCGGTGTGTCATGCAACAAAATGCGGTAATAATCACGTTAGCCACTCTGTACAAGTTAATCACTGTTATTCCTGTTATCTCTCTCTCTTTCGTTATACGCTTTGTATGTAGTCACGATTACACTTAACCTACTGCTAACAATTTTTGTCTCTTATTCCGAGAACATGTCAGAACATGTTTAACAACTACATACATACATTCATAAACGAGTAAACATGTTTGTGCCTGTGCTACATGTCAGCCGTATTCGTGTCAGGTTTGCTGCTGGTTTGGCAATAAGTTGCGGGTCATAAGTATCTCCGTATGTCAGGATTATGTAGAAAGTCCGCAGGAGTGCGCAAAAGATTATCTTGCTGCTTATTTAGCCACTTGACGAAACTCACATGAATATGTTTGTATCTTGTTGGGTGTTCTGTGTGCCCTAACAAATGTGGGTATGGGCGCGTGTGCGTTTCATTGTAAGTGCCCGCTTCACAGTCCCACGAATATGGGCACGTATTTTAAAATATGGTGTGTATGTGCGTACATTTACTGAAAATACGTGTCAATGTGGATGACTGCGCTATAAATTGCGTCAACCTAACACACAACAAAATCCTTTCGCATCACAAAAGTTTTCTCTGATTTATTATTCGACTGAGTGTAGTTCAGTATGCCAAACCAATTGTAATGGTGTTGTCATGGATTTGTGTCATTTCGGTTTGGTTTGTTGCTGCCCATTTGTTACTCTCTCCATTTCTATCCCTCTTGTGTTCTTCTTTCCTTTTTTTTCTTTTTTGCTTCCCTTCTCTTTATTCTTTCATTACCTTAGCTTTAGAAAATAGTTCAACTTCATGTTCATGTTTTGTGTTATTTTCTTTTTAACTTTGAGTTAATTTACTAAAACTTGGTTGCAATAATTGCTATCATTCTGCCTCGTTGCTTCTGTCTTTTTAGATGTCTGTCTGCTCCATTCTTTGTCTATACGTTAGCATCATGATTATCATAAAGTGTGGGTGCACAAGCGTAAAATTAGTAAATCATGTGATTCCAACTTAAAAAGCTGTCTGGCAGAACACGTTTGTACTGAGTAATATTGCCGCTGGACAGAGAAGTCAATTTATTAATAGGTAGAAATTTACTTTGGAACTGAACAATTTTACACACAAATTAAACTTTCTCTCTAACTTTCTCAGAAGGATCTTAGTTTCAATATCTTATTGGAATTAAAAATAAAAAAAATGCATATAAAAATATGTAATAATTTACACATGAAAAATTATTAATTAAAAACATCGGCCTTTGAACTTTCTATATAGCTATATATAAAACTAAATAAATAATGCAAAATGTAATTTAAGATAACACACTCATCAACGTTCACATGTATATATATGTATACGTAGATATATATATATGGATATATTATGCACATATATATATATGTGTATATTGTATAAATATATTATTTATTTATTTTAGCAAGTATTGGTTATATAAATAATATAATACTGCATACACGCTCAACTGTCACGATGTTCGTAACTATCGAACGGCATAGAGCATACGGCATACACATCTTACACTTACTTACACTTAAGCAGGGCGATTGAATTAGTCCCTAGGTAGCTGCCAGCTGCCAAGCATTGGCTGTAATCAGCCTTTACGTTACGCTATCAAAACTTCTTAAGATGGAATTTGTTTATAGTTTTGACGTTTCTCCCCCAGAACTATTAGCGGTACCGCATATCTTATAGCAATATTTTAATAAGTTTCTGAAGCAGCTCGCTCCACACATAAAGTCATCCCGGTCTGTTAAATTTTCCTTTTAGTTGCGAGTACAAAAGCACATATGACATAAAAGCAGCCGCTCCGAAAAACGATGATCAAGTTTTCAATTTTTTTTGCAAAAATTTCCAATGCCCTATGCATTTTTTTTTTTGGGTTGTTGAGTAAAGTTGGACTAAGCCAATAAAATTGTGGCTTATATGCCCGAAGTGCAATACTTTACTGATGTCCTACGCATTTGATGAAGTAGAATTTTTTTAAGCTTTTTGAAAAAGATTTCTTTAAGAACATCAACAAGTCAATCAGTTTGTTTCTCTTGCATAAATTAAGTTCGCTTTTACTGCCTTTGAAGTTTAAAGAGTTTAAAGTCATTAAATTTTATTGTTGACTATCTACTTGACTCTTAATTTGTGAAGCCTCAGGCAAAACAATTAAATAATAAAGAGCAAAATATTTGATTCGCTTTATGGCGAATCTTAAACAAACACCAATCCAACGGGAACATACCAGAACTACGTATAAGAAAGTATACTAATCGACAGCATCGTCTCAGCCAATAGTTATTTTTATATAGTTCGATGAACGTCATGCACAAGATATACGGTATAGCCCAGCATTAATCGACTATCCATTTTTGGAACTCTTGGAGTTTGATTTGAAGTCTTCTCGGTCCGCATGAGAAATCAATTGGACGTGATTTTCTATTAGCTTTTTTATCTGACAATCTTAGTGAAGAGGGTCTCTAAGAGGGTCTCTTAGTGTTTACAATTATCAGAGCCTTTAGTGGCTATATTTCGGTGTAATGCACTTTTCATTGGTCGATAAAACCATAAAACAAGTCACATGTTATTATATTTATGCCAGATATTTTAAGACGTAGCAACTTTTCTCGGTTTATTATTGACTCTCGAACTTTTGTCGGAAAATATTAAAAATTAGAAATTTTGTTTCTAAAAACGATTTATTCAAAATGGAGCATTTAAGTTGGGTTCGATCGACTGCCAATAGCGCTCCCCCTTTGTCTAAAACATGTTAATACAAAATTACAAGTACAGATGGATCGACACACTTTAATCGGTTCTAGCAATAATTCCGAATCGATTAGTGTGATAAGAAGCAAGCTTACTCCGGCTCGTTCTTGGTCTTGGGTGCATCGGTACCATAAGTTCGATGCGTATACGCATTTGCAAGTTCTTGAAACAAGTGTTGGCGGTGATGAATAAATATTACGGAAGGAGGGAATAAAATATTCAAGACAATGTGGGCTTAAATATTTTGTTATAAGGCTACCACCACACAACACTAAAGCGTACGCAGAAGTAAGACCTTTTTCGTCAGGTATCTAAAACATAATATATCCTCGCGTCCTTTGCAACGTATGCGTCATCTTGGCTCAATATAGGAAAGGACAAACCTGTTTGTCATAATATAAACGAAATATGATAACATAAGCGAAAAAAAACCAAAAAAAAAATAGCACGATATTAAGATTTTTATATAAGCGACTCTGAGGAAGCAATATTTAATACGCGTTCCCAAATTTTGCTAAAGTCTGGCTAATTGGCTGTTCAGACGAAATGTAACGCAAGATATAAGACAAGTTCACTAAGTTCTCTTATGGCAATCAAACGCAAATATGGTTAAGCCTCTTGCCATCCATTTTGAAAATACGTTGAGTCAGTGGGAACCCAAACGAACGAAAGGTTACATAACGATTTGTTAAGCTCTAGTATACACGCCGGAATGTAACGGGTATAATATACTCTTGTTCTTCTTTTTTTTTAAACTCGTACGTATGTAGCATATTTAATAGTAGTCAACAATGATACAGCAGTCATTTTAAGTCTTATGTATAACCATACGCACCAATTAATAGAGTAAACATGAAATGCCTTAAGACATAATAAATGTTCTATAAACAAAATCCATATCTATAGTACTGTTTGTGGAAATAATTGCCATGACAAATAATAACTCCAGTTTTACAAACTCAATTTTAACTCAGTACGTGCACATATATACACAAACATTTACGCAATCAGGCATTACGTGTGAAAATCTTACCCAATGACATTTTACATTCGTAAACAAATCCTTTCCACCTATATACATATATACTGAATAGACCTTTACAAGAACCGCAAGACATTTATCTGTACATACGCATATATAAATATTGGAAGCAATATCGTACGACTACAAGGTCGGCACACGGAGATATCTTCAATCGTCACTTAATAATGGGCAATCAATACCCAAAGGCAACGTATTTTATCTTTTAAATGATAATAAAAGTTACTAAATGACATTTCTGCTGCATTTTCTTCCTCTGCATTATTGTTATTCTCGTCGAGCGTAATATTGGTAGAATTTTGATCTCAACATCAGCAAGAAGAAAATAATTGAAATTTGTATAAATATCTTATGGCTACGATTGTCCATGACATTAGCACATATATATATATATATACATTTACGCAGTATAAAGCAAGTAAAAATGTTATAGACGCACAAGCCGGAGTATTAAATACTTTACATACCTTCACCTAATATGTACTTCACTTATTTTCGTCGTAATATACCAGATTTCGTCGCATATCCAGTTACCATATGAACACTTAGTTCTCAGAGTAATCCTTATATGGGAGAGACCCGAACACGAACATCCTAACCTGATGTAATTAGTTTGTGTACCCTACATCACTGGGAGCGTATATTAAGCGTATGCCTTTTATTACACCGATCGACTTAGAATGATCGTTACAAACCTCTTTTTTTTTGGGACATTTTGATGAAGTTTCATAAGAGTAAACAAGAGAAAGAAATCAATACAAGATACATTTTTTGCATACCACCCCTTATAAGGATTCTCAGAAAATAATCTATAATTTTCTTACTTATTTGCCAATAACTTACTTTTCTTCTCCTTCTTATACCCTACAGAAATTGTAGTGCAAGCGTATATTAAATCTGTGCGAACGTATGCAATCCTGAGAAGGACTTGAGATAGTCCCACTTTTCATTATGCGGATGGATTTCGAAGATGATTCCAAGTTTGTCTGTCCGTCCGATGTCCGTCCATGTTATTTTGTGTACCGGCGACAGGTCGCGAATTCGTCATTACTAACGCATCCATATGATTTGTGGATAGTAAGAAGCTTCCAAAGAAATGTATCAAAATTTTATGACATTCCAACCATTAGCGTACAAGTCGCAGCTGTTTTAGTTACGCTGCATACGAAATTCGAACGTTTCTATATATACACATGTACTTATATATATATGGACGCATTTATACTTTACTATATATATTGGAATTAGCTCAAATATGTCCCCTTTTGAGTGTATCTGCTTGTTTAAATGTATGATTGTTCAAAAACTTTTTGTAACTTTCATGAGTATAAATAAGTCAAAATATAATCCCAACTTAGTGATGAGTGCAACAAGTGCAGAGGGTATGTTCATACTGAAGCAAATCTTGAAGTATTTCAAAGAGGATTTGGGATTTTTGAGCACAAAATCGCCTCCGAATAATCCACGATAATGACTTTTAATAATGAATTTTAGAAAAAGAATAGGTGCAGAAGTGCAAGAGTAAAGGTAGTCGAAAGCAGGTTTCGCTTTCCTCATCACTTTTGTTTTGAGAGATAATTTACAATGTATGGTATGACGTGTCGCTCCGGGACAAATTGCTTGATATTTTAAGAATGACAACTTTGCGCTCAATTTCAGTAAATTTTACTTCGTTGCTAGAGAAAATATTTTTAAAATCTTTTTGGTTCTTTCACAACGCACGTGTATGCCAATCAGTTTCATTTTCGTAGAGAAGAAACACGAACAGATATGGTTTGTCGTGTGCTCACAATTTAATTTCAAACCAATTTGATATGAATTTCATGGATTTCATGGATTGTTTGTTGAATATTATACCCCCTGAATATGTATTAAAAAAATATTTTGAAAAATCAAGCAAAAACACTGTCATCGGGCAAGGCCGACTATTAGGCACCCTACACCACTTGGTTTAATGCAGACATTCATTACTTTTCGTAATAACATATCTTATTTCAAAAGCATACGTTCTCTCTCATATATGGAGACATAATTTTCATGGGGGCCCTCATATTGAAGGATGCTCAGAGCCTCAACTAACGTGGTCCAAATCTACCAAAGTCAATTTACCTCCCAAAGATTTTAATAATTTCCTTTTGCTCCTAACGCGAAAAACCACAAGTTAGACTTTGTCGCCATAGAAGTGTTTGCTTTTCATGAAAGGCCGTTTAAATTGTTGGATCTAGTTAAAGGACCGGTTTGACCCAAATTTCATATCGAACTACTCCTTCGAATCAATGTTCATCATAAACTATCAAAAATTGGACTTTTTTGGCTTATGAAGGCTTATTTTTCATTAAGACTTTTTGGGAGGTGGGATCCAGAAAAAAGACCAACGTTGTCCAAAAACGGTATTATGCATGCATTTTGATTAAGAAGTATTGGCAATTACACCTTTTTACCATATAAAGATTTAGTGTTCGCATGCACGTTTTATATGGCCGCGGGTTCAAAAAATTGCTCCATCCAATCGCGATTTTTCACAACTATTTAGAACGCCTAACCGCTATTACTCAGCGAAAGTTCGAATATTTTTTTATAAGTCAAAAAAGTGGGCCGACTCGAACCATTTTGAATGACATTCGTCTTTGGAAGTGCATCAAATTTCATCAAAATATCTCAACAAATTGCGATCTACAGGTTGAATACGAAAATACATGAACAGACAGACAGACAGACAGACAAGTTTCAGGATGAATCTGAAATGCTCGCTATAATGAAATAAGGGATTACATTAACTGTGCAGACGTTCAAATATTCATGTGCTGCCAATTTTATGTTTGAACCAGAACCAGAAAGCATAACTAACCACGAAAATATTGCAAAGATTTGAAAATGAAAGCGAAAGAGGAAAATAAACAAAGAAATGCTACCGACATCAAAATAATTGATTTATAAAAAACTACATACAGGAACGAAGCGTTTCCATAGCGTTTTGTTGTTTTTTTTGTTTTTCGTTTGCTTCTCCTCTTATTCAGCAAATTTCTGAGTTTGTATAGTTTCTCGAAGAAATTAAAATGTTAAGCACGTTCCATATATTAGAGTAAAAAATTGCATATTGCAAATATTCCCGGGGAAAAGCAAAGATCCCAGCGTAACATGCTCATGCATTTAACTCTCAAAACGTAGTATCGTTTTGTTTCTTATTTGATTTTTTCTTTTAACGGTTCCATTGCATTTTATAAAAGCGATGAACTATGGTAATTGGCAATTTTGTTTTATGTGGGGAGAGAAATAGATTAATATGCAGATAGTGTTTGCCAGACCAGCATGACAAAGAGTCAATTGACAGTTTCAATGATCATAATGCAACACATTTTGTGACCATTAATTCAAAAAATGTGAAACTTTCCATATGGATATTATATGAGGGAAAATGTTCATGAAAATATCAACTTGAAGTAATTTTGTTTCGGTTAAATTGCAGTTTCACATACGTTGTCCTTCACTCAAATAGCGAGAAAGAAAGAAATGACCTCAATATATATATAGAATAAGAATATTATTTATACTTGAATTATTTTGATGACATGCAATCGATAGCTGGAAAAAAGGATACGCTTAGTGTCACCAATTGTTCCATAACAGAAACGTATGCATAAATACATACGTAATATGCAGATTGTGCTGTTGAACAATGCCAATCATTAGCTGTATGCATTAAGCCCTGAAGACAGAGGGAAAGCTCAGCACAATGCACTGCATTCGTTTGTTTTTCTCTTCACTCTCGCGAAACATACAACATATACATGTATGTGTGTACAACATTTTAATATGGATCTTCATGCAGTTACATGCACTGTGTACAATACAACACGATTTCGGCTAATCAAGTAAGCAGGAAGGCGTTTTCACTTCAAGTCGAAACTTTGATAAGCATGAGCCTAAAGCAGGTTATAGCAGATGTGTAATCATATAAAAATAAGTAAGAAAAGGAATCTTTTATACTCATCAGCATTACCCCACATGTGTGGCCATTTTGTAAATCCTTTTATTTGATACCTATATCGGCAGGATTGTGGGGAAAACATGAATGCACCACGTCACGACGACCCCGATACCTAGTTTGGCATTAATGCACTTAGCTTTTCGCCTTTTATTTGATACCCTGTGCTAAGAAAAAATTAATCGTCCGCCTCGTCGGGTCCAAAATTCATCATGAAAATGACTTTGCAATTACCACCAAAGAAGAACGCTACAGAACCATCTTAACTGGCCAGTCAATGACAATATTTATTAACTTTGTCAGGCAAGAAATACATTTCTCTAGTGAAGGTAAGGAAGGATATACGGACTCAACTATTATCATACGATGGCAGTTACATTACATGTTATCGATCGTAAAAATTCCCATATTAAAAATTCTTCTTAAAAGCGTCGATTTTATTGTTTTTATACCCTGCACCACCTGTGCACCATCACAGGTATATCAAGTTTATGCGAATGTATACAACACCCAGAAGAATCTGAGACAAAAACCTCTCTTTCATCTTCTGAATCGATCTAAGTTAAGCGATCCGTCTGCCTGTCTTGCTTTCTTGCGTTCAACCTAGAGACCGAAATTTTTAAGATATTCTGATGATATTCTGAAGATGAATTCGTATATACTCTATAATACTATATCGACTTGGCCCAAGGACTAACGCTGCTGAAAATGGTTCAAATCGGACCACTTTTTCAAACACTGTAGAGTGTTTTAGAATATTTAATTGTGGACTGTGGTTCACTATAGTGTTTTTAAACTTGATTTGGAAAATTTTCCCACAATTACGTGGGTAATGATTGATAAACAACAAGCAATTGACAAAATTTATACCAAAAGTTTTCTAAAGCCATTGTTTAACATCTTCTCCTCCTTCTCCATCCTCCTTCTCTATTACAACAATAAGTGGCAAAGGTAATAGTAACGGGTAAAAAGCTGATAACAGTAGTTGCTGTAGAAAAGTAGTAAAACCAATGGCAACCATTCAAAAGTTGTAAAAGTGAGAACAATAACAATAATAATCAAAGCACAACTTTATCGGATTATTTTAATTGAGAAACGTTTAATATTAGACAGTCAGTTTAGTGGCTAAATAAGATAAATCAGCAATAAATGCTTTAATTTCCTCAACGCAAATGCATGCGAAATAAAAATCTTTTATTTACTCGTAATTAAATTGTACACCGACCGATGACAGTAAATTTTAGATATAAAACAAATGAAATTTGTGTTCGAATTTTTATATTAACCGAAATGCTTTGACTTTAACGGTTTATATTAAATGTGATATTATACGAAAATTCCTTGCTTTAACTTATTCATGAAAAATTGAATTAATGTGGATTGTGGGAAATTTTAAATATTTCGAAAATTTTAATTAAAAATTCACTTGAATTTCTTGTATGTGAACGGGTGTGGGAATAGGTGGCACCATTTTTACTAAAACTTCAACAATTTTATTAATATTTATACACTACAACATTCGTGGTGTGTCGACCGATCGATTCAAAATAACTTTCTGAATCTTTTGTGTCCGTCCGTCTGTCCACGTGGCTTTCTTGTGTTCAATCTACAGGTCGCTATTTCCACAGATATTTAATATATTTTACACCCCCGAAAACGAACGCTTGTCTGTCCGTCTTCTGATCTTTTATACAACTTTCGAGATATTTCATAAAAGTAACTTGATACAAAACTTAACTGTATCGAATTTGGATCAAGTAGCTCCACTTTTTCACATCATCGCGCCCAAGGATTTTCATGAAATATTCAACGTTTATATGCCAAAAGGACTTAAGTTGTATGATGAAAAACCGTCCATGGTTGTAATGTATCAAAAAATTATTTGTAGGGAATTTATGTCACATCTATTTTTTAAACCTAACCCTGAAAGCAAATCCCTCTATGGCAACAAAATTTAAGTTGTCCTTTTTATGGCTCAAGCATGTGGAAAATAGTAAAACCTCTAACAAATAAATCGTTTTTTTTAAATTCGTCACGTCAGTTGACTTTTTGCCGATATGAAATTTATACCTCACATAAAAATAAGGTAAGGTAAGGTATGATTCTTAGCGTATTATCACAAGAGTGAATGGATGACTTCATTAGACCAAGTAGTGTAGGGTATCTAATAGCAGTTTTGCCCGACCACTCACTTGCTTTTTTAATTATATAACTAAAAAGCTTTATATCATGTGCTGCTCGGTTATGAAGATCATAACCCACCAGAAAATTTACGGTCTTCTTTTGATTGCTCCTCGCTTTCTCTGCACAACAACCAAAGTCGTGACATTCAAATACAATACATCTCAACATTAAATTTCACGCTGCAATTTTTAGAATACTGTGTGCTTTTAGCTATCATTTGTCGTCAATTACAATTTTTTCCTTATTGTAGACGAATCAAGCATAATTTTCAAGCTTGATTTATTTATAGCACAGACAGAAGACAGACAAAGAAATTGACACATAGAGAAATAGCGAGATAGACCGATAGATGTTTTCAAATATTTCCTGCACTTATTAGTATTTTTATAAAAAACTGTGATATGTAAGTAGAGGATCCCTTTTCACTCTTGACGAAACGAAGTTCTTATTATTTTCCATCAGGAGGCGAAGAGAAGTACTGAAATACTTGAAATGGTGCAGAGTTCGAACTTAACTTGGCACTGTACCTGCGGCCCATTCCAAAAAAATTTAATTAAAAAAAAAAAACAAAAGACTTGCGGTGTAATTAATCCGTGAATTTTCCATTCTCAGTGACATTTTCTGCGAGCTTCCTATGAATAATTTATGCAATTGCACGATTGTTTCCCCGGGGGTACAATCACTGCGCACTCTCGATTCGGAGTATGCACTTACTCGCTTTAAAATATATATTTGCCGCATCAGGGTAATGACGAACTCAATTAAAGTTCACTGTCAGTCAGGAGAATTGCGGATCCGTTGTCTGCACACTCATCCTTCATAAAGAGTTTACAATGTTCGTTTGCCTAAGCAAATTTCAGTTTATTAAAGAAGGGTACTCGAAATCTGCAAAAAAAACAAACCATGTTTGTATCATTATTTATATATCGAAGTAGGGTAATATTTCCAACAGGAAATGAAATTATAAATTATCTGCTTTACGGATAATTTTTTCAACCTAATCAAATTGTTTTTCTTCATTAGCCAGGGATTGTATACTTAGTGGTCAACTATACCCCCAACGTGTCCAATGGAGAGCTTAGGAGATGCAGATCCCTCTCTTCTTCGCTCCTTCCTGTATAGTATATTTTTTTTCCGTTCATCTAGTGTCTGGTTTACTTAGTGCTTACCTCACGATTGTCGTAAAAAATAAGAGGAGCGAGAGGTTGTGGCAGCCTTTTGCATCATTTTCACTATGCTGTTTTGTACAATGTATGTGTATGTAGATAATGTGTAGATTAAATTTCTGTTGCTATAGTATGATTGTATATGAGTTACATGTAGATTAAATATCGACAATGATTACGTTGCCATAGTATTCACGTATGTAAGTACGTACGATAAAATTATTTTGTGTAGTACCTATGCTTTGCATGTGTAAAAAGGATTTTATACCAGAGGAAAATATGTAGACCATATGTAGCCTATACGACAATGAACGTTGAAGAGACTCTTCTATAGAGAAAAACTATGGTAGTATGTAGAGAAAGATTATCTTATAATAACATGTACAGCAAGAACGCATGTGGATCATACTTACAAACGTAAACTTAGTTGCATAGCTAACAAATGGAGTTTGTTCTGCTATTCCTGTAGTCATAACTCTGGGATTGTTTATATCCCGTACGCACCAGTTGTGGTGCAAGGGTGCATTAAGTTTAATTCCACTTTTTATTATACCGATGAGCTCCGAATAATAACTTTCTGATTCGATTTAAGTTTGTCTATCCGTCTGTCTGACTTGTTTTCATGTGTTCAACCTACAGCCCGGAGTTTTTGAAATATTTTGGAGTTTTGCCCTAAAGACGAATGATATTCAAAACGGTTCGCATTGAATTACTTTTTCGACAACTTCCCAGATACTTTGAAAAGTCGTTATTTGAATAACTATATTAACTAAAGTGGTGTAGGGTATTTAATCGTAGTCCGTGGCCCACTAAAATATTTTTACTTGTCAATGTTTGTATTTTTTTTTTCCAATGATTTAAATATCCATAGCGGTCATGGCTTTGAATCCGAAGTAAATGCTTGGACTTTATGAAAGATGATTTTTTCTCACATATTTTCAAAACGTTGTAATGACATTTTTCTAGCGTTGTTTCACCGCGTGGAAAGTTGTCAACTAATTTTGCACTCAAAAAACTGATGCCATACACTTATTGTATGATTTCAACGAAATGGTTTGTTTAGGAGCTGAAGAAGTGGTCACTATTCAGTCTGCTGTTTTCTATTGAAGCGGTAAAGCCAAGCTCATCCATACTTGGTAAATGTGTACTAATTCTCGCGACTTGAATGTAGGCTCGGCTTAAGCATCTTAAATAAACTGGCGGCTTTCCATTGCTGTATTCTATACTTTGTTATTTCGGTAACAACACTTTTTCGACGTGCAGCATATTCTAGGCATCTTGATATCACATCCATGTTTGCTGCTTTACCAATGAAACGAAAAAGCTTCGAAAGTTCAGCGGAGTTTGAAAGCTTAGGAAGTAAAGCTAAAGCTAAAGTAAAGTAAAAATTTTGATTTAATGGACTCTCCCCTGTAAGTTTCTCACACATCATCCAATAGTTTTGTATAGAATTTCACTCAAACTAACACAACTAAATCGAACATTTGATAAACTACTCGCTTAATGGAAGATAAGTAAGCGCAGTCAATATTTCTTATCGTAATATATCGTTGGCGTAATAAAAACGGAAACCAACATTAAATTAAAGCGTTTTATGTACATTCCTGTTACTGTTACAGCACAATTATTATACATTTACATGCATGTGTTGTGCAAACAGTTGAGAGAAAACATTACGACCTCATTGACTTTTAATATATGTGTTTACAAGATTTATGATTATACGAGAAAAAAAGAAAATCTGTATACAACTTGGGAGGAAAATTTATTGAAATCATGAGGTCAAAGATGTTTTTCAATTTTTATGCCTAACGCAACCTTCTTTGAAGGTATACCGGTTTCACTATTTCGTTTGTAATAACTAGAGATGAGTGCTACAGATACACTAAAATATTTTAATATTGTCTAGTACGACATTAAGCTTTCTACTCCGCCGTGTTTATATCCTTCTCACCGAAGAACTGGAACGTACTACGTTCCTTCTTCTGTTTCTAATATTCCCTGAAGCACTCAGCACGCGATTTCCAAACCAGTCACGCGCTGTAGCTTGGGAATCGTTCATCGATTTCCACGTCTATTCACAGCCTAGTCTAGCCGCTCAGAAGATTCGAAACAGCAGAATTTCATTCAGATTCCTCCGTGGGTCGTTGAATTGCCAAGAGGTTTCGCAAGCCCTCAAGCCACTTTTGAAGCATATTCCCACATGTCCCACATCTTTTGGGGGCAAATTTTGAATTAATCATTTCGCTATACTCGACACAGCGCCAGTCTAAAACTAAGCCCAATCTCCTCGTATACGTACTGTTTATAGACTCATAGCAAATATTAAAAATTATTTTTGAACAATATTTCGTAGACACATAAGCATAGGGCAGCCCTCAAATTCATGCAAGGAAAAATTTGGACAGGTTAAGCAGGTTTGTAACTAAATTTTATAAATTTTTTATCGATTCATAAAGTGTACAATATGGGGTTATTTACGGAATGGAATATTATTTCCTTCGAAAAATCAGCTTCCATTTTATGCGTTCAAGGACCATTTTACATTTGCGAGAATACCTGAATTGTGAGAATACGTTGTAGAGGCCTTATCGAAATGTCCATTTCTTGACGATGGCCCTGGATCCGCTTTGAATATTTTTTCATAATTAAACGGTTCGAGGTAAGGGGTATAAAAGATTGTATCCAAGGCGTTAATAACATTTCCACTTTTTACGCACGCGAGAAATTTTAAGAATCATTCGCGGCGGCCTCACATTTTCTGCTTTTACAATTATCGAAACCTCATCTTACTTAGGTTATTTTTTAGGTTATCTTTTTTCACCCGTATTCAAGTAAATCGAGCAAAGCTCTGAGCACAATGCACAACAACGTTTGTACCTTGCATCATGCACTCAAATGTCCAAGTATGGTTCGATTGTACTTATTTATATGTAGTTGCAGTGCTAGAGAGAAAAATTAAATAAAAATAAGTAAAAGTGATATATATAGGCTGACAAGGCCGGCCATGAGGTACCCTGCACCACCCCGCTTAATTATTAAATAATTATTAAATTCTTGAAATCCATAAGTAAAGAAAGAAAAGCGTTGAATCCTACTTGCCTATAGAACAATCGNACAAGTAAGAATGCTATACATAGGCTGACAAGGCCGGCCATGAGGTACCCTGCAGCATCAGGCTTTATTATTAAAACGCCAAAAATTCCACATTATTTTTAAATGCATGCATAATTTTCATTAAAGAACTCATGACATGAGTCAGAAAATGAGTCTATGTCAAGCCAGTCTGGATGTTGTAATAAACCGCACAAACTTAACATACCCTATACAACAAGTGCAGCTAGGTACAAATATGTTTTGCACAATGCCCGGTGGAAATGCATTCATTGTGCTTATAACTTAATTTACTCAAATTCGGTTTTCCATTGCATCAGGTTGTAAAAACAGTTATGAGCTCAAAACACTTATCTTATATTACTTATTAATTCCTTTCTAACTAACATGGAATATAATTTAATTTAAATGTAATTTAGTCTTTGCTTAGTAACTTAATTGTAATCGTCATCAGTATTTAATCTCTTTGTCAACCTATTCGGTTTCATGCAGACATGTTTTTTAAATCAAACGAAGATTCGAATTTCAATTCAATTAAGATTCTACTCATTCTTAGAAAATTCTTGAAATCCATAAGTAAAGAAAGAAAAGCGTTGAATCCTACTTGCCTATAGAACAATCGTTACTCAGGTACAATGCTGTCGTGATTGTGGGGCACTTCCAGACCAATTTTATTCTGGATTTCAATTAAACATTAGCGCTTAAGGTTCCAGAGTAAACAGAGTGAGAAACTTGCACCGAAAAATATCTCAACAGGCTACAAAAGGATTGTTTCCATTAATGTGCCCTCAACATCTATTCCACATGGTTAATGATTAGTGTATAAGTGTATGCAATAATCTAAGTTTAGCTAATAACTATATACGATATATACGGTGTAGATGAGTATCCAAGATGCGCCCTAAATCAAAGCGTAAATATTTTCACTTTTTCCTCTTTTGTTTTTTTGTTTTACTTTTTGACTTATTTTGTGTAATAAAAAGAAAAAGAATTATTACGGTTAGGTATTGAATATTTCGAAAATGAAGTTGTATACGCGTGTGTAAGTAAAAGCCATAAATTCTCTCGAAAATAATTTAGTCTTCTTTTTGTCCTTTCTTTGCTCATAATAATATTATTTATGGTCTGCATACACATGTACATAGGGAGTGGAAACTTTATAGTAAACATTCCTTTATGGAGCGCAATATTAGCGATTAAAGTTGGAGAACATTCGTGAACGTGGTAATGGAAAATTGCCTGTTTCTCATGAAATAGTAACCGAATTCCACTTAAATGAAATCCCAGGAAATTTAAAGAATTTCATTTCAATTCAATATACAATTTGCGATAAAGCTAAGCCCAAGTTACATAAGCTTCTAACAAACGTATATGTAAGCGGCGTAAGATATATACTTTCACTGCTTATTGTTATACCCAAAGTCCGAAGAACGGGGTTATATACATTTGCTCAAAGTATTTACAACATCCAGAAGAGTTCGTCAAAGTCTGGGTGAAAATAGATCGGCTAAATATTCAGCATCAATCCGAATGGATCTAGTCATGTCCATGCATCTGCTATCTCGTCTCTTTTTATACAGTCAATCGCCTAGTGGATGTGTGCCTTTTGTCGTCTAAACACTTATTATACCCTATCGTACCTTATTACGAAATGCCTATGGCAAACATTCTCTAGGCGTTACCCCTGAATTCGCAAAACCATCGACTAAAAGAAACGCTTGAAGTGTAGCATAAGGCGGGCCGCACTCTTTTCAAATACAAAAAAGCCAAGTAAATCACTATAGGAGGCATGGGGCCACATTCCTCTTCACCACTTCGTTTGATACGTCAACTCATATAACGGCTTTATATGGCAAGCGGCCCGAAATGTGGTCTAATCTAAACCATTTTCAATAGCATTCGTCCTTGGCCCATAACATGTTGGTGTACCAAATTTTGATAAAAATTTATCAAATATAAGGGTGAACACAAGGAAATAAGACGGAAAGACGGACAGATGGGCAGACAAGATTGTGATTATGAATCGATAGATATAATAAGAGATGGGTTTAGTTCAAGTCCGCCGTAAGGAGCTCCACGAAATTGTTGCCCAGTACCTGTGCAAAAATAATAAAAAATTCCCAGATCACGCCCATTTCACCCTTCCTCCTAACACAACAACGTATCGAAATTTCATTTTTTCCTTTTCTTGTCTTTTCTAAGGTAAAAATTGTGGGTATAACAAATTCGGCCGCAACAAAATCTCACTTTCTAACTTGTTTTGTGTGTATAGCATTTTATGCATGCCTCCGGGCTTCCTTTAACATTTTATTCATTTCGCTTTGAGGACAAATTTTTTTGCGTTTCAGAAGCAATTCATTGGGCTCAGTATACGAAATACGCACATACACCTACTTACGTATTTTATCTGTTTTGCGAAAATTATTCTCGGTAATAGTCTTAGGCATAAACAGAGTTTATCTTTAAATGTCAATCACTATGCAAGGCATTTAAAATGAATAATACTTTAAGTATTTCATGCATGTACGAATGCAACGGAATGAAATTTCGTTCATCATATTTACCTCCTTCCTCCATCCTTTTGCATTGATTCGAAGAAATCGTTGGCATAGAAATTTGTATGCTTTCGGTTAATTGTGCTACTGATTTAATTAGTTAATATTAATGTTAATGACCGACTACCTGTCTTAACCCTATTTAGAAAATTGCTTCAACAGGCATAATAGTAATGACCACAAGGAAACATTTTCGTAGTTTATCTCAGATAATTCGAACTGTTGCCTATAATTAACATAAATGGTTTAACACATTTGAATGTTTATAGTTACTTCGTTTGTCATTCTTACATACATATTAAGCCATGTCTTGTATGAGTTATATCATCTATTCTATGTCACATATTTCTGTATTTTATATTACCTTTCAATTAAAATATATTTTCATGCCCAGCACCAGAGGAATGGGAGTATCCACAAAGTGTATATATTAAGCATTCAGAATCGATTTAAGCAGGTACGTCTATCTGTCTATTTAATGTCGAAGATAAACATTCTCCAGGTCGAAGAAAAGAAAATATTATTTTGAAATAGGGAGAGAAATTTGAAAGTTCTTGTATGTGGATTAGCATTGCAAATGATCTAAAACATCCGGGAGACGTGCCCACGGTACAATGTCAAGCAAGAACATTGTTTTCAAAAACAAACAAAACAAATTTTGGGCATTTTACTCATCACTCATAGACTCCAACGTAAAGATGATGGGCATGACAGAAGAAGAGTCACTCACAGGCGAATATTATTCCGGGGGTTTTCACTCTTTATTTATAAACTAAAACGAATGTAACGGTAAAAATTACCACATTTATGCTACCGACGATCCTAAGGAATCTGTGTAATTCGGCCATAATTGAAACCCGATAAGATTGCCCTTCTTTCTAATCTATTGTTACAAATACTTTTCATTATATGGCGTTTAGCATGAGAATGAGTTCAGTGATGAACGCACAAACGTTTACATTGCATTCAAAAACATGAAGTAATTTGTTTTGTTTCTCAGACATATGGACATGTGAACATATGGCCAACAATGAAAAAAGTAAAAGAAGCATTATAGACGATTTAACCGGGAGCAAGCAACTTATGTGACACTGGCTCTAAAATTTCACTTTTTTACTTGCTTTTCAAGAGTTTGGAAGGCGAGCACTTTCACTTTTTTTGAACCAGAAAAATTCTAAGATAAAATCGTGAAGTTTCAGATAATATCTCTGAAAGTTGACTTTTTATAAACCGCTCCAGGCTTGATGAAGCTACAATAGGCCATTATATGCCAACGTAGAGAACATCGACGAGGGCTGCAGATAGATTCAAATAGATTGTTGTATCACTCGACTCAGAAGTATTTGTTGAATCGATTTAAACCCGGCTGTTCCTTTGTCAATATGCCGCTGCTCATGTATCTTTTTGGGTTCAACCTATGGATAGAAACATTTCGGGTACTTGAACGAAGTTTGGTGCACTACTATACTTTGACCTTAAGATAAACGCTTTTGAAACCAGATCGGAGCAATATTCAATATTTGACGTTTCTTCCCAAAAGTCGTTGAAAAATAGCAATTCGTGAAGAATTCGTACGGTGCAGGACCATTATATGAACTGCTCTGACCATATATACGTTCTTCCGAGAAGGCGCCTTCATAAGGCAACAAGTTCCAATTTTTCGAAATTCGTAAAATTGGTACAATTGTCTGATTTGCGCCGCGTAGGTCTATTTTTGTGCCACCTTTCGCGAAAAGTAAGCCTTTATGTGGCAAAAAGATTTAATTGTTTATGCGTTGCGTCGAAAATAAATGAAAAGTAAAAAGTTTCGTGAAAAATTTAGACAGAAATTTAGACAGAAATTTTGATGTTTTAGTATTCAGGTGAGTAAGAGTGTAAGAGTCCGAAACATCAGATGTTAAATGCCGAGTTTGCTCAACTCCAACCTTTTTACTTGTTGGTGTTTATTGTGATCTTCTGTGTGAAATCATGGATTGGTACCGCGGAAATTGTCCGTTATATAGGCGCACCATTATCTTTCATTTTCATTTTGTTCGCATATACATTTAATCCGGCTACAACATAGCTTCAGCTTCATTGGGCAAACAACGACGAAATTGCCGCTAATGACATCAGAGCATTGCCCGACTTTCTCTATACAAAAGGTAGCAGTTAATATGTTCAAGTTATAGCAGTAACTTAGCCGAAGCACAAAATCGAATGTCTTTGTGGAGTGAGCGGGTTTGCCAAAATTTGCCTTCTTGCAGGTGTAAAGAGCGCTTGGGTACCATTGTTGCAGTTGGTAATAACGTCTCCTCCCTGAAGTGGAGATGTCAGACGTGACGCAATAAATGCCATCTAGTTTTACTTCATATAATTGGTTTTAGTCGTAAAAGTGCGTTCACTTCTCAAAGAGGGTTCAGCTTTCGAATGACCTGTCAGGGACACCAGAGAAAGCCTTAACGGCTTTTATACTATCTCTTTTATATGCACCCACAATAAGACACGACCTACGGAAAATACTCTGAGATATCGTCCGGCTTGATTGCCTTAGCGTTCGTAAGAAATCGACAGAGATCTCTTCTTGGCATTTGTTCGCAAACTTACCTTAATTATTAATAACTTGTATTCAATTGGGAAAAAAGTACAAATTTTTTAACATATTCAATAAGCGAAACTACAGAGCTAGCGTGCAAGTCTTCAGAAAAATTGACTCATATGTTAGAGGTAAGGTGTTCTTAAAGGTTATATAAAGCGGTATCGCCTTTCTAAGTTATATCGAATATCGAAATTGATTTTTGTTTCATTTCATCCCTTATGATCGAATTATTTTAGGTAAACCGTCGCGCTTTTATTGGCAAAAAGAACTTTCCATTCTACTTTTTACTTTACCTTCCGCACTTGAAGAAATTTTTAAATTTGTTTGATTGTTATTACTTTTTTTTTTTCATAATATTATTTATCACATTAAAGTCTTTAAACATTATTGTACTCATCAGCGATGCATTCATTTTGTCAAAACGTTTGCAATGCCCAAGAGGAAACTTCAGCGACCCAACAATGTATACATATTCTTGATCTTGAGTATCAAATTCTGAATTAATGTCCGTCTGTCCGGCTGTCCGGCTGTCCGTCTGTCCGGCTGTCCGGCTGTCCGTCTGTCCGGCTGTCCATCTATCCGTTTGTCCGTCTATGTAGTGTCGATTGTCAACATGCTCCTGCTTTCAAAGTGAAGCAATTGACTTCAAATTTGGCAGAAACATTGCAAGTTCTTGCGCGCAGATTGGTATTGAAAATGGGTCAAATCAGTGGAACGACACCACGTAAACTAAGAGCATCTCTGTTTTCCGAAAGAAATACAAGATTGGTTTTCTGCTCATTGCTCTTAGACTCTTCCAATGCCTCTATAGACCTAGAAAAAATTGACCACGCCTACACAATATGGTAGTGTGTCAGAATTTCATTTTTTTTCAAAACGTTTATAACGCGCAGAAGCCAGCTTCAAAAACCCCATAAAGTATATAGATATTTGGGCAGTTTCAAATTCGGAATGCACCTAAGCGTATCCGTCCATTCAAGTGTCCATCTGTGCGTCTGCGTAACTATGTCGTATCTGTGGTAAATATTCTCCCGTTCATAGAAATGACGATATCGGAAATAAACTAGCAAAAGTATTCGAAAAGATCACGCCCATAATGCGCACACACCTATGTAACAAAAGTTGTGAACGCTTTCGCTTTCCGCTGTTTTTGCTTCTTACTCATAAAGTACAACACATACACCATTAAATATTTCCACTTTTATTCTGAAAATGGAAAAAATCAACCGCGCCCTCTCAATATGACAGAGTATGAAAATGTGGTTTTTTAGAATCACAGTGCTGGGTATAAAAGATTCGGTCACGAACGAACATAATTTTCTGATTTTTTTTTTCTTCCTATTTCGCTTAGCGCTGGGCATTAAATTGCAATAAAAATGCAAATTATAAAAAAATAATAAAAAAATACATGTGTTGATTGATATTTATATTTTTGTATAAAATATGTATCCGTATATGCACAAACATGTATGAAATCTGTGTAGTGAATATTGCATGTTTATTATAATTTTGTTTTCCGCATGAGCTTTGCTCGAACTTTCTTTATTTCTATTTAGCATAAAAGCAATTTAATTTCCGACCCTGCTGCATAAAGCACAATCTCTACACGACTCACGCTTTTTTCTCCTTGTGATTTATAAATCTATAAAAACCTTTCAATAAAGTATACAATTTAACATGTGTTAGTCTAGGTGGCGGTCATACATGCAAATGCATACATATAAGCGACTATATTACATGTGAACAGAAAACATGTAAGAGAATTACATTCGGCTGTGACCGAATCTTCGATAATCATTATCGCTGTCCACGAGAAAGACTAAAAAGGAAATAGAAAATCTAAATTTCGATATCTTGTAATATTGTATGAGTGTAGTCGATTTTTGGGTTTGACCCCTTTTTCAATTCTTTTGTTAATCCGAAGGCGACATCTCAATTTTTGCGAACGGAAGATACTATACACTGGGGTGGGTGGACGGATGGACAAACAAATATGCTTAGGGGCATTCCGAATTTAACACTGCTCAAGAATGTACAGACTTTACTAAGTTTTTGTAGCTTGCCTCTGGGCATTACAAAGGTTTTGCCGACAAAATTCAATTTTGATATGAGACCAATATCGAGTAGGCGTGAATTGCCCAAAGAACATACTTTGAAATGTCCATAGATTCATCTATGGCAGTTTGTGAATGATGAACGCAAAACCATTTTGTTTTTTTTTTTTTTTCTCACGTGTTCTTGTAGGCGTCTTCATCGACCGATTTAGCCCATTTTGAAAAGCGAAACGAAATTTGCAACGAAAAGCTTAGTTTTTGCACGCAGAAGAATGTTTTCAGCAGACATTGCACAGACGGACAAAGACATGCCCAACTCAATTCAGAATTTGATACTGATCATAGGGTCCCTAAAGCTTTCTTTCTGGGTACCGCAAACGTTCTGACAAAATGAATATATCCCCCTTTTTTGGTAATACGTTCTGACAAAAAAAAAAAACAGTAATGAAATTGCTCCTCCTTTGAGACGTAGAAAGTGAAGTTTTGCTTCGACTATCTGCTTTAGGTCGAAATTTTCTCAAGCAAATAGACAGAACGAATCTCAGCCATTTTTAATTACTATCTGCGGCGTACGAACGGCCACACGACGCCAGACTCAATTACGACTGCGCACTGATCAAGAAACGCATAATTTAGATACTTATGCAAGTTAACGTTTGCCGGGAGGTGAATTTCTCCCCTATTAAAAGTAGATATATTTTAAACGTAAACTGGATCCGTCGATTTTAAATGCTTGTCCGTTTGATATTTCTTTTATGTATATTTTTTAAATAAAACGTAGAAAAGAACACTACAATCCCGACCTACTATGCTACGATAACAATAATAAGCATAATATCCTGAAGAAAATTTTAACTTGCGTACCTGATAACCATAAGATTATAATAATAATAAGATTAATGGATACTGCAATGCAAACACTAATTACAACTCTTTTGATTCCACCAGTTGTGGGCGAGCTATTAAACCAATTTTCTTAGGATAGGAATAGAAAAAAACTTTTAATTCAACAGACACAACAACAAACATCTCGAAGCGAATCGTCTATCAAAACGAAAATATAAAATTTGAAAACTCTTGGATTGGGTACCTTTATCAATGCTGATTAAACCAAAGAAAATATCGTGAGGCGTAAGTAAATTTGCAAATATTTTGTGAAAAAGTTGAATATTATTTAAAGCGCTCTCCACCCATCTTTTAGGCGGAACATAAATTTCTGTATGGGAAATTCTATTTTGAAGCTTCCTACAAAAGAACCCCAGGAACCCAAGCGTTACTTTCCTATTTGACCAAATAATAAGTCATCGATTGACATAAAAGCTAACGAGAGGAAGGAATGTCTGGTATGTGTAGTGGGAAGTGTACGATATTCTAGTTGAGTGTAACTAACGGTTGCTGGATTAGTCTTACCATACGAAGCCGAACATAACCATACTGAAAAATCAGAATATCATAACCTTTGATATATTGGCTGGATCCACTATGGAGTGTTGGTAGCGGTTTCGTGTAGTCTGAGCAGCTGCTAATACTGTATGAAATTTCATAAAACATGAAGTAACGGACAAAGATATGTATACTTCGTTTCTATACTTTGGAGAATGAAGTAACAATAAATTTATCGTTTCCTTGCTGTACAAAAATACAAAATTCGTATTAATAACGCTTATCAGCATGGGCTTCATAAAGTTTATTTAATCTTCTTCAGCGAAAGTTGGACAAATGACCTAACCTTGTGTACAGTGCCCCCTGTGTCCGTTGGAAGTCTGTGGACTTCAGATCTTTTCTTTTATTATAGTGTTCAGTGATAGGCAGGTAAGCAAAAAAACCTCCAAGCTCTGCTGAATTTACCGTATCCTTCTGTCCGTCTATTTAGTATCGCTTTCGTAAAGTTGCTTGAAAAACGATATAGAAGACTTCGACAATCTGCTTGCTTGCTTCTTGTTCATTTCAAGTCAAAGCCAGCACTCAGAAAACACATACGTCATAACGTCAAAAATAAATCTTTCAGTTGAAAAATCGGAAATGAAATACGAATGTTTGTTGTTGTATCACTTTCTTGGTGAGAGTAAAAATTACACCTATATCGACGATTTGGGCACACCAGGTCCCTAAACTATCGTTTCCTTTCACAATTCTGAATAGTACTGTGTATTCAGGTCTTTTAAAAGACGGCTTCTTCCTTTGATTCCATGCCACAGAAGGCTTGCTGTTGTAAGCAGAATTCCGTCCTTTACTCAACGAAGCCGTCTGCAAAAGACAACGACCAACTTGGATGAATTTGGTTAACCCGTACAAATTGTGCGCTATTGAAGTCCTCTTTGCAAATGGATTCACAAAACTATTACACCAGACTTAAGGTTGCTAGCGGCCACACAAATGATGTTCATGTATAAATGGAAAATAAACACAATCGAATGTTTATATTTGCACCCTAAGAACAGGATGGCACATAGCAGCAGAATTATTGCAAAAATTTCATATCATCATCATCATCATCATCATCATCGGAGCAATACTATCAGTGTCACCAACAGAAACCAAGACACATGTCGAACAGAGAGTGAATTTAAAATTGCATTACATTCTTATAGAAATCTGTGGGTGAAATGCGATTTTGCACATTGTGTTCACAAACGTTCACTTTTCTCTCTTTCAACATCTCTCTGTCTCGGCATCTACGTAAAGAATGTGTGCAATTAAAAATTTACATGCAAATGGTTAGCAAATGTTAGGGTTAAGCTCAAGTTTATTGGAAAAATGATTTTGCTTTATTTTAATACATTCGAACATAAAGAGATTCGTTAGAATCTTTCCTTGTTTTGTGAGCCCAAATACTGTTGTTTCAGATGGTTTTTTTCTTTTTACAATTTTCACAGCTCAGTATCGTATTTACTTATGTGAATTTGATTACAACGTGTTCCTGCACTCCAATTACGTACAAATTTACATAAGACCACAATTTCGAAAGCTTGACATTCGCGCATAGTGATATATATATAAAAGATTCATTTAAAATCGGTTTTTTTTTTTTATGTTGAAAACTGTGGGAACTGTGTGCGTTTCATTGCACGTTAATCAAACAGCGTTATGTCTTTGAAAGCTTCTACGAATAACTTTGGGCAGCATAGTAAGAGTAAAGCAATTTTTGAAAATCCAATTCAAAGTTAGAAACTACAAATTTTTCTTCTTATTCTTCTTTTTTATTAACTTTTATTCACTCTTATTCACCCCAAGCTAGAATAGTTTCTTAGGCTATGTTGACCTATAACTTTAAATTTACCTCAACTCAGGAGAAATTCTTGAATCCAATATTCTAAATCACTTGTTGCTAAGCTTTATGCGGCGCTTTCCGGTATTGAATTTCATGATAATGTGTCGCAGCACAAATCTTCCTTCATTAAAAACTTTACATATTGTTCACAAATGCCACTCTTCAAGGCTTGCTATTCATACTTTGTCTTTTATCATTTCCCGGTCCTTAGGGCGCAGCTTTGTTCGTCAATTGATTCCCCGTTGTTTGCTGAATATTCGTAAACAATTTTTCTCGACCAATTGCCAAAATGTAGAGCAGTTACTACTACTCAGTCAGTGTTCCATGCGTTTGGTACCGTTGCCCGACTCTGTTGACCTCGAAGCCATTAAAATTCGTCTTATGTCCTTACTGCAATCCTTCTGATAATACCTAATCTTCTTCTACAGATCAATTTTCGATCAAACTCTTCAAGGGTTTCATTTAATGCGCATTCTGGTTTTATTAATTACAAGTTTATTAGCGGGATAGTGTACACGTAATGCGTTTAGCAGCCAAATATCTTAGTGCTCGGTCATCGATTTTGTTTTTGATTTTGGTTTTGATTTTATCATTATCTCTGCGAACTTCTTCCATCTTGAGGAACGTACACATTTTTTCCCACTTAGCTTCCAATGTTTTCCGTTAGGCCCACAAATACTTTCCAGAGATGCTTCCTACGATGTTAGGCACTATCGCACTGGACGGCACGTCCAGATACGGTGAGCTTGTTACGACTATAACACTTTAAATTGTTTCCCTACACTTTGGGTAGAGTGCTTGTATATATTAGGTGCACGGTTATGCTTTAAATATATTATGTTCAAGCAGATGGAAGTAAATATATACAGCACTTAGAAAGGTTTCAAGATGAGAAGTAGTAAAATCCTAGGAACTTTTCGTGTTTGCCTTATCGAAGATAATAGTGGTGCAGTTCATTGGCGACCATTTAATTGCGAAAATTATGCAATCTAAGCTTGGAATACATTCTGGAAAATCATCAATCGTGAGAAATAAGTAAGTAACGCGTCTTGCACAATAATTAATAAAAGACGTGGAAATTGCACAAAATATGTTAAATGCAAACATAGGAAAATGATTCCCACAATACATCTTTTTACAGCCAGAAGGACTTGAGATAGATCCACCTTCTCTTTTGTCGATCGATTTAAAGTCATTTTCTGAATCAAAATAAGCTTGCCTGTCTTTTTTTTTTGTATTCAACGCACAGGTAAAACGTCTTGCTGCTGTGCAAAGAGGAGCGCTATTCAAAATGATTCTGATCGGATCGCTTTTAAAAAACTTCCCATACATCGCCTTATTTTGAATGTCGTTATATGTCGTTATGAGCATTTTAAGCGAGATTGTGTAAGGTATTTAATAGTCGGTCATGCGCCACTACATCGTCATTACATTTTATAGTCTACATCACTTGTGGCACATTGTGGGTATGTTAAGTTTGTGCGAATGTATGTAACACCCACAAGAGTTTCAGATAGACTCACCTTTTTTTCAGAATCATTTGTTGAATCGGTCTAAGTCTATCCATCCGTCTGTCTATCTGTCTGTCCGTCTGATATCTGTCCATGTATATTTGTGTTCAAGCTACAGATCGCAATTTTCGAGAAATTTTGGTGAAATTTGATACCTTGACATGCTTTGACAAAGAGGCGAACGCTATCGAAAAAGCTTTATAGGTCCAATTCTTCGTTCATTCTCCAAACAACGCCCCGTTTCAAAAATCTTCATTTCAGTAAAGATTTGACGAAACTAAGAATTCTTCAGTATGAAACAAAAAAATAAAACCAAAACTAGAGTTATCTGGTATCTTTTTGGTACATATAGACTTATAAGGACACTATAGCGTATAATCAAAATGAAGGAACAAACAATTAATTGGTTGATAATTAAGAGCGCTACTGTTGTTATTGATAACGAAATCATAAAATGTATCTGACATTTCCCTAAACCCTATTTTGTTTCCCTAAACCCCATTTCGTTCTCTTGGGTCTCTAGTTGTCTTTGGTTATAGTAACAGCTTTGTTGTATTAGATTTATACAGGACGGTATTTAAGAATATATCAGGACGGTACAAAGGAACATATCACGAAATGCTGATGTATTTTTGTTGTTTTCATATATTTTTATCCTCCATAACATGAATGTGGAAAATGAAGAAGAAAAAAAACCGTTTTAGGATGTAACTGATCACATGTTGGATTAAATATGATATGTGCTTGCGTGTATTTTGATCATTTTTTCACTTGAAAGACGCATCTATTGACAAAAATTGGTACAATGTACGGTAGTAAGAATATTTTCCATCATTCTCTACAACGTTTTCCCATCTTTCTGGCAACATGACGACACCGTGTCGTGGTAGTGATCCAATCACCAACCCATTTTTTCACTGCTTCACCATTTCGAAACCGCGTGCCAGCCATGACGAATGCCGATCTGAACATGTGGTAATCAGAAAGCGCCAAAGTCTGGTGAGTAGGCTAGGTGTCACGGACCTTCCCTTTCGAGCTGCAGCAGTGTATCCTTGACAAGTCTTGGAACGTGTGGCCGAGCTTCCAGATTTGATGGAGCAGCAATAAGCTTCTAAAAGTGTTGGATGGGCTTCGGCAGCAGATTTCTTCAAATCAAGCAACACAAGTAATGAATGTCGAAAATGCAATTTTGACTCTTCCATAAACGTCTGTTTGCACTCAATAACTTAGTAATAGCAGACGGAAAGCTGATATTCTATGTAAAAACAGTCAACAACAATCGTTCTGTACATTGATACTTTTCATTATTTTATCATTTCCATGTAAGCACCTGTCATGTTACATTCACTTGGCCTACAATATTTCAAGGCCCTTCTTTCCTCTCTAACGTAAAAACCCATCCACCACTGAAGCGTGGCTTTATACCTATTTTGTTTTTTTTTTTTCTTCATAATATTTGTAACACCCAAAAGGAAGTTTCAGAGACGCTATAAAGTTTTGATCAGCACGAAGTTCTAAATTGATTAAGCCATGTCTGTCTGTGGTATTCGTTGTGGACAAGCTCCTGCTCGCAAAAATGAAAGTATCGACTTCAAATTTGTTAGAGGCATTAGAAGTTTCTGCGCGCAGGATGACATTGAAAATAGGGCAAATTGGTCGGAGAATTGGCCCGCAAGGAAGCATAAACTGACCGCAACTCCGCGCTTCTTAATAAAAAGTTGTGGGTTTTTGCGCGCTATGCAGAAATGAAAAAAGTTAGAAGGCTGAAATTTCCACATTACCTTACGATACACTCTATTCTACGTACAGAAACGGAAAAAATCGGCCACGCCCATGCAAAGTTACAAGCGATTGAATTTTTTTTTTCACTTTTTTGATGTTTTAGGCCTACTTATCGTAAGGCGGACAAGACAGAATGTTTAAAACTATTTTGTCCATTCTTCAAACGGAAATCTGCGTAAGAACGGGTTAATTCTAAAATTAATACGATAGACACCGCCACCGATTTCTTCTTAATAATACCAGCAATATGGGTATCAAATAAAAGAACTTAGAGAGCACAGTGCGGAAAGCATAGTGGAGGATATGCAAAATTTGGTCCATGCCGAATATAACTTTCTTACTTATTTATATATCCGGATGAGTCTATGGTCAACGCTACCGCCTAACAAGGCTTAGCGATTATTCTCAAATTTTCTTGCCGGCTTCTCATAATCATTTCCAAGTATACCCTTCGCTGTGGCGTACAGAAGAGATTTGTTTTTAAATATTAATAAATGGAAAGTTCTTCAAATTGCGTCCTCTCGATTCTTTTTAATTAAGAAATGATTTTAATTGTTTTAAAGAAATCGTTTTATATATGTTTTGTTACGCTTTTCCGCCGTACATTTAAAAATGCGAATTTTTCTCTACTGATTGCTTATGTAAACATCGTCTATGAAACGTAGTAACATTTGATTAAATTCGATTTTTTGTTTCTGAAATTTTAATGTCATTTTAGATAGTTAGGCATATTATAACAAAATTCGCCTTAAGCCACTCACATAATTTTGTAGTTTGTAGTTTTCTATTCGTCTAGTTTTCAGTTTTTGTTACGTTCGAAAATTTTTCTTTCCGAAAATCGTGTAAAACGCTCGTTTATGTAAAAATTTTCGTGTAATTAATTAGCGATTCAAAATGATTTGTTCGATATTGCCCACTCTGTTGCGGCGCAGGATGGGCTTGCAACATGTAATACGAAGCGTTAAATTAGTTTCAACATTCTCGTTTAATAAATGGATTGGTGCTAGAAACGACAACAGTCGTCCCGCACTAAAGACATTGGAACGTCTAAACTTGATGAAAGGTAAATCGCAAAGCTCGTCCAATGCAAAGCATAATATCAATCCATGTCCAATGTATTCTTCGGAGAGATGGGAAGTTGTAAGAGCTTCTCCGAATAATAAAAACATAAAAAAAAATGAAATTGAAAAGAAAACTCAAACTGAAACTAAACAGCAATGCAGTAAAACAGTAGAAGAAAGGAATAGAATCTCAGGTCGTTTTATCCCAATGCGAGATGTATTTCGCGAAGATGGAAATTTAGACAGTAAGCGAACGCCGGCCATAAATGTGAAGGGATCGAAAGGCATTGCCTGTGAACACAATTTAAGAAAGCTGAAAATTGACTACAATTCATTAAGAAAATGCCTCGGCGGTCCGATAATGAAGCCGAAGATAAAAAATGCTGACAAAACACCTGTTCCCTACTGTACAAAAACGGCCAAATATCTTGGCTTTCGGAAGTTTAGAAGACCAACATATCATGCAAGAGTAAACTGCCCGTATCCCAGTTTCTCGGAAACTTCGCATACACATGGAAAGGAGAAAAAATCACCTCGTAAACTGTAATAGTCTCTTTCGGTATTTGTATTTGTTATGCAGTGGTAAAATAATAAACTTTTTAAGCACTTAATGCAAAAAAGTTTATTTTTAAGCGTTTTTAATTAAAGGAAGCGAAAGGAAGCGAGGTTTATGCGTAGCACAACTGCAATATATTTTTTGAAGGCTTCTCACCATCGACACCTTAAACGTACTCGATATCGAAAGTGCAATAAGTCGTAGGCAGTGTTAGTCTTTGCCTAAGTAATACGAGCCCATGCCATGTCCAAAAACATAAAGAATTACCTGAGCGTATAAATGTGGAATGAATAGTAATGAATATGGAAACAATATGCGGTGTGGTGCAGAAGAGTTATGTTTTACCGCAGCTGTCAGGCTATGTTGCAGCAATTGCGCTGTCAGTCTGGCAGTGCTATTGTTTGCATTTATTCCTTATATGAAATGTATATTGAAACTTAAATTACTTTCTGCTTAATGATGAACGCAAAGTTCGGATCCGTCAATATTCTTTGTCTTTATGTCCTGCGTAGAAGAACTTAGGGATTTATTAGCTTTACTTTTCAACTTGTAAAGTCCATTAACATGAATCTGAGAATACGATAGAGTAAATAATTCGCCCCTAAAGGGTTTTCCACGCTCTCTCGATAGCAATAATTGAGAAGGAAAACTTTTATAAAATTCTTAGCTTACAGCTAGAGATCAGAACTTAATTCCTAGGAATTTACTGAATTCCCTGAAAAGCACGGGATCACTTCGCAAATATTTCCGCACTAAATTAACAAATTGTAGCTCAAAATAGCATATCTCTGACAATCCGAGAACCAAATATTTCTGATCGTCTAAATGTCAAGAAAGATTTCAGTCGGTTTATCAAACTCCCCGTAGATAAAGGAATATCTTGCAACTTTATGTAAATGTGTAACACAGAATCCCATTTAAAATGGTAAGGTACCCTACCATGATGAAATTTGACACACCGACTTCTTTTGGCCCTTGAACGAGCGATTGAAAAGTCATTATATGAACAACTATACGGCGGTATTGAGTATTAATATAATCGTGAGCCGTACGGTTCCAACTTTTTTTTTAATATATGACTTATTTTGATCTGTAAAGCAAATTTTGTTAAATAATTACAGTTCGATAGCAGATATATATGAGTCCGCAAGGAAGTAAGAATCGCGATTAACAAGGCAGTGCTCGAAACTTCAAATATTAAGCGCGATAGAGTTTACTTTGATCTGTATGATGAGCTGTAGTGTGTGCCCAGCCGGTAAACGTATGAAACTTCCCGATGGGCTGTAACCTATCCATATAGGACATCCTCCGCGTGAGTGTTCAAATAAAAGAAAAGACACCTATGGCCACTAATTAAGTGATTACGGATGAAAAGAGCTCGCATGCGAAAAAAAACCGCAAGGGTCAATTAATTGATGTAAGCAGAATATTCCTCTGGAAATCAGTCGATCCGTGAGTTATACGAATCGGTAGGTAAGAGACGAATAAGATACGAATTTCATTTGTGAAATAACAACTGAGATATAAGCAGTGTGCAGCCTAGGTTGCTATAGATTTTGTTCTTCACAACTTCATATCACTCTTACAATATTGTATAGCAGCCCCCGCAAGGGTTTTGCAAGCAACGAAATAACTAGCAAAACCTATTAGACTTCTTCTTGTCATAATGTCGATCACCGGTACTTATCACTCTCGATTATAATCAAGTTTGAAACATTGAAAATATTTGCGGCGTTTGAATTGCAATTGACAGGAAAACGTTTTTCAAAATCAAATAATAAATAAAGCAACAATAAATTCCTAATTTACATACATAGTCATCCATAGTCATTTGTAATGTTTAGACTGCATTCAAAAGAGGACAGACATTTGCATATTATCAATGCACATTCATTACGGCCTGAGAGTCAAATATTGTCGCACTCATTCATGACACAACTGTGTTAGTAGAACAGCGCATTCTATTCCTGTTAAATTGTCAGTTTATATTTATACGCATGCATGCATATATATGTACATATATATGTACATAAGTAAGACTTTGCGTATATATGAAATAAAATCCTTATCGAATGCTGTCACAACTACAATAATGGGGATAAAAAGTTTATGAAAAAATATGCAAAATACAATAAGTTTCCGAAAGCTTACAAACATATATGCCATACATTCCGTGCACATAAATCTCTGACTGCACTGTAAAAGCTCAAAAGGATGACACTATCGGGCGAGCATAACTGCGCCATTTTTTTTTCAATTTTTTCTTAAATTTCTGATGAAAAAGATTTGGCAACAGAGAAGAAGAACATACCCAAGCGCAAGTATTCGTCAAGCGTATAAATGACTTATATACACAAAGTATGTATGAAAGTTTGATAAGCAGTTTGAAAAAAAATTTAAAAATTCAACATATTTATCGTGTATTAGAGAACATGAACATTTCTTTTATAAGTTTCCTATTTGTTTGACTTATTAATAAAAAGTATTCAAATTTTCAAGATTTTTCGAATTTTTTGACAGGTTTTGGCAGCAGGTCTCGAAGCGTACAGATTCCATGTCGATGCTTACTGCTCATATTCCAGCATCGATCAGAGGGGCAAAGGAAAAGGGCCTTAGGGCATTACCTAAGAGTTGACGTATGCAGTATCTTTTCCTTTCCCTGTTTGAAGTGCAGAGATTTTTCTGTAAAAACAATTGAAAAGTTTTTGTACCCTATCACTTTTGGTACGGGGTATACTAAGTTTGTGCGGGCGTACATAACACGAAGAAGACCCACTTTTTATTGCACCGCCTATATTAAGCCTGTACGTCTGTCTGTCTGTCCTTTGTGTCCAAACTACAGGTTTCAGTTTTTGAGATATTTCGATGGAAATTGGTGCTTGCTTTGAGCCAAGGGCGAATGCCATTGAAAATGGTTCTTCGAAAACCCCTCACATAGCGTCCTATTTTGAAAGCCCGTTATATAGAAAAAAAAGCAATTTTGAAAATTTCTCGGTAAAACTCGCTCTTTAATAGTATTCTAACTTGATATAATTGATTGATATGAAAAACTTGACTCGGCTGTGGCAATTTTTCGAGTCCTTTCTCATATAATCGTTCCTATGAATCCTCATATAGGAAAAAGGTGTAAATTTTAATATCGTATGGTGCAAATTAGTTCATTGCAGACAATTGACATAGAAATCAACCTTACCGAATTTAGACTGGATAGGTCTACTTTTTGGATATCACCGCATATAAGGATTCCTCCACTATGCTGGCTTTCATGAAAAGTATGCCTTTACATGCAAATAATTTGTAACTTTTGGTGTATTACTACCAAAACGAGTAAATAATTGTATTAGATGACATTGTGTAGAGTATCTAATAGTAGAGCTTGCGTTTTACGTAAAATTCCTTTTACGCCCTGAAGAGCTGCACAGTCATATACTAAGGTATAAATGGATAGCTACAAATTTGACTTAAAAAGCAACATATGAAAATTCATCAGCGTATGAAAATTTCTTTGCGTTTATTGTAAAAACTTTCTTTTATTGGATTGCTCTGTAAAAAATCTTAATTTTTTCTTTTACACAACTCTCGGTTAAGACAAGGAAATGTAATACATTTGCGTTATTCGTATTTCGTAAAAAAAAAATAAGAGGAAAAACAAATAATAACAAAAATCAGTGATGTAGACAAAAGCTTCTTCTTCTTCCTCTCCAATTGCGCAAACCACCAACGGAAGATTGTGTTAAAAGGGTTCAATGTGAACGCAAAGTTCGATGCAAGGTTCGAAGACTGGGGAGAACTTCAAAATCATGCGGTTAGTTGGATAGCAATAACTTATTCTTCCTCCATTTCGATTTGGTTTTCAATTTTGAAATGAATACTTTTCATGTCAATTGACATTTCAATTTCATTTTTAACATCAATTTTAAATTTGTTAACAAACATTTGTACACATTTGTTATTTCTTTTTTAAATATTTCGCTACTATTTCAATGCGTTTGTTTGCTTTCCTTTCCACGTCTTATACCGTTTCTTGCATAGCGCACAGTAAGTTTATACAGATGTATGTAACACTTGGATCTTTTATTATATCACTCGATTCGGAAAATAATTCTGAAAAGCTATTATGCGAAAAAATTTGTCCTCACTTTTTTCTGAGCATGACAGTGTTACACGAACAGGAAGCATCCCGTGAGTGACTGGGTATCTTAACCACTCTTAAGAAAAACAGCCCGCTTAATGCTTAAGATGTTGTGGTGGAAATTGGTCTACAATATTATGCTAATTGATGGTCGGGCAGATGATGCCTATCCAAGGTCCAATGTCCAACTTTGAACTTACGAGTTTCATTGTTTTGATATTGAGAACAAAAGGCGGGCTCTATCTCTCCTCCCATCAGTTTCTTTTTGTATGCTTTTCAGCCCCGCTTGCACTATTGTTTTGAATACAAATAATTAATTTGTTTACATTGTTATGCATTGCGGAAGCATATCATAACCAAAATTATCATAAAACGAAAGCTGAGTTTACCACAATATTAGCATCCTATCGTACCTACTTTAACAGTCCATCTGTACCAAGTTGTGTTCAATGTAGTCACACAAGCCAGATCAGCAGCCTTGCTAAGTTGAACATTGCGAAAATAGGCCAACGACTATCGGAACCACGAAGTTTTAGTCATGAGGGCGTCAACAAGCCATCCAGAAAAGCAAAAGACAACAGATAATAATGATAAATATTTTGATTATTAAGCAAAAAAATGACTAGAATTCATTTGCGCACAGTAACCCTGCGATCTTCATATCCTGTGCCATTACAAAAGCCTTGGCCAAGTCTTGCCAAGCCGTGCAAATGGCAAAAAAGCCGCTTCGAAGTGCGTAAGGATCAAGTGTTATCCACTCACTTTTAAACTATTAAACTGTTTCAAATATAAGTACACGTGAGCAAAATGTATTGAATCCAATATTTTTTTGTTATAAAATAGTAAAGAAAATAAACGAAAATTATTGTTATTTCAGGCTACATATGTATTAAGTGCGCTAAGTTTGGCAAACATTCACCAAACAGTGGAGAAGGCTTTTGCAAATCTTCTGCGTAATATGAATTTTGTGGTATCGTTGTGTCCATTTGCCCATCTGCTGAAATTGCATTCAGTATCTCAAAGTTCAGATTTAATTCGCTTCTTTTCAAGTATGTCAACTAAAAATGAAAGATCATTAAATTCTGTGGAAAATGTAAGAATATTTTCACAAACACATTTCAATTGTTCTTTATTTTCAGCATTTATACCGAAGACCTTGCAATGAAAAGTTTAAAAATCACCAAAAGACATGAAATAATAAACAAATGAGAAATACTTTGAATACGCCAGATATCCGAGATAGATACGTTATATAAAGCTTTCTTTTCGCTTTTCGGTTTCGTAGTTTTCAATGCGAAACAATTTTGATTGTGTTTTCCCGTCAACCAAATTTTACGCTTGATGCAATGCGTTTACAGCAAAGGACAACGTCACAAAGCAAAAGACTTGAAATATAGAAAGAAAGCAAAACAAGTAAGGAAAATATTTTCGGCTATGACCGAATCTTTTTTACTCGTCGCTGCTATCGTAAAAAGGGCTGAAAAAATTAAAAGAAATAAATTTTCATATCTTCGATGATTTTTTTCATTTTTCCGGAAGAAAAGAGAAAATTTATAGGATGTGTATCTATGGCAGCTTATGAGTAGCGAGCAAAAGGTACGAAAATCAAAGATATATCCGGGTCCGTGGGAGTCTTCTTTGGTCTGGTTTGAGTCATTTTCAAAAGCTCTTTCGCAAGCTCACAGGTGATGTCCACATTTTTGCGAACGGAATATTCGTTAGCACGGAAACGAGGCAATTGGGCAGACGGACAGATTGGGAGCCGAACAGACGGACCATTTTAGGTGGATTTCAAATTTGATTTGATCAGTCAAGATTATGTATACCTTATGAGACTTTTGAAGATTAATTCTGGCTTAACAAAATAACGAACTCTTGCTATACTATAATATTGGGTAGGCGTGGCCGAGTTTTCCCATCTTTAAAAAAATGGTATGGCATCAGCCATAGAAAATATATTCGAATATTCGTTTATAAGTAAGGGGGAAAAAACCAAATTTTTTTCTTTGAGTACAGAAGTCTCAGATTACGTGGATGTATGCTTTGCCCTATTTGACCCAATTTCAATATCAGTCTGTGTGGAAGAACATCTAATGCTTCTGCCAAATCCGAATTACTTTTTGCGACCAGGAAAATATTTACCGCAGACATTACGCAGGTAGACAAACGGACGGACATTCTTAAATCGAGTCAGATTTGATGCTAATAAAGAACGCATACACTTTATAGAGTCTTTGAAGCTCTGTTTTCGGTATTGCAGAGGTTTTGATAAAATGAATTCATCCCTCATCCTTCGGTGATGGGCATAACAAATGAAAAAATTCCGTGAATTAATAAATTTTTCTCTTGTGTCGGATTCCAAAAGGAAAAATGTTAAGTTTATACCAGACACGAGTGTCTAATTACGACCAACATTTTTAAGAAATACTTATTTCGTTCAGAAAGTGAAACTTTCTTTGGTGGCTGTTTGTTTAAGAAGAAAACAACATAATTATAAATAAATTTTAACTCTTGCTGCCATACACACATAAACTTTGTTAATTAAGAATAAAAAAAAAGTGAATGAACAAAACCAACGGATTATAAAGTTTTTTCCTTTTATTCGTGAAAATAGCAACCACGTACTCTGACAAACCGTATCGTAGAATAAAACTTTAACAAAAAAAAGGTATTAATTAAGAAAGAACGAAAAAAACATAATTTAATCGAAGAAAATTTTGAAGAAGGCTCTGTTAGAAAATACGTTAATTATTGTTTTTTTTTTTTAATTTTTTTTATTCACAATATTTAACTTAATATATTTAACTTAATGAAATCAGTAGACATCATAATGTAACCCCTGAAGCAGTTTACGAAAGAGTATAAAAAAAGTATTCATTCCAGTTTTAATAAAACGAAAGTGTAGCTACCTCTAACATCTTGCCTCAGGCTTTAAGTTTCTGTTTTTTCTTGAGAATTTCTTTTGTTTTCTCTAATGTTTGCGCGGGCCACACAAACATGTAAGCGTATTAACTGTCCTTTTAGCTTTGTAACATATCCAAGAATTCTCTCAATTCTCAGACTATACGCAATCACGTTCATTCTCATCCCGAAGAAAAAGCTTAAGGGAATATTTTAAAAAAACTAAACTTGTCTGTGCGAAACTAATATTTATTTGTAGTGATGACAACATAACTATTACAAATATATGACTTTAGTCAGCTGCTTGACGCAAGATTAAAAAAGTATCGGCTTTTCCCTCTCTATTAAGTAAAAAAATTTTCCGAGAGATTCATAATTGGGTTTATTTTCAAGTATTGAAACTATATAACAAGATCTTAGCTTTTATTTTGAACGCAATAACTAGATGGAAGGATTTTCTGACGAGGTCTTCCCTCTGGAATTGTTGCGTACTCCTCCTTCTTGTTTTCATGCTACTACAACATGCAGTATATGTCCTTTTTTATTGCGTGTGTGTGTGTGTGAATGTCTAAGTTCCCCTCACAATGTAGGAGCTTTCACTTCTTTCTTCTTGTAAACAAAAATTTCCGCGAACTCCGTTTTACTGCACGGCATTGATTAAAGAATACCATCTCATCGTTCATTCATCTTAATGCCTGATGTATGTGAACGTTTTTTCATTTAAAATTATTTCGGAATATATTGAAATCTATGTAGAGATACGTTTGCAGTTCATTTGATATGTTAGAGCGCAGCTATTACGTACTAATTTCGAGAAGAATTTTTGCCATCCATCGCTGAAAATCTTTTGCTGAAAGAAAAGAAAAAACTCTAAAACAAATGAAAAGAAAAGGAAAAAAAAGAAGTGAAAACAAAAAGAAATGAGGAGACAAGCAAAGAAAATTAAAAAAAAGATTAAAGAATGAAAAGAAGAAAACGGGAAAGTAGGAAAAAGGAGAGAAGACAAGCTAAGAGAAGGAAAAGAGAAAAGAATAGGAAAGGGAAGAAAGAGGAACGAAAAAGAGCGAGCAGAAGTATAGAAAAGATAAAAGAGGAGAAAGAAAAAAAGAAAAGAAAATGTATGAGAAGAGAAAAAAGAAAATAGGAAATGGGAAACAGAAAAAAAAGAGGAGAAGGAGACAATCCCAGGCCAGGCAAGACAAATCAAAAGAAGAAGGGCGAAAAAATCAATATAGAGAAAAAACGCAAGGAAAAAAGAAACGTAAGAATAAGCAAAAAAAGAGAAGACGGTATGTTTTTCAGTGCAGTTTTTCAATCTGCCCCCTCCAATCCAGAATTTTCACACCAATTCAGAAAGCGGAAATACAATTGCTCATCGATAAAGACTTAAAGGCCTTATACGATGAGCAAATCATTTTCAATAGCGTTCATCGTTGGGCCCAGCTTCCATTGCAATATCCAAAAATTTGCGACCTGAACAAATATTACAAGGACAGACATAAGGCGGACCAAAGCAAAAGCAAGCTTAAATCGATCCAGAAACTGATTTTGAATCGGTCAGTAAAGTTGTAAATGTAGGGCTTTATAAATTTTTCAAAGAAGGATATCATGTCAATCTACGTCATGATGTATGTATGTCTTCGTCTTTCATCGTCTCAATCAATCTTTTAAGGAAAACAATAGAAAGCCTAATAACAGACATGAAGTACTTACACATGAACTTGGTATGCGTCCACATCTTTGGGAGATAGTGGCACTAACATTGTCCTCCAAAGCTACGATTTTTTACACAAGACAAACTGACAAACTACTAGCAAAGTGGACGATATATTTTTCAAATCAGTAATGATAGGCATAAAATGGTGCGACATTTTCGAATACGACAGAAATTTTTCTTCCAACCTAATATAAATTTTTATATATGTAAAAAATTTAAGTACATTTCTAACTAAAACCGGAAATGAACGTTCTTCAAGGAAGGGCAATCCACTCGTTAAAGAAATGAACATCCGCTTTCGTTAATTAAGCAAAGAAAATATTTGAGTTAGAGATAAATCGTTTCTGTTTTATTTCATTTATAAAGCATCCCCTGACTAACTGCATTAAATAGTAATTGTCTTTAATGTGACTTTTCTTCATAAAGCAAATGTTTCCAGCACTTAATCATGAAGCGGATTTCATTCGTATGGTTTCATTTCTTAAAAGAATACTTATGAGATATTGCGAACAGAAAAATAAAAAAGAATAGAGAACAACAAAAAGTAAAATAAAACGTTCTCCCTCTCTCCTTTCCTTACGATTGTTATTAAGAAATAATCAAGAGCACAATTATTACATTTCTAGTGAGCAAGAGGAACCAATAGCTTGTGATATTAAAGACACTTTTGTGCATCAAATGAAAAACGGAATTCTAATATTAGCTATTAGATGCTAAGTTCTCAGAGTGACTTGAGATAGTCCCGTCTTTTATTATAGCGAATGATTCAAAATGAATTTGTGGATCGATATAAGCTTGTCTTCCCGTCCCTCCGTCTATTATCCATATTGTTTTGTGTTCAGCCTACAATCTTTAAGAAATTTCAATGGATGGGAGACCTGTTGAAAATGGTTCGGACTAGATCACTATTTCGACCACTCATCACAAATCTTCATGACTTTGATAAGTTTTTATATAAAAAGATATTGTAATTTTCAGAATTTCGCGGCGAAAATTGATGAGCAATGAGCACTTATTTAAACTTGCAGCCATGTCACTGTTTCTACGAAACCAAAATCTTCACATGGCAATAACTTTTAAATTTCAATATTTTTTAATGAAAACTCATTCCGAAAAATAATTTGACATTAAAGTTAACCAAGTTACCTAAATGTAGACCATGTGGATCTATTTTTTGGATTCCAAATGTTTCCAATGAAAAAAAAAGCATTTAGATGCCGAAAAGGTTTGATTTTTATGAACTTATGATCACATAGGTTTATTATTTAGACCTTGTATTATATAGGGGCGCTGATGAAAAACAAGCCCAAATATAGCGATAAAGCCTAATTCGTAGGGTTTTATGAGCAAAGCAAGTGGAAAATAATAAAACCCTTGACAAGTAAAATCAGTTTACAGAACGTTGACGTTTTTGGCATCCTCCAATATGAGGGCTTTCATGGAAGGCTTGCCTTTACCTGAAAATAATGCATAATTCTCGGTATATTATCAGGAAAATGAATAAAAGTTTGTGTTAGGTAAAGTGGTGTAGGGTGTCTAATGGTCGTCCTTGACTATAGTTTTCTTATTTACTTTTTTTTTTTTTAATTGTTGCAAATAAATTATTTTACAAGTGGACTTACTTCACTTTTAAAAGATTAAAAAATTTCCTAATTAGTTTACAGAGTCGTTCATTTCGAAAGTGGCCTAAGTCCATCTTCCAAAAGAATCAAAGTGGCTATTAGTAGTATTTACATTTCTATGTTGTCTTTCGTTTTGAGGCAAATCGTACTTAAAATATTTAAAATCACTAAGACTTTGTGCGACGAATAGTTGCTGGTCAATGAAATGATAAAATTCTTAATTTGGAAAGTTTCACGTGCATGTGGAGAATATTATGGAATAGAATTTCACATAGCAGAAATCATAGCTTGCATGAATAGAATACACTAGACGAGGCATAAAAATACTGACTTCAATAATATTGTGTTCAAAACTACGTGGACCGTTCAGCTAAAAAATGAGATCGATCGCAATGCTCAACTACAACGACTTTATGAATTATTTACGCTTTGCGAAGTGTGTTCAAAAACAAAGGTGACTTTTGAAATTTCGTGAACTATGTGCCTTCAACGTATGTTCACATTATCAGCCATTTCGCACTTTTAATTTGTTAGCGACAGATATAAAGATTAGCGGCATTAAATTGTGTTTTTTTTTATTTTTATTTTATTT
>KK502617.1:311632-346389 GCA_000688735.1 Glossina austeni
TTCTAGAGAAAGAAAGCTTCTTACATTTATTTAGGTTTAGTGTCATATAATTTGAAGACCAAGAACCAAGCCACCAATGTATTTAGGTCAGTTTGAAGCTGATGTGATTGCGATTCTAAGGAAAAAGAAGAAAACAGTTTCACATCATCAGCATACATTAAGATCTGGCTAGATTTAATCGCCGAAGGCAAGTCATTAATGTATAGATTAAATAAATTTAAATTTTGTGTGAAAACAGAATTAAGTTCTCTCACTAACTCACTTGAAATGTTGAGCGCCCCATTTGAGCGAAGGAAAAAAGTTTAAAAGTGGTACGAGCTCTTCACAGAAGGTCGAGAAGATGTTAAGAATCATCGAGTCACCATTACAAACGTCGTCGTATCGATAGACTCATGCCATAGCTTTTCTTCGAGAGTTTTGGGCACGATAATCTTGCCTCAGTCAACGTATTCACCAGACTTGGCCACCTGCGACTTTCTTCTCTTTCCAAAACTGAAAACAGCTGTGAAAGGAAGAGCTTAAGCATCAGAAGTGTTCCGAGGGTTTGAAAAACTCTAGCACATGTGTATTACGTCTATGGAGGGTTGCTTTGAAGGGGACAAAACAGACGAAAGTCACATTTTTTTTTTTAGCATACCTCGTATACCACCTGCATTTTTCCGCATAAGCAAACTGGAGAAAAATAAGTAAAATTAATCACAAGACATTATTAATTGTAATACAAAATAAGCCTGGAATACTTTTTAAATTTTACACTCTTTTTACCTTTAACAGAAATTGGTTTTTTGCATGGACCAGTGTTTTTTTTTTTTTTGAACTGCAAAAGCTTTTCACTAATTTTGAAAGTGACATAAATGCACTGATAGCCATCAAAAACATACTATTTTATAACTTGATCGATAAGTTACATACCCTTAGAAACACTGTGTCACTATGGTATCAGTTACCAATATTTTGAAATTTTTTAAAACGTAAAGCTTTAAATATCTCGATTTTAGCATAAATGAACTTAGGCCACTTTTAAAGTAAACGGCTCGTATTTACATATTTTGAAAGAAATGTTTATATATGAACAAAACTGCTGTTTAAACAGAGAAATGGATGGACAGACGGACAGAGGGACATACTTAAATCGATTCAGAATTTAATATGCTGGCCAAGAATGTATGTACTTTTCGGGATCTCCGACGCGTCCTTCTCGATGTTGCGAACGTTGTGATAAAATGGATACATCTCTCATCCTTCGGCGATGATTATAAAACACTAAAACTGTCGCGTGGGTCTATATAGGATTTTTGAACTTTTGACTCCAATTTGTTTTCTATGCAAAGACTTTTAAATATCCATACTTAGGTTTTTTCTCTGCTTTGTCTAGTGTTCAAAATATGGGTGACATACACCTTTTACTAATGTTACGGGCCATTTTGACCCACGACTTTTGTGAAATCGCTACAGTGACAAAATGAAAATGGGAGGCAGACATTTGTCACAAATATTCCTCGATCGGGTATGATACACTTATAGCTTTCTAGTATAGAAAGAACTGAAATAACAATAGCTTTCGTAAAGATATTTCCAAAAGCATATGAGCCAGCCGTTCGTCAAGATCATTTTCAAGTTAAGTCCAATAATGATCTCGTCCACAATGCATTAGATAGATTGGAAATAAATTGGAAATATGGAACGATTTGATTCATTATGGTGAAAACAGCTGTATATAGCATAGATCAACATAGGTAGCTCTACTGCTAAATTAAATCAGAACAACATCCCCGACACCTGGCGAAACCTATTGTAATCTGCGTAGTTTGTAGTGATTGCTTATTCAGATTGCCACTGCTTCCCATATATCTATAGACCACGTGCTTTCTTTAAACAAAGGCAAGACAATTGAACGAGGCACGATATCGCTCCTCTTTCGCTCTCTCTCTCTCTCTCTATCTTTCTCTTAAAGACGAAATATTCCCACAAATTTATAAAATATGCAGCCACCTTACTCCTCTTCTCTTACCATAATAATAACATTCATTTTAATAAGCGCCCCACTTTTGGAATTATAAGCGTTGTATGGTATAGCTGCACTCGCTTCACACTTCCTATGACATAACACATTCGAGGTGTATTAAATGTACATATATAAATAGCCAATAAATAATGGAAGGGGGAAAGGGGGAAAAGATTTGCTCATACATTTCAATAAGATGAACATTTGTGTAAATTGTCATGGAACCTATCAATGAATCCTACTCTTACTCTCTCTCTCTCTCTCTCTATCTCTCTCTCTAACTTAAAAGCGCATTTCTGCATTTCTGCAACAGATATAACGGAAATGGAGGCGATTGCTGTTACAAATATTTCACAAAATTTATAATGAAATATAATGCTTACGACCGGACCATGTTGTAAGTGATTGAAGCGAATAGAGAAAATTTTTATTTTATATTACGTATGTTTGTTTGCGAGACCTGATATACACACTTTTACTGCTGTATGTCGGTTGGTGAGATGAACAAAAGGAAAGGAAATTAAGTTTAGCAAAATATTTATATCAAACAAAAAGGAAGAATGAAATGAATAAACAAACAGTAGGTATGCAAAATAGAACAAAATATTTATGCTGGCTCTTTGTCTGTTGTATGCCCTTAGATATGGGTTGAGTACAATTTCAAGCGGTTAATACGTATACGTACGTAAGTGCTTATAAATTATATTGTTTGCAAATTCAAATAAGATAAGTTGGACGATCTCTTGACTGTGATGTTTTAGCAGCTTTCAACACACTTTCGAAATAATATTTTAAAGCTTGTTGATGTAAGCCATTGTTTGGATTTTCGTTTTTCGACATAAGTGCTCTCAGTTCAAGTTGATTTTTATCCCTTTAAGGACTACGCAGTTAAACAAGGATTTTTTTTTAACATTTTTCATTTAAGCAAGTCTTTGTAAAATATGCAGGCTGAACCCCTTCGATTGCGTTGCTTCGTAGATAAAGCTATTAAAATAAAGTTAAAAAACTTTTATTACTTATGGAACTTGTCTTGGATGTCAAAACGTTACAAATTAGTCCTTTTGAACCAAGGCAATGCTCATATGTAGAATTTCTTGTCTTTTGAAATCGTTTTCAATTTGTGTTGAAAATCATATATATATATATATGTATATATTCTCTATATTCGAAATATACCCCACACCAAGTACGTTTAGTTGGCTAGGATCCATGCAACAGAGGAAAACAAACATTTGAGATAAATCCACCTGATATTATACTAATTGATTACGAAATTGATTCAATATCAGCTTTTAAACCGATCTAAGTTTGCCTATCCATCTTTAGGTCTGTCTTTCCGTCTGCTTAGTTTTGCTTCACTTACAGGTGGCAATTTTCGAAATATTTTGATGAAATTTGGTTTACTGACGTGCTTTGGCCCAGAGACGAATTGAAAATGATTCGGATCCAACCACTGTTTCGATCATTCCTCCATCGAACGGTTCATTTTGATAAATTGTTGTACGAAAAAATATTATAATTTTCAGAATTTCGCTATAAAAATCGGTACATCGGCATGCCAAATTGTTATGAAAACTTTGGATCGGGTGGAGCTATTTTTTCAACTACTTGCCCTACAAACAGCTCTATGAAAACTGTACAAAGACTGAAATTTCAATAATGCTTGATTAAAATCCCTGTATAACAGTAATTTGTCGTTAAATTTACCCTCACCGAATTTGGATCACATAGGTCTATGTTTTGGAATTCAAGGTTATTTGATAATGAAAATTGGTCCTTAGTAGACCAAGCATAGGGAATTTGGGTCACATAGATCTATTTGTTAAACCGCACGATATATATTGAAAGTAAATCTTCTATGGCGAGTCTAATGTGGGGTGAAGTAAATTCAGTTTACAAATCTAGACCATGCAGACGTTCTTCAATATGATGCCTTTCAGAAAAATTTCGCTTTTACGTAAAAATAATAGTATTAGGCGAACTTATCTAATGGTCGGTATCTAATGGTCGGCCTTGTCGGACTATAGCATTCTTCCTTGTTCTTTTATTGCATTTATGAAAGAATTCACACTTTCTTCATTAGTATATACAATATAAATGTTTAAAATGAGAAGGCATTCCGTGAGTGAATAAGAGTCCACCTATTTCGAAGAGAGACTGTAAGCGTTGCTGAATAGAGCTGCGAATTCTCCATTTTAAAAGTCTGATCTTTAAGCTGCACGCAACTGTGTATGTTGTAACTCTAAAGCGTGTACAGAAAAAAATCGTCATTTGCCAGAATATGCCTCATTCCCTGCTTAATTCAAAGGACAATACTAAACCCTAACGGATAATAAACATTGGAAATATTACGGTACTCAAAGCCCATATAACTACGATGCAGAATAGACGAACCATTAAAAAGGATAGTAAAACTAAACACCCATGTATCGTAAAACGATCCTGAATCGATTGGCGAAATGGTTCTGCCTTCCTTAGATTTTCTAGGTGCTGCACACATTCGCATAAACTTGGCTACGTTAGTTAAAAAAATTTATTCAAACTTCCTTGTGCGAATAAACAAAAAACATTTTTCTTTACCTTAACAAGAATGTGCGCGTGATTGTGTATACATTTCGTGTAAATCGAAAATAATAATAATAAATTATCAACAGAACATATACATAATCATAAATAACAATAACAACGATAATATAAAAGAATTTTGTTTTCTTTCTAAACTAACTTTTAATTTTGTTGATTTTTTTCTTGTCTCTCGCTCTTCTTGCTTCTCTCTCAGAGGTCTTGACGTTTTGTTGCATATATAAATTTGCTTATATGTTGTCAGAGAAGAGATTTATAATAAAAACTATCTATGAATATGCATTTGTATGCTTGTTGCTGGAATTTTAACAAGCAATTTATGCAAATATTTCTTTTACAAACAAAATCATACATGCGAATATGAATTCAGTCAACATACAATTGTCATTTAAACTAAAAAATCTAAGGAAATACGTTTTTACCGGCTTACCTTATTCTTCAGCTTTAGTCCGTTAAAGGCTTAGGGCGTACTAGATGTGCTTTTCCCCTAACAAGACTCCGAAATATCCAATAAGAAGGGCGGCTCCGTCGATCTGTCCATACGTCCGTACATTTGTCCGTCTGTCTGATGGCGTGTCTGTCAGTATGTCTTTCGTTTTTCGGGGGTAGTGGCAGGGCGCTGGCAACTAGTGGCCCTACACTGCGGTCAAATCCATACCTCCCCCATCCTTCCCTGGGATCAGGGGTTGGGATGTTGACTTCGTGGAACTTTACATCACAGGCTGTCTTGCCAAAAATGGGCGCATGTCTTCCATCTCTCCGTGCGCATTACGATAACCGCTAGTAGGTTGCTTCGCCTAATTTCTAACTCCACATGTCTGAAAAGCCTGTACCTCAAACACGCATAAGTTGGACAGATGAAAGCAACGACTCGCGTCAATTGTACCTTGGCATAGGTCACATTCGTTATCTGCTCGTAAGTTGCAAATAGTCTGAAAAATGAGTTAAGAAAAAATTAACTTCTCCGTGTTCTGCATTCCCAAAAGACTAACTGTCGGTCAGTCTGTCTGCCTATCGATCGAACCAACCAGGGCTATTGCGTCATTCTGGATTACAAAAATTGAGAAAAAGAGCTGATATCTATAGTTTAGCCCAAGTTTAAAAAATTATATTAAAAATTCAGGCTGAAAATTGCTATTTATATCAAATATGATTCCTTCATATCGGGTATTAAAGTAAAACTAAGAAAAAATGTTCCGCAGATCATCTAAAAACCCAATACGAAAATGCTGGTGACCAACCTACAAGCAAACTGAGAGTAAAAAAAAAACTTCCGGCAAGTAAGGAAAACAATATTGAACTAAAATTTGATATAAAAAGTTATATACCCTTCCGATTTGTACATCTAAGATTAGCAAAATAACTTATATCCTTGATATATTGCTTTCAAATTTTAGGTATCAAAGATTCGACCTAATGGGAACATAACTTTCTTGCCTCTGGTGACATAATAAACTTGTATGCATCCATTGAATGTGTTTGTTTATATGAGGTTGGGTTAAAAAATGACGAAAATTCTTGCATTGAGATCGTGTTTCGTAAGCGCGACGCTTAAGAGGTTAAGTGTTGCGAATTGTCTTTACTTAACTGATTATAGAAACCGCATTCATATACACGAGCAAAGAAAGTCAATTGCTTTTGGCTTTTAGACAAACGAACCACAAGTAAACGCAACCACCGCTACGAACACCACAATTCTCTAGAATTCTTCGTTGTTTAAGTTGAAGGAAAGCATTTCAAGTACTGTTACGTAGCCGGCAAAGTGTCGTCCAGCATAGCGTTGAATAACAGGAATTTTAAAAGTTTCATTCCCCAAGTACCATAAGTTTGAAGGATGATAAGAATTATCAGCGTTTCTTAAAATGCTGTTATGAAGCGCCTACTCTTGCCCTCCTATATCTGCGTACTTCAATTGTCCATGCTTCTAATATTCGAATCGTCCCTCAGCTGGAATATCGTAGAGAATAAAACTCTCACTCTTTTGACGGACTTTGTAAAGCAATAAAGAACAAAATTTAAGAACACTCACTTAAAGTAGCACCACGCCCATTATTAAACCATTTATTCCGGATAGATAATAGCTTAATGTAAAAATTAAGCGATCGAGTCCATAGCTTTCGATTGTGTTCATTCAAGTACAGGTCTTCGAGATTATCATACGATCAAATTAAACGGGGTCTGCTTCCAAGTCAAAACAGAAGCAAAGCAGATATAAGGTCACTACGCCTGCTTCCCCGGGTGTGATATCTTTTGGCGAAATCTTACTGCTTTAACTCAAGATTAAGATGATGGCATAACCCAGACGTTAGCTCGCATTACAATTTATAGTAAATTTCTTAAATCTGGTCTAAAAAGTGTTAGTCTTTTTTCGTTCACGGCTTGCTTTCCTCAATGCTGTCAGAGGAGCAGTGAGCATAAGGGTTTCTGTAGTGGTCAATTTGGGTTGCAATTAGGAAATATTCGGGTACTTCTTTATACCACTATTGATTAAACTTAATATTCCCCACCAAAAAAAAAAAATAAGAAATGGCGGCATTGGCTGAGAAGCCTGTATTTTAGCAAGAAAAAATGAACCAACCCTCACCCAAGCAGCGGCGAGCAAACCGCGTTGCACCGCGCAACGTTGCTGCGCTTGAGAAGTTCATCTCGAAATCAGATTTTTTTCAGCGTCTTCCCCGCTTTCCATCTCTAAATGCAAATATTCCCATTAATTTTAAAGCAACTTTCATTGCCTGTTTCAAGCAACCTCGTATTCACTAAGGAAGCATTTGCATTCGTACATTAGTGCCTGTACAGAATGGCGTAAGTGCTTGCACACTTTTCTTAGGTTCAATGTCATATATGCAGAACAAGTTATAAAGCTTTCTTTCGTACTTTCACATAAACTCTAAATAGAGCAGGAGTTGGGAGTTAGGAAACTTTTTCAATTTTCTACATTTTTATGATTTTTTAATTTAATCAATAGTCAGAAGTCATATTAAATCTAGCAAAAGGTTACATTCACACCTACAGGTTGTACGCATTCGTTATTAATTACAAATGTTTGGCTATTGATTGAACACTTAATTACGAATTCGTTATCTACAACACAATTGGTTCCAAAGGTTGGAAAACTTGAAGACTTGAAAAAAGTTGAAAAAAGTAAAAACAGCAGTCGGTTAGAAAACGAAATCTTTAACTGGAGAGGATGAGAGTTTTGATTTTTGTATCGAGAATGCTTTTCTGTGCTACGGTGTCAAAAATGCGTTATAAACTTGACTCTGCTTCTTTTTGTTTTATCTGGCATAATATAATTCGTTTATATAAACGAAAGAAGAGATATTTCAAAATATTCTGGCACATATTTGCATTTGTAACTCTTAACGCATTAATTGAAATTTTATTCACTTTGAAAAAAAAAAAAAATATGAATTTTTTATTTCATATTTCCTTTCACCATAAATTTCTTGATTAGCAATTACAGATGTGCTTGCAAACCAAATGTTTATCTTTTGAGATGTGAAAGGTTTGCTTTACATTTATTCATACTTACAATTACTCATATAACAACTTTTCGAAGTAAGGCCTTGCTTTGGAAGCAGTAGAGAAAGCGCTCCGACTCACGGCGTTTTCAATCGCGCTCGTCCTTGAATCAAACACGTCGGGGTATCGCATTGCATTTAGAAAAATTGCGGTTAGTGGGTTGAACACCAGAAAACAAGACGTATAGAAGCATGGACGGACAGAGAAGTTTAAATCGGTTCAAAAGGTGATTGAAAGATGGGTTTATCTCCTTATCCACACACATCCTCATCAACTTTATATACCCTTGTATCATAGGTGATGTAGGGTGTAAGTACCTGCTAGAAAAATGAATAATCGAAACATGCGCCATATTATTTATGGTGTTTTGCCTTTTATCGGATAACTTGCCGATAGCCTCACGGTAGAAACTTCGTGTTTCAGTTCGAAATTTTTGCTATTTATTGTTAACATAACTCGTACTAGCAATATTCAGTTCATCTTCACTCTCGATACTATCACTCGTCTCGTTAATGTCACCGTTCGTATTACCTCCACCTGAACTATTGCTGCCGTACCTCACGTACCTCAAATTTGGCGACGATTTATTGAAAAAGTATTTTGATGTTGTCTTCGGACCATATCACGCATCCAAAATTTGAGTCCATATTTCTAAATAAAAAGATGGGTCTTACAGTCCGAAAAATACTGTAAATTAAGTAAGTGAAAGTAAGAAATTATTCATCAATCAATATGAAACAAAAATGAAAATAAATGAAACAAAATACTTCAAATTGGAAGAAAGCAATTCATTGTCTTGTAACAATGATTGATATAATAGAGTAAAGCAAATGCAAACAACAATCCAACAATGCTGTGCAATATCAGCTCTGCAATGTAATCAATAATATGCACAGTTTCTATCTAACCTTTGAAATAACAATGAAAACAGGTATCAGGCTGAAGTATTTTAAAGTAATGTGATGTTGAACACACACCCCCGGCACAATGTTGTTGAATGAATGTAGTACTGAAGTACTGAACCATTATATCTAGAGCGGATATGAATAAGAGCAGATGTCGATTCCTTTATAAACTTTTCGCACAATTTTCGAGGAGAACAACTTTATTTTAAATCGAACACAGAAATCATGTTTGCGAAGTATACGAAAGGTGCGCTTTGTTAATAGAAAGACGAAAACATTGAATGATTGTCTTACGAGCATATTTGTATTACTACTTGTAGATGCATCACTGTAAGCAAGAAAATTCAAAATATTGAAATCTTTCATCTGAAACAAAGAAATACGTTATAGGCGGCCAAGAACAACCATTAAAGACCCCACACTATTTCGCCTAATACAATTCCTCAATTATACCCGCGATAAAATGCGAAAAATTGTACTGCCCTTCGAAGCAACCCTAGTAGATAAGAGAAAACAGGCTAATGTGGTCCAAATTTAGTGAACTTTATAAAGACTTACTTTTCATCAGACCCCTTTTAAACGTGGTCCGCTTTAGCAGACGAGTACATAAGAACAGTGACTATTAAGTCAGTGTTTGCGGGATCAAGTCTTGGCGCGCTAGAGTTCCCTCAGTCGGTAAGGGAATAAAACTTGCACAGACTGGGCTACGCCCACCTCTCTATCTCTTTGCTCACTTCTTTCTGACCGTCACCGTGTTACACCCAAAAGAGTGCATTGGTCATATTAAAAAAACGACAAAAACACTATAGTGAGTCGCGGCCTACCATACCCTATACCTATACCTAAAGCGATCAAAAATGCGATTCGATCTAAAGCATTTTCAATAGCGATCGTCTCTGGGCGAAAGCAAGTTAGTGAACGAAATTTCAACAATAGATATCGAAAATATATTGAACACTGGAATACATGAACAGACATCAGATGAACAGAGGAAGAGACTTGTCTCTCACGCTTGCATGGAATCAGAAAATAATTTTGAATCGATTGGTATAACAAAAGCTGGGCTCATCTCAAGTCCTTCTGGGTGTAGTATACCGTTGCACCACAAAATGCTGTAGAGTGTAAAAATGTATTCTTCAAATAGATTGTGACGTAAGACCGCATGTATACAAAGAATCGAAAACAGTAAAAAACTACTGGGCCCGCATATTCCAATATCTAAAGATGATTAAGGTCCCATTTAATTGGAAATTTTCCGTACTCTATACAAAATAGGTTTTTTGAAAAACATAAAACAGTTTAGCAAAAGACAAATTTGTCGAAATCGATATGTTTTCGTTGTCAACCCAATAACTAACAGATATCAAAAATATTCCATCAATCCTTTCGCATGAATTCCTACTCATTTTAATCAATTTTGTGTATTTTATATTAAAACAATCTCATATGAGAGTCGACAAGGTAGGCAAATATAAAACCGGAATTTTTTATGTAGAGAAAATTCTCATTCATTTTATGCGAAAATGATAAAAAATCTTTCTGACAATTGTCATGATTGTCATGCCTTCAAAAATCTTTCTCTTTTCTCGTGAATTATTCATCGAGTCGTTGTTCTCTCATCTCCGTGGGAACCAAAGTGTTGCTTAAGAAATGCGTGATCCATTGACTCGAACAAGTGATAATCAAATAGACTCAGACCTGGTGAGCAAGTAAAATGGACAAGAATTTATTTTACGCCATTCGAGCGAAGAAAAAAGGCAATCGACGAATGCTCCTTATTTGGCACACACTACGCCTTTATATGCATCCGGTATTGTTGCAAATTTCAGAAACTTTATCAGACGTAAAAATGAAAATGGCGTCAATAAGACGGTCTGACAGTAAATATATTGCCAGCTATCGTGACTTATTCGCACATTCCGGTTCCCTATTTGACATACCTGGTGTATACTTGTATTAGCTAAAAATGGAAAATATTAAAAATGTAAAAATATTAAAAGTGGAAAAATGAAACGTATTTGAATAAAAATTCCACTCATGAAAATTATTATGTTTGCATGAATGAATGAATAATTAAAGACCTTAAACCAGCGTTTGTTTGCTTTTCAGGTCTGCTAAGATACGTTGTGAATAATAGAGGACATTGTAAAATGAAAAACAATACTTAAAGAATTTCCCATACAATGGTTTCTGAGATTTCCCCGCCTGTGTGGAACTTCCAGCACGACTTGAAGCATTTCCATATTTTATTATACAGTGCCAATCGATTTAGAGCCATTTTCACAACGGACATAAGCATATCTGAATGCTTGTCCGTCCGTCTTCCTTTCATCTATCTTTCTATCTGTCTATCTTTCGTCCATCTTTCTATGAACTTTTTTGTTCAATTTCAATTCTGTCGGTAGAATAAAATGTAGGTCTTTTGGGGGCTACATACGTCCGCACAAACTTGATATACCCTGTGCTACAAGCTATTTTGTTCAACCACAATTCAATCGGTAGAATAAAATGTAGGTCTTTTGGGGGCTACATACGTCCGCACAAACTTGATATACGTTGTGCCACAAGCTATTTTGTTCAACCACAATTCAATCGGTAGAATAAAATGTGGATCTTCCCAATGTTACATACGTCCGCACAAACTTGATATACTTCGTGTCACAACTTATCTTGTCCAACCACAATTCAATGGGTAGAATAAAATGTGGGCCTTCTGGATGTTACATACGTCCGCACAAATTTAATATACCCTGTGCCACAAGCGGTGTTATAAATATTTTGCTGTAAAACATAGGTGTGTACAGTTTGGATGAGATGGGACCTTATATCGACAAGCCTTCCCAAATAAACTTTCAAATAGGTCTTTGTAGGACAAAGAAGCTTAAAATTATTTTTTTTAAATAAAATTGACATGTAATGTGATCTCACAGACTAAATTATGTTTTTGACTACATTGGTCTATTTGGCGGACTCCCCTTCGCATTTAAGAATTGAAGAGTTGGCTTAGGCAATATGGTGTAGAGTGTTTGGTAGTCGACTTTATGCGACTATAATTTTTTACGTTCCTTTGATAAACATTTTTTCCGGCTCGAATTCAGGATCACCTGAGTTTCTTTTTCCATAAGCGAGAGCAAATTAATTCGCATTTGAAAAATGCAAAATTTTCGAAATAATAAACAGTTTTTATAAGTTTTACAGTTCGGCACTCTCTACGACCAAGTTAGCAATTCTCGTATTTATCTTCTCACTTCATTTCCTATAAGTGGCACCTTTAAGATAATTTAATAAATTTACAATTTATTTACCTTCGGGGGGAAACGTACTTTTATAAATATTAAAACAATTTCTAAACATTACCTGAGGCAAGAGCAATAGTCAGCAATGGGAAGTGGCTGGCAGTGGGTAGGTTTGCATAATCGTAAACACTGGCCGACAAACAATGGGAGTATGAGTGAGATAATAAAAGAGTTAGGAAGCCTTTGGTTGCAATTCATGCATTTGTGTTTGGATCTTGTCGAATTTATTGTAAAGCCCCTATAAACACGTACACACACAGGCATGCACGCAGACATGTTCGCTTGGTTATAGGGTCCATTTCTTTTTTCCAAAACTATATTGACACACATAGAGCCAGGCCATGCATGAGACAGGCCATCATGTATATGCATACGAATGACCACAAAAAATGTATGTTCAAAAAACATTGATGATGAAAGCATTGGGTTAATGGATCTCATTGCAAGCACACAAGCTCTTGTGTATAATCTTTTGCTTTTATTAAACAACGTAAACACGTTCACACACGTGTTGCTATGTTAAATGCAAGACCACACGCAAAAATTTTATGAAAATTTCTCTTATTATATATTTGTGAGTATGTAATTTTCCTTTACACATTCAGAGATAACGGCACTTCAAGTATTGTGCTTAGGCTACCATCGCTTATACGAGTTTGCATTTAAATTTTCACTCATTTATATCGTACCTCAGCTAGTGCATGGAAAGTAGCTTGAGTTCATACCACTAGTGTATGGTGAAACTAATCATTCGCATTGCAAAGTCAACATAATTTTCAAATCGTTTGCTTCTCTGCATGTTCTAAGGTATTTTAATTTAATTTTAATATATGAGAGGACCAAAGCATTCATTGGGAACAAATAAGTTCATATAAATGTAAAGACACTAAAAGTCATCCATGCAGTTAAACACCAATAAAAATATCAGAAAATATTATCCATGAGTTGAAAACAACTAAAAACAGATCTTCACAACGAAAGGCATATAAGCTTTATATAATAACTGATATAAAAAGAAAATTACGTTAAAGGGTTAAATTTGTATTTACAGCATAATTACTTCAACAATTACCTCCGATCATATTTGTCAGATTTCTAGGACAAGGTCTAAACTTTTGTGAGCTGTAATGCTTCCATGAAGCAGAAATAATATGTAGCTGACGCTGAGGGCCCTCCTGATGGTTATACAAACTGAGCTGACCCAAATAACTTAAATGCTAATAACGCAAATAACTGTAGAAAAAGTGGGCAGAGAAGAGAGGAACGGGCATCTTAGGCTGAATGTGTAACTGCCGTTATCTTATAAGATCAAATGGTATTTCCTTCCCTTTCCCTATTTTTTTTCTGATGATCATCTTGCTGCGGATATAAAGGACATGCGCTTAAATGATTGGTAATATTAAGGAACACATAAATAAAAAAAAACAAGTAAAAACTCTATAGTAGGACACTATCCGCCACTAAATACCCTGCAGGACCGGCATTCGAAAATAAGGCGTTGGACCAAAACATCTCGGTAGACAAAATTTCATCACAATATCTCAAAAGTTGCGGCCTGTAAGTTGGACATAAGAAAAAAAGCAGACAGACGGACAGACAAGCTTAAATCGATGAAAAATTGATTCGGAAAGTCATTCTGAATCGGTCGGCATAATAAAAGATGGATCTTTCTTAAGTCCTGCTGAATGTCGCATACCTCCGCATAAACTTCATACAGCCTTTCACCACAACTATTGAAGGATATAATAAGAAAACCAAATTCTATGGCTATCCGTTGACGCGTTCGCTTCTTCATTGAGGCTTAAGAACTCAATTTCTTCTTGTCGTCTGCGGATACGTCTGTCATTGTCGAGGATAGGAAGTGCTGATCATAACAGCCTGATCTGCTTCTTCTGATCTGGAATTCTTTTCGTAGTCAACGTTTCCACGCATGCCTGAGCTAATAGTAAAATAGATGTCACTTTCGCACCGACGTAAGGCGTTTTGGTTCCTACAGTGAGTAAATGTTCAAGGGTGACTGCCAAGAAACAAGCGTTTGCTATAACAACCATTGAAGCAAGAGACTTTCGTCTCCTTGTCTGTTTTGTCTGTGATGCCCTGAAATTCCAAACATATATACATTCTCAACCCTAATATGACGGTGCTTTTTTATAATGAACCATAGCATTATGTACCTATCGGCCATTTTTTGGGAATGATGGGAATAATTAAAGTATTGTTACTTTGGTTTACAGCTTAAATTCATTTATTTATTCCAAGACTTTAAGACATTAATCGTAGAATTTACTTTCCTTACTAAATTACTAGTAATAATAACAACAATAATAAACAAAAGCCACATACTTTTATACCTCACACCATTTGTGGTACGAAAGTATACTAAGGTGTATGTAACATCTAGAAGCACTTGACAATGACCCGTCTTTTGTTGAACCGATCAATTCGGGAAGTGACTCTAAACTTGTCTGTCCATCAGTCCATCCATTTTTCTTGTGCTCAATCTACAGGCCGTAAGCCTGAGATGTTTTCATAAAATTCGGCACGCTGGCAAGTTTCCGCTCAAGGTCGAACCCTAGTGAAAATTGGACCACCTTTTCGACCACTTCCCATACAAAACCTTATTCTGAAAACTCTACATGAATCATTGCAAGGTAGTGTAGAGAATGCAATGGTGGATTGAGGGTAATGTTTTTATTTGTTTAGGACTGAAATATGAAATAATCAAAGTATTTAAGTTCAAATTTCAAATGGTCTTCAAAAGCTTATCATAGCCATATTAAGGACAATCGACATAAAAGGCTGAACATTTCTATTATAGTAAAACATATATATTAGTTCGCGGTCTTGATGCCTATGTAGCGGGTAAGACTCATCTGATCTTCTCAACCGAACATGTGCTTAATAAGTGACATTTCAGCTTACATTTTTTGTGAAGACTTTTTTCTAATTCTTTGCTCGTGTAAAAAATTCTATTGATTTGAAGATAAGTGAAATATCTGGAGGAATACGCTACGTGATGCTTTTTTACTATAAAAAAGCTAAAAACGCTCCAAAAAGAAAAAGAAAAATTTGTGGAGTTTACGCTGAGTAAGTCAACGAAGGACCCAGAAAGGGTTTGCTCGGTTCCGTTCCAGAAATTTCGATATCAAAGATGCATCTCTCAGTCAATGAAAAAGTCGATGAAATTTTGCAGCTGCCGTAGCAAAACAATAGCGAAGGCATTAAACATCAACCATATGACAGTTTGGGATCATTTCAAAAGGGTAAGCTACAAGAAGAAGCTCGAAACCGCGGAGACTCTTCAATGCAATAAAAAATGTCTATCTTAACTGAACAATTGGTCGGGAAATATCAATTTCACGTCAATTTAATCGGTATAACACGCTGCGAACATGAATTCACTTTAAGTGATAACTAAAATTTGCCGGAGCATCGTGTAAACTGTAAACTAAGCCGTAAATACAAATTTATTGTACATGTTTATGGGGAATTTTTTTTGAGAGTTTAAGCTCTCGTATGCAAAACTCACTTTTCAAATAGTCCATGCCAAGGCATTAAGTATAAACTCCTGGCATTTAGACATGTATGTAGAAAGATTTTCTGTGAATATTGCTCTCATTTCTTTTATTCCTTTCGTCGCATTAAGTATTTATTATCGTTTTGGGTTGAATTCTCTAACTTTCCCCCCTTTCTTCGGACGTAATAAAGCAAACCAAACCTGATAACTGTTTTGTCAATTTACAAAATTTAATTTACCGAAGCAAATACAACAAATCATCAGCTATAGCCAGAGATACTCATTACCAATAAGCAAAAAGAGATAAAGAGAGACAGCAGAAACCAAAAAAAAAAAAAAAAAAAAAACAAAGAAATAGAGAAACTCGACGAAGCAAAAGGAAAACCGCATTTATTTCATTTGTCAAGAAAACCAAAAAATTTGTAAAAGAAGAATCTCTCTGAGAGATAAGTTGACAAATGAAGCCCGTCGTTCGTAATGGTGAGATAACACATAACAATAATGTCCGTACATTTAGAAGTAGCCTTGAATCATTTCACTCTACAGGCTCACAGTGGTATATCCTGCACATAATGATGTATAATGCAAGAAATATTTTCATTAAGAAATTGTCCCCTCTACGCGGTCCATAAGCACTATTGTATCCTGTAATATTTTTTAGGAGGAACTGAAGCAAATTAATTCTTGCATAAAACTTTTAGGTATTCATGGTTCATGATTAATTTCATGGTTCACATAAATTTTTTTTATATATGTAAGAAAGAAGAAAATTATATTCGGTCGTGAGTGAATCTTTTATATCCATCACCGTGATCCCAAAAAAATGGGAAAGAACTAAATTTTCTAAGTATTCAAAAGCGAAACTTTATGTAGTGAACGTGATGTACTTTATGAGTGTTCACATTTTTCGTTACATAGGCTCGTGGGCGTTGTAGGCGTGTTCTTTGAAAATTTTGGGCAATTTTCAAATTCTTTTGCAATTCTGTAGGCGAGCGGGAAAACGTGTACAACAGATAGTACGCAGTTACGCAGACGGACAGGTGAACGGACGTTCCTGCCCAGATGCGCTCCGAATTTAAAACTGGTCGAAAATGGGGTTTTCGTGTGTGAAGTTTTGAAAAAAAAAAATTGAGATTACGGCACCCTACAAAATTGAGCAGAAGTGGCCCATTTTTGCATTTTCCCCCATAGAATATACGTTCAAATCTTTGTAGATTTATCTGCTGCAGTTTGCCAGCGAGCATGTTTACAATAAATAGACAGACAGGCGGACATGCTTCAATCGATTCACAAGTTGATCCTAATCAAATATATATCAAATACCTGATCTTCCAGTAATGGGTATAAAAATATCACAAGATCGTTACTTGATTAACTTACCTAAGTAGGTCACATAAGCAAATACTAATTCTTTCGCGAGAGGAATCGTATATTTACGGCAGCTCCTGGGTACACCACAGCGGCCATCATACATACGGCGGTGTTTTATTGGATTACACCGTGTGAACCAGCCTACATACGACTTGGGCAACGCTGAAGATGAGATATACAATCTAGCAAACACTGCATGCAATCTTACTGTGCAAGCATACATTGTTGGTGAAGTGCGGTTCAATTTGCGGCAAGGAGGCACAAGAGACGGTAGTGGTGCGCTTTCGAAGTAAAGCAGCATTCAAACTATGTTTTACGCCAGAAGCTGTCATTTTTACCCAACCAGCTTCTTGATAGAACGTAAGCCTAATGTTCGGGCATGAAAAGCGTTGCTGAAGCTATTCAAACTAATGTAAAACAGACTTTTGGTATAAGAGCTCATAAAATTCCGTTTATCATTTAGACACCTATAGGGCATAGTCTCTACAAATTGCAGAAGCGTAAAGACTTCTTCTCTTTAAGCTTTTACTTTCTTCGGAGATTCCAACGCGATATAAAACACCGCTGAATGTTAAAATCCAGGAGCATTAAAGCCAGGATCTTAAATATCCCCTGAAGTAAGGTCATAAAGTTTGAATAGAAAGTTGAAGTGCATGTCAAATTACATCGACTAAAGAATCGAGTCAGTTTGAAAAGAAGAGAGTTCGTCCTTTTTCATTACGCATTAAAATATTTTGAGCACAGGAAGAGGAGCGAAAGTGCTGCAATTCTTACATACAAACGGAAGATATTCCGCGTTGGAATTGAGCGAACTCGGACCAAAATTGTGCTGCATTTTTGATGAGACATTTCTGATTTGCCTTTCTGAGGCCTTTCACTTACGCTTAAATGGTCAAAATTCAATAATCAAGTGAACGACAAGTTAGTCACATTCGTTCATTCGATAATCTCAATGCTCGAATACCGTACAGATGTTTAGAAAGATTTATGGTTTGTCAACGCGAAAATTGCAAGGACGGTCTTGCGGCCTACTTTCTTTATCAACATACACTTAAATACATATATTTAGATTTTAATGGTAGATCAAATTTAACAATGCATTATGCTCAAGACAAATCTCCAGTGAAATGTAACAAACTTAAGCCGTCTCTAAAGCGGCTTATAGTGGTTGATGAAAAACGAAAAGCTTACGCAAGAATTTTTATGAAAGCGAAGTCTATGACAATACCCACAATCACGTTCAGAGATAAAAGGAGACTATTCGTTACTATAAATGAAATTTTATGCATTAACTGCGCTACCCTTGAATAGTCTTTACACGCGTACACTTTAGCAAGAACTTACTGTTGGCGATAAAATTCTATAATCCTTTGAATATTATATCTTATTAAGACTTGCTTCTCAATATGTCAATATCATGATTTTTCCAATAATATATTATAAGATAGCATAGGAAAAAACCAACATCGCTAGTGATAAGAGAATATTGTGCGAATGCGTGCAACATCCAAAAGGACTCGCGTCAGATCCACTTTTTATTATATCAAGCGATTTCCAGGCATTTTCTAAATCGATTTAAATTTGTCCGTCTATCTGTCAGTCAAGCTAATGTCTGTGCACGTATCGCAATTTGCGAAATATTTTAATAAAACTTGGTACACTGTGGTGTGTTTTGGCCTAAGAAGGGAGACTATCACAAACATTTCAGGTCAGAACAATCCCCATTAAAAGCGCTACTCTGAAAAAGTTATTATGTGAAAAGATTTCCCATTTTTACTTCTTCTCTTGATTTTCGACACAAATGCGAAATGGGCGTGAAAAATTTGGATGGGATTGGACCATGTGTTGAACCCGCCCACATTCTTGGGAAAAATAAACCTTCGTACAGCAATCAAGTTTCGAATATTTTGTTCTAGAAATTCGAAAGAAATGGTGATGGTGGTTAATATAAGTACGATATATATATACCGCGGTAAATTTAGACTATATAAGTTGATAAGTTCAGCTTTCCTATATAAGAATTCTTGCCCCTATATAATAATAGATTATAACTTTCGATATCTTATTTTTTCGTTTTTCTTTTGCTCCATATTGATAGCTAAGGTCGACCAGAACAGATGCTCAGGTGGCATTTATAAAACACCGAAAAGTTTTTAACGAAAGAATGCCTAAAATTCGATTCAAACCTATTACAGCTTTTTTATTTTCCCTTTTGACAGCAAAGCAAATTTTTTTCACAATTAGTGTTTATTTAATCAAGCAAAGCATCCCAACATATGTACATGATTGCAAGTACAAAAATAATTTAATTCATCGTTCGGTACGTGAATTTAATTATAATTTGTAATTGTAAAACTTTTCGAAACGCTGTAAAACACGATAAGTAAGCGGCTTATCATGAAATACACACATCTTGTCATACCTACCATTGAAACTTGATGGTGTATTTATTTTGCTAACACGTTTGCAATACCCAGATGCAAGTTTCAAACGAGTTTTTAATCAATGTAGAATCGTTAATCTATCGCGCCATGTCCGTCTGTCCGTCTGCGTAAAGTAGGTGCTAAACATATTCCCGGTCATAATAATAAAGACGCTCGATTTAAATCGGAAAAAAACTTTCAAAGTTCCTGCATACAAATTGTCTTTGGAAATCCACGAATCGGATAATGAAGGGCGTACAACGTACATTGACAAAGTTTCAAAAGGAACAATCGAGTTTTTTACTCGTTATCTATAAAGTACAGCGCATGGCAACGATCACAATTTCCACGTGTGTTACGGCACTTCTACGAAAATGGCCATGCCCATCCAACCCCTTATATAGTATCAAAATTTCACTTTTTCGAGTTCTCTTTCATCTAAAGGTAACGGGTACGAAGCATTCGGCCATAGCCGAATATGATTTTCTTACTCGTTTAAATGTCAACACATTTTTTTAATGTTACGATGTAATTTTCATTTAATATACAAGAAATTTTCTATTTTTGTAATTAGATGTAAGCAAAAGTTTCGTTGTCATAAAATTTATTAAAGCTTAAAAAGGATTGTAAAAAAAAATCCATAGTTAGTTTTTGGATTTCTTCAATTTCTGCGAGCCGCCTACAGTGCTAAATACGGCTGCGTCGATCTGAATAAGGTAATCGGAAGGAGGCACGTATGGAGAATATTCGAGGGAAAGTAAAAATTCCCAACCTAAGCTGAATATTATGCGAATTGCAGTCTTTTCACGACTTAAATTTTTTGCCTGAATTCTCGCAAACTTTCTAACTTCCCAGCTCACTGCATTTTCATTCCAAACCAAGTTAATCATTTCCGTAGCTTCCTCTACATGTTTTTTCCAGATTAATTCAGTTGAAAACATGGAGAGAAGCAGCACCATCGGTGAGGTCCGTCTTTCTTTAAACTTTACACGACCGCTTGCAACATCTTCAGATATCAATTTCTTCATTATCCTTACCTGAAATTTCGGCAGAATAGAGCGCACCATGTACCTTTTACGGAGCAACTAATTTCATCGGAACGAATTTATTTCCACACGTAGTAATCAATAACAAGGTGTAGTGGTGTAGTATTTTATTACGAATAGAATTGAACTGAACGGACTGGAAATTGAAATTGATAAACGAATGTAGGAGCGTATAAGGCGTAGTGATTTAATTTACTTAATAGGCGGCTTTCCTTTACTATAAGATTTTTACTCGTTTTTCTATATTTATGTCTAACAATGCTTTTTACAGGACACGTAGGGTACTTGGCCCCAGTCATATATGGATTGTTCGGTTGCCAAATCCGTATCTCCAAATCCAAACTCTTTTCATATTAAAAATTATAAGGTACGGTGTAGACCGTATTATTGCAAACGCGTATTTCATTTGACGACATATAGAGAGTACAAGATGGAGTATACTTGGAGTAGTTTTTATTATTACTAAAATTTTTCCGTGATTGGGGGAGTTAATCGATTTGGCAGCTGAAAGAAAATTGGATGACTCAGTTGCCAAATCGGTTAACTCCATAAAACAAGAAGTTAAAATATTATATGTTGTTTTTTAAAATTTTTGAATTAATATTTTATTATGGAAAAATGTCGTTATATAAAAATATCGTCACAGAAACCCCAAATTGAGTTCATTCCAGCTAAGTAATTTTCCCAAATAACAAATTCCCTTCCACTTCTATTTCTGTATCCTGAACCTTTTATTCTGTTTTGCTTTTGGACATTTGGGTCCCATTATCGGTCCCAGGATTATGGCTTCTTTTTCGTCCAGTCGGATTATTTGGTGCGATGGCGAATCGGAATACATGCAAAATCGTTTTCTTGAGCCGAGCCATTCATTATCTTCCTTACTCAAATGATTCTTATTAACATCTTCCACCTTAATGTTATAACGGTTTACTTTTTTTAAAAACAGAATTCACAATAAAATTTAAATTTATAGGTGTCTTAACTTGTGGCAGTTCGAAGGCAATTAATTTATATTTTATCTTTCTCGTACTTAGTTCGTGTGAGCGATAACAGCTCTCGTCTAACGGGAATAATGAAATTAAACGAACAACTTACAGATGTCCTCGTAGGAGGGGAAAAACAGTGCAGCGGCTTAAGTAGATTTTTATTATGATATAAATACATTATAGTTAATCAGAGTTAATCAGATTGGCTTCTGACAAAAATTATTTATTATTCAATGGCGAAAACAATTTTGTCATTTAGTGGTGTTACTGGTCGTACTTATTATTATTAGAGAAATTCCTTTTGAATATGCAGTGCAGTTGATATTAAAATTTAATAAAAACCCAAGAATGGAGTTAACCGATTTGGCAACTGAACCATCCATATATCACTGTAAAGCAGCGCCACAGTTCATTATGTATGCTTGTAGCAATTATTTCTGTTTGATTTCTGCATTTATTTGGTTGCCTTTGCTTGCAGCAACCACAAAAAGCCCAAGCTTGCGGCTTACCTTAAGATTTATCTTCACTCCTACAAATGATTCGATTTCAAGTGTATCTTCACTTTCTTCGTCACAGTAAATGAAAATGTTTACTTATAACCAAGAAATCATATGAATATATTTACTTGTATTACTATTATTTACTTTATTTACCTATGAATTTACTGATTTATTAAACAAGTTTTTTTAATAATTTTTAAAAACCAACACTTGTTCGTATACCTATAGTTCGCAAATTTTTATCAAAACAAAAAAAAAGAAAGAAGAGAAATAAACCAAAAAAATTGTTGAAGCATTACTTAATATCTAAAGATAACATAAATAATTCGAAGCGGGCAAAGTCGAGCCTTCAATACACTACATCACCACTTCATCAAACAAATGCTTTTCGAAAGAAATTCTTACACAGACAATATCTGAAAAAAATTGGTCTATGAAAAAAAATATATTTCACCTATTTTCCTATGCGTATGACAGTTGGCCCTTCGGAAAAAAATAACATAAGTAGTCCAAATTTAGTGCACTTAGCTTTTCTTTTTTCAAAGGACTTGTTATTCTTCCGTCAATTATCTTGTGATGGCTTATTTTGCTGCCATACAAAGCTTTATTATTACTTTTCATCAGAACCCTTACAAGGACGGAAGAGATTCCGAAAAACCGATCGCTTTGATCCAAATATAATAACGCAAGTTTATATGCATAATTATTATCCTGAACAGATTTCCTTCATAAAAAAATAAAAAAGTAACCTTGTGGTCGTATAGGGACTTCTTTCCTTAAGAACGTTTATAGGGGAGGGCGTATAGGAATGTTCTCCATTCACTTAATCTGCGAAAATACTATTATTTTCAATATTTTCTAGGTAATAACAACAAATATTGCCCATGTTTTCTTAAAACGACTTCTTGAAAATAGGTCGTTGTATGCGGAGAAAATGCTCCGATTGCGTCCAGTTTTAATAACGTTTAACCGTGAGCTTAAATATATTAGTACACAATGAACTCGATCAAAATGTCGCGAAAATTACGATTTATACGTTGAACATTAAAACACATTGAGGGATATCGTATTGACAGAAGGATAGACAAGCTTAAATATATGTTTAACACTTCATTCATTGCCCATATATATGGGCATGAAAAGAGTTTCAAGTCTTGCTAGGAGTTGCACGTCCTTCTCATACAAAAATTTTTTATTTTTCGCAAATATCTGTGAAAAATCAGCTCCAAACCTAGTTATAGTATACTAATCAAAAAAAAAAAAAAAATAAGTAACCGCATTCGCCCCATAAAAGATATTTTTATGAAGTTAATCTTGAAATTTGAAGTTAATAAAATATAAATAGAAATTCTTAAAGCACGCCCACATCGAAAAACGTAGCTTCAAGAAAACCCACGAACGAATATTTTCAGCAGTGGAATATCAATAAAATTTTCGTTTTATTTCTAGTCTGCAAGGACTGCACCATATAGATGGCTTTCCAGACACGAAATGTCTTCAAGGCAGCAGTAAAATTACAAACTCTCATAAAACAACACTGGAAACAGCAGAGAAGCAAGTTAGAAAGTTAACAACGAGAAAAAGACAAGAAAGAAATATCAAGTTTTCTTCACTTGCTACTTCATACAATACATACACGCTCAGTCATACAATACATATACAATAATATTTCCCTATAACGTAAAAACGAATTTTCTTATTTTGCTCGGACCTTTTTCTTAGGAAAGAAGCTGAGATCATAGACCTTAATTATCCATTTCTGAACAAGTTTTACCTTCAAATAGCTTGTCTACTTAATACACGGATGTGGATGTGCATGTACCGAAGATATTTATAACCTCGACTTTATACCTTGCAAAAGGGCTGAGGTCGTTTTAATATCCGACATTTGTGTTACAATGATACACCAAGTTTGGGCGGATGTGTGCAACACCCAGAAGGTCTTAAGGTAGACCCAAATTTTATTAATCGATCGATTCAGAATCACTTTTTGTATCACTTTCCGAATGGATGTGAGCCTGTCTGTCCGTCCATCCGTCCTGTTTTCTCATTCTCAATCAACAGGTCGGCATTTGCAAGATATTTTTTTGATCATATATTTTGGCCCAAGGAGTAACGCTTTAGAAAATACTTTGGATCGGACCATTTTTTCGGCCACTTCTCCTATAACGGCTGATTTTGAAAAGTCCTTATATAAATAACTTTAGAGTGATGTAGGGTATTTAATGATGGGCTGTGTACTATTGCAGTGGTTTTTCTCGTTTCTAATTATAAGTAAACAGTATAGCAGTTACAGGAAATCGGATATTTGGATAATCTTTCATTAAACTAAACTTTAAATTTTATTTTCTTATATTTCTACTTCATTTAAATTCTGTACATTATATACGCAGATGTATGTAAATATTGAATATTAAGGAAGGCAACAGCAATGTGATAAGTCAATTAAATATACGTGATAAGTCAATTAAATATGACTAAAATTATAATGAATTTATTATTAGTAAATAAATATGTTACACTAACATATTACAGTAGTATTTATTCGGTTGGTTTTACACATTCACAGTTACACACTTGTTGTTTGTTTTATGGTTAAAAGAACTAATTGTATTATAGTTTATGTTAACGTTTTGCTTTTTTTCTTTCTCTTAAAAGTTTCCCGAAATAATAAGCATATCGTTCGAAATTACAAACGAATGTTTCATTTTCCATTCCCCAAATTTAAACTGTTTATCAATACGACGTACTTACTTATTGCCTTAAAGTCATTAGTTATTCATTACGAAATGTGACTTGGAAGTGGGGGGAGAATAAAATTTTTTTCAGTTTATTAAAATCGGAAAACAATAAAAAACTGTATAGCGGCCCACTATCAAACACTCTGCACTACTGTACAGTTATTCATGGAAGGACATTTCACAATAAGGCGTTATCGAAAAAATGGTCCGATTGAAACAATTTTCAATAGCGCTTGAACTTGGTCCTAAACACGTTATTGTACCAAATTTCATTAAATTACCTCAAAACTTACAACCTGTAGGCAAGAAGACGGACATACACGCAGACAGATAGGCGAACAGACAGTCTTAGGGGGAAGAAAGGAGACCATTTTAAGCCCTTCTAGCTATTGTTTACATCCGTACAAACTTAATATACCCTTGTACCAGAAGGTACCAGTTGTAGGGCATAATCAATGTAAGCATCTCAGGCATATTTCTTACCCTTCTTCACATGTATTTGTGCACATAAACTCTAACCAAACTCCCTTACAAAACACTATACACAAAACTAGTCATCTTTTCTTCTCCTCTGCTGATACCAAAGAAAACTAATTCAACCAACACTTTGCTGATGCGCATAAAAATATCTTTACATAAAAGAATAGAGGAATACCTTCCTGCAAAGTCTGTTCAATTCAAGGAAATACCACCCAAAATATCATTAATTTTAATTTAATCTGTCTCTCAAACAGTTGCTATCTCTGTTCTTCCTTTTGATTAAATTTAAATGATTTAAACATAAAAATGTTTAACATCTTTATAGTTAGTTGGAAAGGGGATGATGGCTCGTTATTTCTATATTCCACTGCTGTTCGGGATATCTTGGAATAAGTTTAGCTTACATTATAAAAAATGAATGAAGATTTTATATTGCAAAACTTTTTGTAGAACTATGCTTACGTAATCCCAATTTTCGTACTCAACTCCGTAGGGTGGGGATGGATTCATTTTGTTCTTTGTTTGCAACATCTAGAACGAAACTAAAGACCGTACAAAATATATGTGTTCCTAATCAGTATCAAATCGTTCTAGGTATGTTCATCTGTCCGTCCATCCATCTGTGGTAATCATTCTCGTGATCCTTATAATGGCTTAGAATTTGGCAGAAATATTAATAGCTCTTGCGCAGCGTTTGTCGTCGAGAATGAGCCAAAACTGTTTAAGGACACGCCCGCTGTATAGCGTGAACGTAAAGCATATATATTTTTAAGCCGAAAAAAGATTAGATTTTTGTTCATTACTCATAAGCTGCAATAGGTACACCAAGAAATATTTCCACCCATATTCCATGGACGAGGTTACCGTATAGCAGTAGTGTAGAACAATAGAAGAAAATAATCAGGCCCACCCATTATTCTGCAGTATTGAAAGTTCATTTATTTTGTGTCAAAACGTTTCTAGCAACCAGAAGGAAACTTCAAACACTCTGTAATTTCGATCAGTATCAAACTCGAGATCAATTTGAATACGTCCGGGTAGCCGGCTGTCCATCCGTTTTTTTGAGAACATATGTAGTCTCTGTAGTAAACAATCCCGCAAAAGGATTAAAAGCGAAAGTTCTCGAACGTAGATTGCTATTGAAAATGAGCCAAATAGAGGCAAATTGATCAGTGGAACGTAAACTGGGCACATGCCTACTTGCTGGTTTTTTTCCTCACTACTCGTAGACTACAACTGTGCAACTGTACAACTGTACTACTACACAATAAATATTTCCACATGTTTTCTAAAAAAACGAAAGAAATCGACCACGCCCACTCAGTGATATACATTAACGAAATTTTTGTTTTATTTTTTGTATTTTTTAAGACAGCGTATGTGTGCACGGAAATTGATATAATTAAGAAGGTTCTTACGCACCCCGGGTGTGTATAAATACTTTTACCAGACTATCAAATGTTACTTAGACGTCAAGCAATGTTTTAATGATAACATGAACTAAATCGAATCGAAAGAGATCGTATCGGCCTATGCCTTCTCTGTTTGTTCTTTGCCTCATTAAAATGGATGAGTAAACCCGATTAAAACAGTCAGAATTTTTCACGATTCCTCAAGGGTTTTATTTAATAAGGAAAATTCATGCATTTAAGCTGCATTTAAAACCAATTGAATAGTTCGTCTCAATCGTCTCAAATACTCGAATGCATTCAAACAAAAATCTGACACAAATGCAATCTTGCTATACAAAAAGCCACTAAGCATTCGGAATACTGTGCCGAATGAAAGAGAAATATTTTAAATTTAAACACTTCCTTTGCAAAAATTTTCAAAAGAAAAAAAAACATTAAATCGATCACAAGGTTAATGCATTCTGTCATTAGAAAGCAGCTACAGATTAAAAATAAAATATATTTTCTGTGTTTCTCCCTTCGCTTTACAATCTGTGAAAAGATTTTTATATAAAAGAATCTTTTTCATTTTCTTTCTATCCTTTATCCGGAGACTAAATGCAATGAATGATATGATGAAGAAAAATTTAAATAGAACTCTTACACAAAAAAAGACGACGAAAAAAAGTTGTGCTATTTCCCTTATGTGTGTTTGCGTGCGAATATTTCTGTTTAACCAACCATTTAAGTCATGTTTTCTCTTCTTCTCGCTATCGCTTGCGTTCTTTTTTCTTCATTTACAGCTTTTTCTTTTTTCTGCTAATCAAATCAATACCTTCGTATTGGTTGCCTTCAGCAGATTGCATGCTTACAAGTACGCGTCGAATGTCATGTTTTTTAACGTTCTTCAACGTTCATCTGTATGCTTTGCAATTTTCAATTTCATGATAAAATTAACGAGGCGTAGAATTGTAGCTGCGAAGCGGGCTGTCAGTGTCTGCAATGCCATTATGGTACTTAATTGTTTATTAATTATGAATCAATTGCTTGTGTTCTTATGAAGCGAATTTAGTTCTTCCCTCGTAAGGGGAAATTTTACTTATTCGCTCTTATGGCGATAGATATATTAAATCAAAATGTTTAGCATTATTATTAAACCAATTTAAGGCATTTGTTATTTTTATTATTTTTTTTTTTTCTGGTGATAATATTAATTAATAATTACACCACTTGCGCTAAATGTGCAACATCCTGAAGGACTTTATTTAAGCTTATATGTCCGTCTGTCCGCCTCCTTTTCTAATGTTCAACCAACAAATCACAACTTTTAAGATATTTTGATTAAATTGGTACACTCACATGTTATGGCCCAAGGTCGAGCGCTTTTGAAAAGCCTTTGAATTGAACCCTTTTCAAAGTAAATTTATGGTCGACCAACTTTTAGTAACAATATTCAAAGCTCTGGTTCATTTCAAAATTTAAGACCTCACGATGGACGGATATGATACAATATAAATACTTCATTACTTCCTTTATGCATACCTTTTAGCTCTTCAACACAAAATTAACCAACGACCCAGATCATCCTCCAAAGACGATTTGAAAATTTAAAAAAAAAAAAAGTTCGTCGACTAAATAAGTTTACTTGTTCCAGCGAAACACAATAAATATTTCCTATAATTAAATGCAAAAAATTTGTATTTTTTTTTTTCTCAACAATTTTCACTGAGCTCACGTCGTATAAGTGATTGTCCTTTTTCACTGAAAAATTTCATAAATATCTCAAGTCCGACAGGCGTATGAGCAACAATTAATTATAAAGCACTTATAACATGTCAATTAAAACATTTTACTTATGTATATAAATATTACAAACACATATGCATGTAAAAATGCGTTGCTATTCGTGCAACGCAGAATGTAATGTTCATGCAAATGTTCGTGAGGACTTATTGTTATTATTATTGTTAAAGAAGAGAAAAAAAAACCTATTGAGACAGATTTTCCCCAAGCGTTTAATGCGAGGCATAATTGCCGGAGTATTGAAGTTCGTAAATTAATATCCTGCCGAGTTACGCGGCTGGAGGGCTTTTATTGATTACATTTCTCATTCCGTGCTTATCTACGGAAGGTAGTGAAAGATTGCAATTAAAAATGAATTGCAAATGCTTACAGTTATCTTCTACTCACATTTTTAAGAGTAAAGCAAAAATTACTGATTCTTGCATCAAATTTTTTTCTCTCCAATATTTTTATCTTCGAAGAATACTAGTCGTTGTTTGTAATATACTAAAAGTGTTTAATCGCACGGCGACTGTTAAAAAGTGTATTTCTTATAACAAATGTCGTCAAATTTCGAAGATTTGCAAGAGTCGTTTATGAGCGTAAATAACGCCCTATGTCTACGAAGATCTTGTAGCACAAAGGTGTGTTAAGTTTATGCGGATGTATGCAACACGTAGGACGACATGAGATAGACCCACTTTTTCATATGCCAATGGACACGGTCTGTCCGTCTATCCATCCGCTCGTCTTTATTTCTTCCGTTCCACATACGAGCCACAATCTTTGACATATTATGACGAAATTCGATACATCGCCACATTTTGGCCGAAGGATGGACCACTTTTTTGACCAATTCCAGTACAATTGTTTATTTTAAAACGGTTTCATGTGAAAAGCTGTATTAAGCGAAATGATGTAAGTTATTTAATGGTGCACTCTGTCCCATCACAATATTTTTACTTGTTATTTATTTGTTTAGTTGAAGAGTGCGGTTATAAGCATTTATGTTATTTATTGAATTGTAGCGGTCTTATCATTACTTATAATGAGTGAATGAATGGCCACTACGACTACTTGAAAGTTATATATGCAGTTTTTCTTGCATATAAAACGTTTGAATGTATGAAAACGTTAAAATGTTTAAGAATACAAAATTTTGCACAATTTCTCCTACGCAAGTTAACTTTAAATAGGTTATTATTCTCATATTACAGAATATTTAAAAGCTTTACAAGTTTTGATAAAGGCGTGCACGGAGAAAGAAAGAAACTCAAAACAGCAACCTGTAAGAGACTGTCTGCCACTGCCAGTATAAAACAAAATTTATGTGTACACTGACAGGTAATTCTATAATACACAAGCTAGCGGTAAGACTTTGCCAAACAAAATTAAAAACAACAAAGTATAGAATTTCTTACTCTGTTCAACGCACCGTTATAATTTAGGTGTAGTAAACATCAATAGAAACTTTCGATAGTTGACGAAATTAATTAGAAAACGAAAAGTTGGACGCGTCAGCGAATCTCGCATACCCACCACCATTAAAACCTTTATCTAAGTCTCTTGCTCCATTCTTTTATTTGTTGTCATAAAAAAGCGAATGGGATAAAATGTCTCTTTTTCCTTTTACTTCGCTACAAGGTATAGTTAAGAAAAACTAATCCACCCCATCGGGACGATGTCCGTATTTATTTTAGTATTAACGCCTTTTTGGACAGATAGTATATCTTCCTTTGAGGAGTGCGCAAAATAATTTTAAAAATTCCGCCTTGTTTATCTTGTCATAAAGAAGCATAAACCCTCAAAAAGCAAAAAAAGGAAAATTTAATCGCTTGTAGCTTTGTGTAGGCATCGTCGATTTTTTCCGCAAAGTATTTATAGAAAATTTTACGCTGATCGACAACACATATACTTTATATGGTCTTTGAATCCGCCTTTTGGATGTTACAAGCAAGGATGTTACAAAGGTAGTATATCCCCATCCTTCGTAGCTCGGTATAGAAATGGTTACCATCGCACAAACTTTCTCAGTCATAAAAGTTATACGAAACCCTTTAAATTCCAACTAGACGACCATTAATTATGCTTGCCACGTGCTCGGACAAAATTAAAAAATTTTGGATACCGAATCCCATTAATCTCTTAGAAACTGGGTGCATTTTTGTACCAGTAATTATGGACACCCCACGGCAAATGTGTGTTCTTCGAATGTATATTAGGACGAAACAACAGCAAGAAATAAAAAATACAATTTGGTAACATCCACACTGTTCGCATTCTAATCCTAATCTCGTTCCACCGTCATATCCAATCAACATCGGAAAAATTTGCCAGCGTCTGCCTCGATCTAACTATTGAAACCAACAATGCATCCTTAAGATATGTACGCCTCCAATTTGCATTTGTAAATACCGAAGTCTTGCCAATGTTCAAACTCTCGTTTTCGAAGCATCTAATCCTACGGAAATCTCGAAAATACGTCGAGAACATTATGTAAGGAAAATGATGACATTTATTGAAGCGATTGAACTAACCATCTAGTTTACCCTTCTAACAAAGGAAGAGGTTGGTCTTCGTTGCTAGTGCTCGTCGTTCTTTTTTATATCCTACACCACTTGTGGTGCGGCGTACATTAATAGATAACGTAAGAATCGACTCAGAAAGTAATTTCGAATCGATCGGTATAGCTATCTCAAGCCCCTTCGTGAGTTGCGTATGTTCGCGCAACCTTAATATACCGCAATTTCGTCAAGTTGTGTAGGGCGTAAAAAGAGCTCGAAAAATCACTACTGCTCGATCGCCTTAGTTTAGTTTAATTGTTTTCGCTTTGGTTGGTCCGAAATACAAAACAAAAAGAAAAAATTACTTTTTAGTAGAAACAGACTCGCATGCACAATTAAAACGGTGCCAGAACCTGTTAGGCCATTTATTAGCTTTATTAATATAAAGCCATGGAACAAAGTGAAGTTCAGCGAGCCTCCTACACCACCGAGCCACATAATCGAAGGAAGGTGAGACACGCGTTCATAGAAGCTGCTTACCTTTTCTCTCCTACTTTCTTATTTCATCATCGACATTTAATAAAAGATAACAAATATTTGGACGCAGTGGAATGTCACGTTTTTATTTGTTTTCTATTACTATTATTATTATTATTATAAAGTGTAAAAGCTATAGTAACATGAAAGATTGCTGTTACGTCATGTGCATGGAAAGCCGAAACGTCCTCCACTGGATAAATTACTTCTTCTTGGCATTATTGAATATACCTAAGTATTTGCCGCGCGTCATTTCCTTTGCCTCACTTATACCCAATTGATACGCTTCATCGTAGATATTTTTGATTTCCATAATTAAAGCATTTGGAGATAAGCTGCTTAATTCTAGTTGTATGAAATCAAAGTTAAAGGTTTAATAAAAAGCGAATCTCAAAATTAAAGGCTTACGTGTGATGGCTGCCATATCTTCTTGGGAAAGACCGCGAGACCATTCGGCTGCTGGAGTGCGTATAGGTGTATTACTCATAGCTATAAAATCAGTGATGCCTGGAACTGAATTTAACAGGTCTTTTAATAATTTGGAATAATCTGTGCTTCTTGCTTTAGCTCATATAATCTAAATCAGAAAATGTAACAACTAAACATGGTTGTAGTAGATCAGGAATTTTTTTTCTTTTTATTAAAGCAGTAAAAATGGCTGTAAACCACCAGCGGACGTAATTTACATCATTTTTAGACTTTTAACCGGCTTTGAATTTGCAAAAAGATTTACTTACTTTTTTCTGGCCACAAATCGGGTGAAGCTCTATCTAATTTCTCTAGGGATAATAAGCCACCTTCATCTTGCAACTCTTCTTTAATCAATGAACCTGGCAATGTAAAATTCATGTGGATATGTAAGTGCACGTTAAATATTCTAGAAAATTTTAAATTTTCCAACCTTTGCTTGCTGACATTTTGACGCTAAAAGCTAACTGTCAGCTGATGAATGACAGTTAAACGTAGTGTTGATAAACTTGCCTACGTGAGACAGAAAAATTTGTTTTGTGTGAATTGAAATGAAATGGAATCTGATGCATTTCATTGCATGCTAATACATATATGGAAAGCTGTACCAATTCAACTTTGTTTCACATTAGCAAACGCAACCACCTTTGTTTAGATGGTAATTTTCCATTTTATTTCATTGCTTTAACTAGTGCAACCCTGTTAAAAAAACAATATTTATGTAAAGTTTTTTATGCGTCTGGTGTTATGAAGTATGTATGTTTTGCATTTGTAGCGTTGCTTTTAAACTTGAAAGAAATAGCTGTTCAAGTACTATTCAGGTAAACGGAGATCAACAAAAAGAAAGAAATTAATTGAGAACCAGTTCTCTTAGACGTGCAGTTTCTTCTAAACTCTGAAGACAAGCATATAGGCTTTAAATTGTTTCTCCTACTCAGATAAGTGCCATGCTATAGGCTAATGGTCAACCGATCTAAATTGACAAACTGAAATATATAACTCAGGACATTTTATCTATCTTTTGAAGCTTCTCTACGAACCAAGATGGTTCATTTTCAGTAGCGTTCGTCTTTGGGCCAAAACAAAATCCTTCGAAAATTACGACCTGTGGGTTGAACAGAAGAAAACAACACAGACGGACGCACAGACAAGCTCAGATCGGTATAACAAAAGATAGGCCTATGTCACGTCTTTCTGGGTGTTGCATACATACGCACAAACCTAGCACGCTTGTACCACAAGTGGTGTAAAGCGTACTCGATTAATTAGAGCGATGCTCTGGTTAAACGGTATTTCTGAACAGATGCCCGCTAATTTTTTTTTTAGAAATGGAAACAAATTGATATTTTTCAAGTACTTAATATAAAGTATCGTGTGCAGTTATTTGTTGCAAATTTAAATTTTTGTTTACTTTCACCCAGCATATGTTATGTGCATATGCATTTGACAGACAATGAAGGTATCTTCGTAAGTTGAGCTTCTGCTCAACCGTTCGTTACCGATTTTACGAATATAAATTTGCGAACATCTGAAAGTAAGTTGAAAGAGCGAATATGTTTCCACATTCTGTGTAAAATATAAATCGTAAAAGTGTTAAAGGGATGTTTTAATTTTTCTCTATGGTAGCCAATACTTAATTGTGCCAGTTGGTTACAAATTCAGATACGGTGCTTTCCATCGTGCTACCGGTGGCTGGAAGGCTCCCGGTGTTTGATGAATTACCGGCACTATCACCTTCAGAAGACAAAGCGTTTCCACTGTTATTACCGTTTGCTTTAAGCGAAGTATCCGTCATAGGCAAGGGTTTAGCTACACCAATCCGCACAACCGCTTTCGGCGCTCCTTTTAAAGCTTGCGCAGCTTGATCTAAAGTAGCATTTTCGAAATTAATACCATTTACGAATAGCAAACGATCTCCTGGTATTAAACGACCATCCGATTGCGCGACACCACCTGGTACCAAAGAGCGTATGACGATTAAGCAATCATTAGAATCCATGGGATCTTGATAATCCAATATCGAAAAACCTAAGCCGCGATCACCTTTTATTAATTATTAATTATTTGCGGCTCCGAAGACCACATCGCTGGATCAGTTAGCGGTTCTAAAGAACGTGATTTCATATTAAAGGGATCTTCGCTTGAAGCTGCCAAATTTCCATCTGATTTGGCTTTAACTAAACGATCAGAAGACGGTATTAGGTTGTCGAAACTATTGCCTAACTTGCGTAACATATCATCTGAAAAAGATACCGATTCGGTTCTACTATGTCCACACACCATATGCACATCTTGAGGCAACTCCTTCAATATTGCTACCACTTCAAGGTGGTTCATGCCAAACAAAAGCTATTCTACTTTAAAACTTAGTAATAAATTTTTATATCCTATACAGCAACGGCGACGCCATAGCGTAAATTCAGCTTGTGCGTAGGAGAGATTTAATTGAAATCCATGTTTTATTACCGTATTTTTCGGACTATTATACACACAAAATTGGACTCAAATTTTGGCTGCGCCTTATGGTCCGAAGGTAACATTAAAATATTTTTTTTAATAAATCGTCTCTAAATTTGAAATATGTGAGGCACGACAACAATACTTCAGATGGAAGTAATATGAACGGTGAGATTAACAAGACGAGTGATAGTATCGAGAGTGAAGTTGAGCTGAATGTTGCTAGTACGAATTATGTTGACA
>KK502617.1:347101-468516 GCA_000688735.1 Glossina austeni
CAATAAGGCATTTGTAAAGTATTCAGCAAATAAATGACCCATACATTGCTCTTTGGGTGACGGCCACCAGCCTTCCAAGAAACCAATATGACCATCGCGACCCGTTATAGTTGCGCAGACAGACAGATGGAACGACGAACAAAAAGACCTTAGGCTTAGAAACTGGAAGAATTAATTGGGGTTTAAAACTTGTTTCTGTGCCCTACAAAGCCATTGAAAAAAAATTAAATTTTAATGCATCATAACATTGGTTAGGAGTGTCAATTTTTTCCATTTTTGTACAGGTGCTACATCATCGCCCATAGCATGTGCGTTCAAATTTTTGTAGATTTATATGCTATTGTTTATAAGTACACAATGAGCAAAAAAACTAGTTTTTATTGCTTTTGAAAAACAGAGGTCAGTAAAGCGTTGCACTTCGGACATATAAGCCACAAATTTATTGGCTTAGTCCAACTTTACTCAACAACCAAAAAAAAGAAAAACAGAGGTGTCCGCACTTTACGTAGTACTGTAGGCAGGTCCTTCGACAGATTTGATCCATTTTTAATACCACCTCGCGTGCAGAACTTGCGATGTTTCTAAGTTCGAAGCTGAGGTATTCATTTTACAACCAGTAGAGTGTCGACAACAGCTGACATACGGGCAACCAGAGAGATGCTTAATCGATTCAGAATTTGATGCTGATCAAGAATTATTATAGTTTCTGGGGTCGGTTCCTTCTGCGCGTTGCAGACGGTTTGACAAAATCATCGATCGATGACGGGTGGGGTTGGGATGGGCCGAAGTTTCCGAGTGTTTTATAAACTCATTTAACGTAGCATTAAGGACCCCGTTCAATTCTAAATTTACCGGTTGCATTGAATATTGAATACAAGCTCTATGAAGACGGATTATGTTTGTTAAGTTCAAGGAAAGCTTGACTAATTCGTCACGTTGGATGAATTGGATGAAAAATGCTTCCTAACCCCGCACAGAATTCCGAAAGTGTACGTGTCCAAGCTTATATTCTGTACTTGACATCATGAGCTGCAACACAACACTAGACACGCGATATGCACCCAATATCCCAGCGCTTCTACTCTTCTGAGGACATCAAAAGATTGGTTCATTCCTGGATAGGCTCAAGCACGAGTCATTCTTTCACCGAGAAAATCCAAACAGATGTAATTTTGCATATTATTGCCCAACACTGTACTGTCAAAGTACGTAACCAGTCGAAACGTTCTTTCAACTCTTTGAATACAAAGTAAACATTTTTTGTCAAAACAAAACCCAATCGTTATTCAACTAGATTAAGACTGGAAACATTGGAAGTTTCTGCACGCAGGCTGTTATTGGAAATGGGCGAATCGGTCAGAGCAGAACCGCACAGAGCAGCGTAAACTGAACGTGACTCAGTTTTTTCTAACAAAAATTTTTGGATTTTTACTCGTTATTCGGAAATTATTAAAGTTAGAACGCTGAAACTTTCCACATTTGCTTTACGAGACACTTTACTCTCTAGGTCCAGAAATGAAACCAATCGGTCATGTCCACACAAAATTACGAGTGATTAAGTTTTCACTTTTTTGAGGTTTTATTCCTTATTTATCATAAGGCAAACAAGACCGAAGATTTCTCCAAGCGCAAAGACATAACGGACTGCAGAGGCAAGATAAGCTAACAACTGTTTAAATTTTTTAAATAAAATATATTTGTTTAATTTGCTTCTTTTTTTTTTAATAAACACTTAATTTTATTGGAAATGACTTAAACAAAAAATATATCCAGGAAATAAATCTATAACAAGAGCAGAAAAAAAAAAAGAAAAAAAAATTATTTCTTTAAAAAAAAATGTGTTTCTTTTTAATGTTTGCTTAGAATAATTTAATTGAATTGAAATGTCTTCCATGATTCATTGCGAATTCAGACGAAAAAATCACAGAAACAAAATTGAATGATGTTTATATTAAAACATTCACACGAGTTATGTATATGTTATGTAATTGTGGTGAAACCTCTCTTCCGTCTTTGGATCGATATAACTTTCTTCTTTATTTAGCACTCTAGTTTGAAGACTTAACAAAGTTCTGCGAGCTAATTCAAGAAAAAAAAAAGATTTCCCTTTTCTAAATAAAATAATTACAGTTTATTACCCTCCATATCAATCTATTCTATATCTTTCTAATATCTATTATATCATTCTCATACTCTTTTTTTTTCTTTTTCTTAGAAAGAAAAATCATGTTTATGTTTTAAGTAAAATTATACGAGATTTATCAGTGGCTTTATAGAATATCTAGAATTCTTAATTAAATATGTATTCGTACGTTCGAACTTAAAATTAACTGCAATGATTAATAAAAATGATTACGAGACTTTGTACATAACTTTTTGGTTCAGCTTATATTTTCAATAAAAGGAAAATAATATAAATACAAAACAAAAATATTAATATATATATATATATATCTATATATCTATATATATATATATATATATCACTCATTATCGTTATATATATCAATCATTGTTACATGGATATTACTCACAATTTTTGTCTTTTTTATAGCTTTATATCAAAAATTTCGTTGGGTCACTTGTTCTCAAATGGGTTTTGCTTTTAATCTTAAAAAACAAAAAAAAAAAATTCACATGCAAAACATTTATTGAGAAAATATCATAAATATCGGGGAAATTCATCACAAGGTTGTAGAAGTAGTGAACGACCAATTTTAATAACACCAATGCACAGGCACCTCTTCACCCCAGGCTATGTGCTCTATGCTCCAGGACGGCGTTTCAAGGCGACCTTCAGCATTCGATTTAATTTCGTCACTCTCTACCGGTATACCAGCCGGAACCGACGGCAAATGTATTACCCCTCCATTATCGTGCAAGTGACGACTACTTATAGCAGCCATCATATAACTGTAGGCAGTATTGCTTGACGTATATTTTGTAATGGAATCAGACGAGTCGAATTGACGTAGCGCTCGACATTTACCCTCACTAACTAACCGTATCAAACCGAAAGCAGTGTTTCTAAACACTTGCTCTAGACCCTGGTCCATTTCGGCTGAAATTTCAAAATAACTGGCACCTATTGACGTGGCAAATAAATAGGCTTCCTCGCGTGAAACTGCCCTCTCTGACAGCAAATCTAATTTATTGCCCACTAAGGTGAGAATCATAGGTCCTTGGACATTGGAATGCAACTCTTGTATCCAACCCTTGATTTCCTTAAAGGTACGATGCTGCGATAGATCGAAAACTAAAATGGCTGCGTTAGCGTTTCGATAATACATCGGTGTAACGGCCTTGAAACGTTCTTGACCGGCTGTATCCCATATCTGCGAATGACATATATTAAGGAAAATATTCATATAATTTTCTATTCGAAATCGAGAAAAGTAAAAAATTAACTAAAATCTTCAAAAAAATTAAATTAATTAAAGCAAATGGAAAATATTTTTCATATAAGTTTGGATAATGGGTTGTCTCGCAACTTCGAAGCAAGCTATGTAGGTCAAGATGGATACGCTTAGCGGATTTTATCTGTCGTAGTTACCTTTTCTTTAAATGACTCGAGTGGCCAACAAAAAAAAAATTGATTTGATGGGCTAGAGACTTACTCTAAGAGTCCGTATCTTTTGATAGCCTACGCCGATTGTGGTACGTGTGGATACATTAAGTTTACGGGGACCTAGAAATACATGAGATAGACTCAACTTTTATTATACCTACTTTTTTTAGTGTGCCAACCCACAGGTCGTAATTTTGTTAATGACACCCTCATTACCTATCATTTTGGACCAACGAGAAACGCTATTGAAAATGGTCCGAATCGGCCCGCGTTTTCGATTACTTCCAATGTAGGTCACTGTTTTGAAAAGTCATTATGTGAAGAAGTACTAAGAGAATAGTATAGGGTGGTAGTTAATGGTGGGCCGGTACCACTACAGTGTTTTTACTGTTTTTCATTTTAAATTATTTTGCAATTATTGCTATTTAAAGTGGTCCATTCATATATTAAAATTACATATGCTGTAATTGTTTTTGTGAATATAATACTTTTTCTCTTGATCTTTATTTGTTTGGGGATTTTCGTGGCATATTTTTAGTCCATCGTACTGTGATAATCTTTGAGACGAACTGGTTGTTTAAACGTTAAATCTGATATCACATGCATTTCGAAAATTAGAAGACATCAGGTACGTATGTAACTGATTTTTGAGCAACAGAGAGCCATTTTAAAATATTTAGTATGTGCACTACTGAAAACGAATCTAAAATAGATAATGGAATGGAAAATCTCTTTATTACAAAATATGATGCAGGACTACAATTTAATCGTGAAACGCTGCTTGCAAATTAAGCTGGATTTTACTTAACGTAAACGTTAACGGTGCTAGGGTCAATTTAGGATTGTGATAACACTTTTTGGGATAATTAATTTCGGAATATAATGTAATTTCATAATATATATAAGGGGAGTGACCTAACCCCTAATTCAAAACTATCGACTCTTTACGTCAGGGCGATCGAGATCATTTCTGTCGTTTAGATTTAGGTCGTTCGTAGAAACATTTATATAAAACTTCGGATTCACACTTGTTGTAATACGCAGATCTATGCCTTATATTAAATTTTCATCTATCGAAGGATATGAAGGTGTGAATTTACAAATAAATAAATTTTGAATAAGCAAATCATTTGTTTACTTCTGTTAACGTGAACCAAGTTTACAAACACTTACTTGTAATATAACTTTATAATCGTCTAACATAACTTTACAAGTAAAAAATGAAGGAGCTACAGTTGGTCCAAATTCATTCTGAAGTGTACTTTTAATGTACTTTGTAACAAGGCGCGTTTTTCCAACACCTGAAAAACAAAGAACGTTACTCGCTATGCAAAATTAGTTTTTTTTTGTGAAATGCAAAGTAACTATGAGTGATTTATTTACTACCTGTAAGTCGAAAACCCTTAGTTGATCCTAATAGTGTTCTTAAGCTTTCACAACGACTGCCATCTCTGTAATTCCCCGATTTATAAATCAATCACATAACTTACATGTCAATATTGTTTTTTCTTTCAATTACTTATTTTTAAGGTTGTTTGTTTGTTCACAAAATGCTGACGTATAACTGCTGAATAGCATAGAATGAATCACGTTAGCTATGATCGCCTTATTTTTCTCTCTGTTGATAAATCGCAAATATTGACAAAGAAAAGTAAGAGCGAAAGTGCATTAAGTAAACTGCACAGTTCGCACAGATCAAGACTAAAACTACGTATGATCAAAGTGTAACATATTCGTACGATTGCTCAAACTCACAGATTAGAAATTAATCGCTCATAAATTTCAAATTCTTTTGTATCTTGTCACAAGCATATTTTCATGCAGGATTAAGTGAGAAACTTATAAATTGTTCGTTAAGTATGACTGTCGTGATCAGCGCAAGATCATAATCTAACTGAAGTAATTGCATCTGTTGATTTGCGTATGCTTTTTTGGATATCCCAGAGCCAAGAATTTAGGTGAGACTACGATATACATTTTCGGTTAAAAGCCGTACTTCAAATTCATAAATTGAGACCAGCCCGACTCCAGCAATTGAAGAACTAAAGTATTTGAAAGCCTAAGATGTATAAAGTGTAAGGAAACTTGTAGGATGATGGGTCATCAAAAAACCAAATAGAGAAACTTTCTACCGTTTGTTTTCATGTAATAAATTCAAGTAACTGATCGTTAATGCGCTACCTTTAGAATCGTTTTTTTACTGTCCCCAGGTTGATGTGGACCTGAAATCCTAATTTATTGATTTTGAAAAATCATTCGCAAATATTTGTAAATATATTTTAGGTAATTAATTGGCGCGTTCATACGCTTTGTTTTTTCTTAATACTTACCCCTTGATCCTAATATCACTACTTTCCCCTCAATGCATTTCATATTGATCGTCAAGTCGATTTAATTTAATTAATTTATTAACAATAATATTTATTCATCTTTACTTTAGCTTTTAATGTTGCAAAGTCCATACACCAACGTCGAAAATTTCGCTTAATAATCAAAATGCTTGCGCTTTTTTTAGTGTCATTTTATAAAGTCACAAATCAATATCATTGGTTTATTGTTTATTCTCCTTGACACAATTTTTATTTATCTAAGGCAAAATCATTTATGTTTTTAAAACCTAATTTGCAATGTTTTGATTTTTTACGCGAAGAAAAGTTATTAGAAGTTAATCAGCAATCAGCTGTTAATTGGCTGCTTTTAACTTTACACAGGGTGTTTCCTTTAAAGATTTATCGACAACTGATTTCAAGCTTAATAATTATTAGCGATTCGTTTTTTATTCACAAGGGAGTTATATTCCTCTAAGACGACGCATTTTGCTTCGCGCATATCAATAGAATATGCAACGTCGGATGACAACACAAAGGAACGCCCATTATGTTTTCATCGATCATTTTCCCACGGCAAAGAAAAAATTGATATTCGTTTTTTTATTTTATTTTATGAATGGTTGCCGATTTCGTTGCTGTCATTTACATGGAACCAATAAGCAGATAAGTAGCTAATGTTATACTTCAGGTGAAATTTTAAAGTCGTCTATTGCAAGAAATGGACGATCAAAATTTACAATTTGCTCGCAGAGGCGCTTAATTTTGCGTGCAATTCCTTCAAGAGTTGACTGCCGTTCGTGTTAAGGTAAATAAAATATTTTCATCGTTTTCCATACAAAATTTTTTGGCGTTACCTTTTACCGAATTCGATAATATGCCGGAAAACTGAAGTATTGCACAAAGTTTGCATCGAACTAATGGGGAAGGTACTGAAAAAGCAGCTGCTTCTAGTGCAAAATGCCTGCCCAACTTATAATCTGTTTTTCCTACATGGTTTGGGATAAAAGAACATTTTCTTTGCTGGAATATTCGTTGAAAAACCCAGCCCTTAAAGGTCTTTTCAAACGAAGTTTATTTTAAGCCGCTAACGTATTCAATTTTGGAATGTTTTTTGATAGTGTTTACAATTATAATTTTATTCAATTTTTGAAAACATTAATTATAATTCGCTTTTCAAAATATATGAAATTAAAAAAACATTTTTTACAACTCATACCGCTAAATCAGTAAATCAATTCCATCTGTTTATAGTAATCGTACTTTATATATACCAAAGTTTGCTACTTTCAAACGTTTATTATAACAGATGTTGAGTAACCTGCAAAAATTTCGCTACTTGCGTTACTTGTTATTTTGCACATAAATATAACTGTAATTCTGCGTAAAGCATAGAATTAATTGATTCAAGTTGAGTTTTATATTGTAATTGGAGAACGATGGGCTTATTTGCTTTTATGAAGAGCCGTCCAATATTTTGGTTAAGTGTTACCGGCACCGCTGTGGGCATAGCTTGTTTCGTTAAGTAAAGGATGAAAAATTTAATAAAAAAATAAATGTCATCCTTTTTTTTCTAATTATCATAGAGACCTAATGCAAGGCGGCAAATTTGATAAACCAAACCGTGCTGACGGTAAAGTCATCATCGTTACCGGTTCAAACACAGGAATAGGCAAAGAAACGGTTCGAGAATTAGCTAAAAGGGGAGCAAAAGTTTATATGGCATGTCGGGACATGAAAAAATGCGAAGAGGTATGCATTTAAGAAACATTAAGAAGATTACACTAAAATAGAATCGGTTTTTAGGCACGGCAAGAGATTGTTTTAGAAACTCGCAATAAATATATTTATTGTCGTAAATGCGATTTAGCTTCTATGGATTCTATACATAAATTTGTAGACGAGTAATTACAATCACACATTACTGGAAATATGATGTAAATTTTACTTTAATCAATTTCAGATTCAAAAAGGAACAGTCACATTTAGATATTTTAATCAATAATGCGGGCGTTATGCGTTGTCCGAGGTCCATAACAACGGATGGCTTTGAAATGCAACTGGGGGTCAATCATCTTGGTCATTTCCTTTTGACAAATCTCTTATTGGATTCGCTGAAGGTTCTGCCATATGATTTTTTGATAATTCTTCTAAAAATCGAAATTTTCTAATAGAAATCCGCTCCTAGCCGTATCGTAGTAGTTTCCAGTCTAGCTCATACTCGAGGAGAAATTAACGTAGCGGATTTAAATAGCGAGAATTCGTACGATGAAGGCAAAGCTTACAATCAAAGCAAACTAGCTAATGTGTTATTTACGCGAGAATTGGCAAAGCGATTGCAAGGTGTGAATATTTTTAAATTATTTCAGCCTCAAATGATTTCAATGAAACTTTATTTATTTTGCATTAGGGACTGGGGTCACTGTGAACGCTTTACATCCTGGTGTTGTTGATACTGAACTGTTTCGTCATATGAGCTTTTTTAACTCATTCTTCGCTTCCTTAGTATTTCGGCCTTTAGTCTGGCCGTTTTTAAAGACTCCAAAATTTGGTGCTCAAACAACTTTGTATGCTGCCTTAGATGAAGACTTACACAATGTTTCGGGACAATACTTTAGTGACTGTGCTCTAAAAGATGTAGCGCCGGCTGCTAAAGACGATGCGTTAGCCAAATGGCTATGGGCCGTAAGTGAAAAATGGACTAAACTGAAATAGTTTAGAAATAAAAAATTTTTTTAAATAAAGGAAGTAGGACGGAAAGAAAATTTTTTTATTTCTATGTCTAAAAAACGCACCGACAAATGCTGTAAAAGTAGCAGCATTGTCAATAGAGATATTTCCCTTGACCTCTTATTGAACTGCCAAAAAGCACCTGTTAAGTAAAAATCGTTTGGAAAAATAAATTAAAGCCGATTATGTTTTATGTTTTGTGTTTTATGTTTTAAGTGTTCCGCACTTCTCTTGTATTCTCAACATTGTAATATCGTTTGCATTTTTAATAATAATTTTGGTTGTTCACATTGTGGCACCTTTTTTTTGATATTTAAATGAATGAATCAAACCTATTAACAATGAGGCTACTATATGCAGTAGCACGATGGGTATTTATTATATTTGTTGATTGTTTGCTCCGACTTTTTGGTTTTATGTATATTATTGATTGTTTCATTAAACTTTGGTGTTATGAATTCTTCTGAAGGGCTTGGTTTTGACTATTCGAATTTTTGTTCATATTGTCGAGGCTCCGTTTTGATCGATTCAATTTTTGTTTAAATTATCGAGGGTTCATTTTGAATGGTTCAAATTTTCCAGAGAGCATTACGTTAGATTCAAAAGTTGCAGTAAGCATTATATATGCATGCTGCAGATTTTAAGACACTGCTGGAATAAAATCGAAAATTGCAAATGCGAGTGCTACACATACACTCGATAAGAATTGCGCTTATAATTTACAAGAATGAAATACTTTGCCTTTTTTTTTCAAATAGATATTGTACTTATGGAAAACTTGGAATACAAACAGTTTCAAAAATGGATTTGTAACGTATTACCGAAATGAAAAGGGTTGAGACGCTTGTTTAGTTATATAGTAAAATTGCTGCTACAAGTGGCATATGCACGATGGTCATCTCAAATCAAACAAGGTTTGTAAAGCTTTCCTATCAGATACAAAATATTTAATACATGATATCATATTTAACCAAACCTAGCTGCCAGCGCACCCAAGAAATCGAAATCGAATAAAGTTTCTTTTTTTATAATTTAAAATTTGATCATTAGATTCAGCTGTTTGTGAGTAAAACGATCTCTATTTTTTATATATTTTTTTTATTATGTTTACAATTTACAGCTGTTTTCTCCTATAAACGCAATTTTAGGCAACTAAACTAACGCAAAACGTGAGCAATTGGACTTTCCGAAATTTTGCAGTTATGAGAGATTATACGGCGAGAGATTATACAGCGGTTGTAGATACGTGAAGCAAAAAAAAGGACGAAAATCATCAAACAAAGGTGAATACTATCACATAAGTGAAGCAAAACTCGCCGAAAACATAAGCTAACTTTATAACAATATGATTTCCATATCCAAACAATATTCTTAAGACAAAAAACTATGCGAGATTTAAAAAAGAACGTCTTGTAAATGTTCCACGCTCAAAAAAAGAAATTGCAATTACCAAACTTTTCAAAAATCCAAACCTTTTCAATTGCGCAAATTTGTATAACACTTGTAATTAAAGCCACGGTCTTATCCAATAGAGTCAAACAATTGTATTGTTGAGCCTTTTGTTTTTTAAATACTTCCAATTTTTACTCAAAATACATAATTCTTGTATCTATGCTAAAATATTTCAAAAGTATTCGATCGTATTCGATAAACCAATGGAACGCTTAGTTAACTGTCTCGGACAAGGGAAGGGTCGTTTTTTTGAATTGTTCATACAGCACCTTTGTATTTATTCAACGCAATATATCCTTCAAGCCCATTTTATGACAGGCTATCGATGACTTAAGTAAACTCACCCATAAAGTTCAGTTTGTAAATGCATTTATGATTTTTTAGTTACACTAGTTCATATTGAGTTACACAGAATGCCTTTAGTGAATTTCGTCCATATTTGTTTTATTGTATTTTTCACAATTTACTGATGAATAACATCAAATGTACTATGCTAATTCAGACTCGCTCATTTAATTACTCTCAGATGCTTCCAAATTCAGAGTCGCTATCGTAACGCAACAAGTGCTAATTCAGACTCGCTCATTTAATTACTCTCAGATGCTTCCAAATTCAAAGTCGCTCATTTAATTACTCTCAGATGCCAAAAAAATAGAATCAGTTGCAAAAGTATGAGAAAAACTCTTCATATACTTAATGTCGGTCCCTAGTTACTGCAATAGACTCTTATCGTTCTCCATCTGTAAAGTAATAGAATACAGTTGGCAGACGGACAGACGAATAGACGATGACAGGCAAACGATTTCTCCAAGTCTTGAAAAAAGATAAAAGAAATTTGTTTAAACATATATTTAAAAAACATGTTTCAGTTGTATAAGTAGTTTCATATCTTCTTCCTCTTTTTTCAATCAACGTGGAACTTAAAGCCGCTAATGTGGAACTCACAGCCGCTTTTGTGGAACTCAGCCGCTTTTGGAACGAAATAATTCTTTTCATTAACCGACAAATCTCAATATATTTATCTACAGACAACGGACTTATCCACAATTATGTATGTTAAGCCAATATTTTAATTGATTTAAAACCTCATCGATTGTGAAATTATATGTTTCAAATAATTGATGATATGCAAACCCCAACGATAAATAAAATCGTCATATTGTCATCTCAATCATTTTTATGAGATTTGTTGTTGTAGTTACCATTAGTTAGTTGATTCGTTTTGTGGCTTTTTCTCGTTATATTACCTTAGTAAAAAGCAAATAGAAGAATAATAAAAATTTAATAGAAAATATTATTGCAATTAATAAAAGAAATTCTTTTAATTATCTAAGAGAATACACGTATTACGTATAATATAAGAAAATTTAGTTAACCACGTCTCAAATTTCTAATTTTTTTTTCTTTTGATAAATCGTTTATTACAACGTACAAATATATGACTGTGTCTGTGTTAACACCTTTCTATTAAAGTGCGCTCCAAACTAAATAACAACAACAATAACAATTTAAAAATCGTACATAGTCGCTCCTTATGCTCTCAGTGGCCTTATGAATAATTAATCGCTTGTAAAAAAAAAAAAAGACTGTAGAAATTTTTTAAATATTTAAGCCCCACACAAATGAAAATATGCAAGAAAGAAAAAAAAGATAAAATATAATAATAATTTAAAAAAAGTAAAATAATGTTATATGAAAAATAAAATCAATTGATCGTTGCCTTGATTGATCAAAATCCCCAACGCGAGGATCTATATCGTGTGTGTGTTTTTAAGAAGGAGTATAAACGTCTTACCCTCTTTACCTAAGTGCTATTAGGTGAAAAATTTCTTTAACATTATACAAGGTATGAATATGAAGGCATGAATATGCTTCTTTTTTTTATGTGAATTTTTGTAAAATGTGTCTTGTTTTTCTTATATTTCGTTGACAGTTTGTTCTTATTTGGTTTCTTTATTACTGTTATTATTATTATTATTATTATTAATTTTTCTTTTGTTTGTGTCACATACTTTACCTTGCGTTTTTTTGGTCAGACAACAACAACAACAACAACAACAATCATTACAGTAAAACTAAGTTCTTAATTCGCTTGCCAGCTCTTTAGACTTTTGTCTCTTACTTACCTTTTAATTTAATTTGCTTTAATTTTCTGTCGTTGCTTTCGACTTCTCTGTGCCTTTCTCTCTCTCTCTCTCTCTCTCTCACTCGCTCTCTCTCATTCAGCTTTTCGTTTTATCTAGTCTCTATCTTGGCTAAAATTCTAATAATTTTCGTTTTATATGTTTTATTATTCATTTCATTACCTACCTATAATAGTAGAGTGAAAGCCACCATTTAATAGCACGTCACATTAACTCACTGACTCATTGACTTAAAGGACCAGAAGTTTTCGTCCAAGTTTTACAATTTGAAATTAAAAGTCTTTTCGTAATTTCTTCTTAATTCCTCTTAGCTTTAGCATGATGGATGTCAAATAGATTAAATCATCGCTTATTTTGGTTTTTGTCTTTGCTAGCAGACAATGCAAGAGATATTCGCACATTCTTTGACCTATTTCTTGAAATATTATGCATAAGTATGTTGCATGCAGTTACTTACGGATAATGTAAACATTGACCATCTGCTTAGCACTATCGCTAATATCAATATGTACATAAGCAAGTAGACATTATTCCGAGATCTAATTGGGTTGAAATAATATCAAGAAATTTATTATTGGCGAAAATGATACATCCTGGCATTCAGTTGCACAAGATTTGTACTGAAGGTCGCTATTAAAGCAGAGGCAGTAAAGCACTACAGGGCAGTGCCACAAAAACGTGTCAACTGACTAACTATTTGGTCAGAAGACGGAAGCATCGACAGCAAATCATGCTTAGGAAGGTAAAGAGAACCAATAAGTCGCTTTTGGAGAACGTTACAGTTTGAACACCGAATGGAAGTCTTCGCCAACGGGTCAAGGGAGCTTGTAGAAGTTTGCAAGAGATAGTAGTAAATACACACACAATCACAATCCGTACGTTCATGTCACCTGTATGTTAAAGGTCGTGTCTTATGTATTATATATACCGGGCGAAATTTGTTCTGTGGAATCGGATTAAAATTTTATCCCTCAAGTTTCTCTATCTCTCCTTTCGCAATTTTTGCTAACCAGTGAATTTTAATACAGGGCGAGAGAGGATAGTTGGAAAGCGGGATAAGAGGGAGACAAAAAAAAAAAGTTTTGAACATAAAACTGACTCTCATAAATCGTTATAAATAAATTAATTAAAAAGCAAAACAAACGTAGATGATTATATGAAATTTTGGTGGAATATTTAGCATCCAATCGAAATTTTGATAAAATTAATGCTTGTGTGCTTGTAGACGACGATAAAAGGGAAGTAAAAGAGAACTGAGGAAGGAAGAATTTTCACGATATGCAGCCCTTTTATATACACGCGCTGTACGCGAATTTTTTTTGTTGGACGTTGGCGACGCGAAGCTGTAAGTTTACGACCGTTTTCTTTGGATGCCACGGCTTTTCGGTGTCTAGCCTTCAATTATGATAAACTATATGTGCGTTTCTAGATTGTCGCAAATTTCTATCTAAATTTGGATTTGGATGCAACTATTTTCCGTGGGTAAGGGGTCTAGGTCGACAATAAATATTTCGAATCGTGATGACTCTAAGGCAATAAGGCGTGGAATTGAAGAAACTTTTACAGTTGTCCCTGAAAGTATTTCTTAGAACTTGAATTTAGTGGCAATAAGTTCTTCCTCGGAATTGGGCGACCATTGTGGAGAGGAGCTTGATGATAACCTGAAAAACTTGTCTGGTTCTGGCGAACTTTTCTTTTTCTCCGCGACAACGTGCACTGATACCAAAGGAAAAATGCCCGGCCAATAGCTTAGGACCTAAAGAATGTTTGAGGGACTCAAAAGCCTATTTCGGAACGTTACAAATGAGACAATAAGATTTATGTAGTCTCTTGTCGTGTGTAACGACTCATTTCCCGCGCGTTCTCGAAATTCCTCTGTTCTTCTTGCAAATGCAACAACATTCAACTAAACCAATACATTGAATCACAAACCTTGCTACAATATTTTGGACTACATATTTCCATGCAAGCAGACACACATATCTCGATTTATGCATATTTTCTATATGTATTTACATATTTGCGGACGTGAGAGTGTGCGTGTGTATTGCTTGTATCTTTCTCTTTATAATTTTTAATCTACTTTCACATTCCGATATATGCGATAGTGAGCGAAGCGGTGGAAAATATTATAGAAGATATGCGGCAACAGCTGATTTCTTTCGTTCTCTTAGCCCTACTTTGGGCGCAAACTCAGTTTTTTTATTTTTTTTTTTTTATTTGTTTTTACATGAAATAAATATAAGTTTTTCTGAAATTGTGTTTTCTGACAAACAGGATAAGTTTCAGTTACCATTGAACTTCCGTTTCCTTATGAAGAGGATTTTTTTCAAACGCACGACAAATATTATTGAAAGTTTAACGGTTTAACGGTTTAAAAAATGAGCGACAAGCAGTAGCGTGTTATGGTGAATTGTTAAATTTTTATCTGCATAAAGTCTGTACACAGACCGAAAAAGATGAGCAAAAAAAAAAAAAAAAAAAATTAAATAAATAACTTGCGATGTTAACCAATCGACTTTGATAGCGATCGTACATAAGAACGGGAACATTTGAAATACTTCAACAAATCAAAATGGAAACTTTTTGTTTTTATTCTAATATTGCATAAGTTTTTTTTTATAATTTTCGTTTTTTTCTTTTTTGTTACGTTTTATTTACCCTATTATCTGTTTTCTCTTTATTTCACAGATAATTGAACAAAAACATCGCTTCTCTAAACTGCCTTAATAAACGTTGCTAATAAATTTTAGAATACACATATATATATATATATATATATATATATACATATATATAAATACAATCAAAACGATCAGAGCTTCCCTTCCATTATAAGAGAAATTATATTAACTGAATATTTATAAAAGCATATTTGTGATATTAATTTTTGTTACATAAGAGAAAAGTTAGAATATAATCTTAAACGCATTTAAAATGGAATCTTTGGAATACGAAATGGCGCGCAATATGACTTTGCTGTTCTTTTTGGAACGTCTATTGGATAAAGGTGAGCCGCGTACCGTGCACGACTTATCCTGTCAATTTGGCAATAAAGAATTCACCAAAGAAATGCGTCAAATAGCCGGAGGTTCGCAATCGGGTAAGTGAATTCATCCATCATCTTATCTTTTTCTCTTTTTCGCATTTTTCTAAGTCTGCTTTCGTCCCTGATTATCTAATAGATTCAATAAGATTCTGAATGTTTGCCGGGAACAAATGGCACAAGCGCAGCTCACTTAGATCGTAAGCAGTGTACTGTGCAATTGTTATTACGGGCACAGGCAGGCATTCGAAGAAATCACATTAGGATTCGATCGATTATCTAATGCGAACGTGAGAGAGTTACTTAAGGGTTCTTTAATTTGATTTGCTTAATAATTGCTTAACACATTACGTTGTGGTTTAGTGTGCTGTCAACGATAGCAGCTCTCTTTCAAATCTAGCCTATACTAAGACATGTCTGCCGACTTTTGTATCATTCTAAGCCGCCTTCGCTCTCATCCTATCCATCTGACTATTGCGCGAATACTCGAGGAAGCTTAAAAAAATTATAGACAATAAATTGTTAGCGATTAAAAGTATCCGAGAATTTTCTGGTATCCGTTCGCAAAATGGAAGGGCTCTTCCTCTTGGTCTATTATTCACTCGTAAGTAAACTTGTCAACTGTATAAAAAAGCAGCAGGTTAGCTAAACAAGTCTGCGGTATTGAGAATATACACAAGTTGAATGATAAGAGCGTCTGCCGTGAAGAGAGAGTCTTATTTTTCTCTAACTTTTTTCCCACAAAAATTAATGAAAACGCTTTAATGTTATTACGCCCTTAGGTCGAAATCTGCTAGTATAACAAATATTATCAAAGTATTTCTAAATTATAGCTCGAACCCACAGTTATATAGACAAACATCAGACAGATGGACAGACATACTTTAAAGGGGAGCCAATTTCAAGATTTTCCAAGCAGTGTGAGCAAAGCTAATGCATCCTGCCGACGAGTGAAGTATTTTCTTAAACACGGACAGTACACTTATTCGGATATATATTCGAGTAAAATTTCTGATAATATATTGCGACGGTTCAAAGAGTTGTTGTTGTTCTCCTTTCCAGGTATTGTACTAGAACTCTAATGTTCCCGAGAACAACAAAATTTTTATAGCTATAATCCAATCGATGGTAGGCATCGTGCCGACCATTAGGAAACAACGCTGCATTCGACTATGACAAAATAAGTTGTTAACGGTCAATAAAATAGAATCAAGATCGTCTTACAAGACAAGGAGGTTCCCTGCAAAACAGTCATTATTGCAATGCGAGTTTTAAATAAAAAGCAGATCATTGCCATTTTATAACAAAGAAATATATGGACTTTTTGTTTTGAAAGTGGGGCAAGACGATTTTTTATTACTGGGAGATTTTAATAAACTTAAAAAGGTCGGTAAAACTTACTAAACTTATTCTTTGTGTTTTGTAATTTTACATAAAGTAAGTTTATTAACCAATAGCATCTATAGCGCTGGCTGTTCTTTTTACACTTAAATGGACTTGGCTCACTTTCAAAATTGTTGAATTATTGTAATCGGTAATTAAAGGGATAACTTTTCAGTTGTATGAGGGTTTTTTTAACAATAAACACAGAGCGCTCTACAAGTTTATATAAATTTTCATTCGTTTGATAACAAATAAAGCCACGATAGTTGGACACTAAATGCCCTACACCACTTCGCTCAATGCAGTCAGTCAATTAACGAGTTTTCCAATTAAGGTGTTGTATGGCCAGTAGTCGAAGAGTGGTCCGATCCGAATTATTTCTAAAAGCGTTCGTCCTCGAGCCAAAACATGCGAGTGTACCAAATGTTATCAAAAGATTTAAAAAAAAACATTTGAATACGAGATGGAGAGACAGACCGACAAGCTGAGAATCAGCTCAGAAAGCGATTCCGAATCGATTGGCATAAAAAAAATTGGGCCTATCTTTGGGTAGTGCATGGATCTGCACAAACTTAATATACCCTTGTACCACAAGTAGTGTAAGACATAAAAATATTATGCTAACCCTGCGAGATAGACAAGAAATCGGTTTTCTGAATTCGCATTTTTGCCACATCAGGACCGCGATCGTTTGGCAAAAATGAGTGTCCTCACAGAGTTTACGATCAATGGCATTTATTTCATTGGCACTGGCCTGCGCAACTTTCCATTTTGCACAGTGCATCACTCACTCACTCACTGTATGTTGCAATGTGTTTTTGAATTTGTCACATTGTGCAAGTGCTGCAAACAGCAAGATGTCACCTCGTGTAATCCTGCGGAGATCTATTGTACTTGCCTATGCCTATCCTAGCCTTCCTGTTTTACGATTCTTATGAATCGCGCCATCTTCTTTGGTACGGAGCCCCTTACTATGCCTGGCGTTACAATGTATTCGCCAAATACTTGATGTCTGCTTCTGCGTTCTCACTTTGCATGAATCGGTATCGGAAATATCTGGGTTTCTCTGATGGTGTGAACGCTACAATTGTTTTCAAAACATACATAACAACTGGACTACTATGAAAGGTGTGGAAGATATGTACATATTCCCTTTGTAATATGCAAACGGTGCTATTAGCTTAGGTAGCGAGTTTGGTAACTTGAAAGAGGATGCAAAAGATGTTCCCGGACTATTCACTGCCCAATCTCTCTTTTTCTGCAAAGATATTGCGGGCAGATCGGCGGAATTTCGACTAAATAACATTGACGTGCACTTTCAAAGTAAACATATTCATAATACCGTTGATATCTGAAGCTTGCATCCCAAATATTTGAGAATGTGATTTTTTTTTACAGTTAAAGAGATCTTATTAAGATCTATTATTAGGTTTTATCTACAATTGCCATCAACTTTATTATTATTTAAAAAATCGACTTACTTCACTTTCAATATAGACGGCTCATATATATGTATATTTATGTATTCGTATTTGAAAACCGTTATATTGTGAAAGGTAATATGCTTCTGTTAAGGTTTATGCATTTAAACTAAATGCATTCGTAGTGTATCAGTGACGGCGTCAAGTAAAACATGTCATCATCAGGCAGGTGTAACATGTCATTGGCTTTCCGTGCTGCATTATTCTCACAAAAGTCATTAACATCTATATAACCGATGGAAAAAAAAAAACCAAACAACAGCAACAAATAGCAAATCAACATATTTGATCTTGTTTGTTAAACATTATATTTGTATATATGCGGTATATAATACATGCATATGTATATATATACATTACATATACATATATATATATATATATACAAAATATAAACAATTGAGACATTGTTATGTGACGACTGGTTTTTGTATTGCTGCACGTAGGAGTTCGTGTTCGTATTTTGTATATCATATGTTGCATCTTATGCTATTTTTGTTATGTTTCTTCATTTCCGGTTACATTTCTATTATTTCAAAGCATATGAGTTGATTATTAATACGCGTTCTTTTCCTTCTCCTTTTTTTTTTTTTTTTTCATAAACTTCGACGCCGAGTTTTCTTGCAAGCAAAAAAAATTTAAAGCCAGCATCATTAGTGTAAAACAAAATCTGTAGTTAAGCTTAATGTTTGGTAAATCAAAACTAAACAGAAACACTACGATGGGACATAGCCCATCATCAAATCATGGCTCTGGATGGCTTCGTTTCATACATTTCTTCATTTAACGACTTTTTAAAATAAAGTATCACATCGAAAGTAGTCGAAAAGGTGGTCGGATCCGAACCGCTTTCAATATCGTTCCTCGTTGAGCCAAAACAAGCAAGATGGACAGACGGACAGACAAGCTTAGTGTCAATTCAAAATGTGACTTTGCATTGATCGGTACAATAAAAGGTGAGATTATGTCAAGTTTTTCTTGGCTTTACATACATTTGCACAAACTTAATACACCTTTCTCCACACCAGCTCTGCAGGGTGTAGTAGTTGTTAATCATTCTAACAAGAAGTTAATAAAAAAACAAATATTTACAACATTCAACATTTTTCGTAAACATTCTCCCCAAGCTTTTGCTTCTGTGCTTTTCTTTTTAAGAAATCAACTTTCTATTTAATCCGCTTCTTAATGCTTTAAACCGATTTCTCCACTTTTTTATGAGTTTTTTAAGAGACATGATGGACGACGCTTTGGGTTCAAGTGCCTGAAATCAAATCTAATGTTAGGACTGATAGATAAGACCTCATTTTGCTACTGTGCAGAATGTGTGTGTGTGTGTGTGTGTTTTCCCTCCTAATCTACCAAACGCACATCATTTCTAATCGTTCTACAATCTTTTAAAGGCAATTTTTCAATATTTCCTTTTGTACCGAAAAAGGGAGAAACGAAATGCTTTGGACATAAACAACTATTGTTGGGTTTGCCAAATCTTGCTTAATCTCCTTAGCTAACTCTTGCTTCTTTATTCTTATGAAAAAATGGGCAAAGTGTTACAAGTTAAAGCATCTTCTGGTGATTAATCTGTGGTTGACCATTTGTTTATATATATATTCTCATACATACGAATTTAAAATTGATGGCATGACTGACCAGATGACTTTTTAAACCATTGCAACTACGACCTTCTGTTTTCAAGCGGTCACATAGTTTTTTAACGGTTAAGTGTTAAATATAGAGTCAGGAGTCATAGTAAAAACTTAAGAATTCAGAAAATCTTTCTTTAATTCACATGAAAATCTTGCTTTATCGGCTCATGCGTAAGAATCATGTGTGCTGGCAGGCATACCAACCAACTTTTGTTTGTCTTTTCCAAATACATCGGCCGCTTAATTAAGATCGTGCTCAATTTTTTTCAGAGGGTAAACTACTATAAAAACAAAACAAATTTTTGTATTAGTATTAGTTAGAAATAATTCATTAAGTAGCCAGCAACGATGTAAAAGAATAATTTTGGGCGTGAAAATATGCTAAATGGTCGAAGAGTTGAATTTTCGGTATATAATCCTTACGTTTACCGGGCTCTGTTAAGGGACTTAGTTAATATCTTTAGTAGGTAAACTTGATGCTGTCCTCACATTCTTACATTTTCTGGTTGGAAGTTAAACTTATTTATTCAAATACCTGTCATTCGCTTAAAGATCAAAATTTTTAAAAACCGCCTCGTGTTTCTCTCTCTACAGAAATGTCGGCCAAATAATATTTTCTACCCACCAAAGGACAAGGAAGATATATTTATTTTGTCGAAGCGTTTGCAATACCCAGAAGGATGCTTTAGAAACGTACACCCACATGAATTGTGTTGAGTATGGGTGCATGTCCGTCCGCCAGACTGTGTAAGGAGGATATATTTATTTTGTCGAAGCGTTTGCAATATCCAGAAGGATGCTTTACAAACGCACACACGCATGAATTGTGTTGAGCATGGGTGCATGTCCGTCCGCCAGACTGTGTAATAACTGTAGCAAAAATGAAGAGATCGACTTCGAATTAGCAAAGGCAGTGGAAGCTGTTGCATGCATGTCGATATTGAAAATGGGTCACATCGATCAACAAACAGTCGGACCACAGTGCAATATAAAGTGAGAATAGCTCTGTTTTCATAAGCTAAAAATGAGACATTTTACTTATTACTCATAAACTGGAATAAAGAATATTTGCTTGTCCTACTTTACCATAAAGATTATGGATATAAAAGATTCTCCCATAGTCGAATACCACGTCTTTTCTTGATTGCTTTCTTAGATTTTAAATTTGCAAACATTACACTGTTTACGGCTGAGCTTTTTAAGAAACAATGCTTCTGGAGAGGAGCTCCGGTGTTGCCAAAAGTAATTTTTTTCTTTTTTTGAACATCCCGAAGTATACATTTAATGACCACCTTGAATACTCTTATTCTGTTAACTATTCCTCCATCTTAAGAAGATACTCAAAAAGGACTTTTTTTTGCAGGCTGTCACTGTGGCTTCCTCTTTCAAACCGATGTACTGTAGGTGCATGTTAATCTCGACAATCAAGAATCCAAGTTGATCCCTGATTTGTTCTTGTCGATCTATATCCCCGTGGAAAACTGAAAACTGCCAAAATCAAGTGTCCGTTGCTTTATCCCTTTTCTGCTGTTTTTGATCGACAAGAAATTTTCACTTCAGCAAAACTGTGATCTGTTACCACTAGTTGTTTGTGTGCATTGAAAAATGTAAAACTTTACTATGGATATCATCTACGTCTATAAATCAGCTATAAATGCTACGATTGTCATATCGTAATACATAACTAACTCTACTTGGCTGGCTGTGAAAGCTATTTAAGGTTTTTTTCTCTGTAAAATTTTTCTTTTATTAGCATTACGTGTGCAACGATTAATTGCTAAATGAGGTTTCCAAGACCGTTTAAAAAGTGTTTAACGCACATTTTCCTGTATGTTTTCTTCTTGACAAGCAAACTTTACCTAAAGAACCAGTTTCCACACTTTTTTTGTCCGGTTAATTACATTGAAAGGAAAAACAAATAATACATAAGTCAAACACCCACTTTGCTGTTTTCATAGATAAGTTTCTTTACATATAAGTCTTATGTACACTTTCATGAGGATGATGTTATATTAGTTTCATCCTTGTGCTTGCAACACTAGACAATATGTGTGAGCTGCAACGTAATTTATTTATGCTGATCTTTTCATCTCGAGATTCCTTCTGAAATGCAACGGAATTGCGGAGATTTTCCGCATATATTCTTACTTGATTTTATTTATAAAAAAAGAAGAAGAAAATAAAAATAAATATTTTGTTAATAGTTACAAGTTAAGATATAATCTATTAATAAGCAGTAATCGTCACAAAGTGAATTTAGTTTTCTCGTTTTGTTTATGTTTCCTTCTCGTACGTGTCGAAGTCAACCGCACATTTAGTCACGCAACACACTCGTAATAGCCATAAAATATTTCGTTCCGAAAAGTCTGTTAAACTGCTTTTAACCTCTAGCTGTGCTTAGTACAGCTACAAAACGACTTATTAAACACAATCGTGTATTATTCTGTTATCATATTTTTCTCTATGAAAAAAAATTTTCCTGAAAAAGATTTTAAATTTTCAAAAGAAATCTAAAAAACAATTATTCATAAGCATATAATACTGTGTCCAAAAAGTATGGCCAACATTCAAACTAAATTGCGTAAGTCTATCGAATATCAGAAGTATTGCTTTTCTAGATTACTTGCGCTGTGACAGACATCTGTGTCAAATTTCGGATTACAAAAAAAAGTATCTTTTTTTTTCTTTTTTACGCGAAGAAATTGCATTACATTTTATTTTCATCCTTCTATTCAATGCAACTGAAAGGGCAGGTATTTCCTTACAAATGTTGCTTGCTTATCACTTTAAGGAAATCCAAAAAAAAATCTCTTTTCTTCGTAAAGTGGAGCAGTGATGTCAACACAACTAAAAATACATTTCCATATTGTTTTACTTAATGTTTTTAAATCGATATCTTTTTCCCAATATACTGGCCCGGACCCTACCATGTCCAACTACCACTGCCTTTGGCAGAGCTGTCTTAACGTGTTCGAACTAACTTCAAGAGAAGACTAAGAAACTCGATTAATTTAACTATTTTTTCAGAAACTCAAAAGCTCCAAAAAATAACGAAAGATTATAGATAACAGTCGCAAAGTCACAGATAATAGAGTCGCCACTACCAAGTCAGTGCTCGCGGGTTAAAAAGTCAACGTGGTGGAGCTTACTTGGTTGTGGCTGCCATGCATACTCAGTCGGTAAAGGCATAATACTAACAAATTGAGGCTCGCACCCACTACACTAGACACTCCCTATCCCTTTCTCTTTGCTGACTTCTTTTTGACTGCCACCCTGTTGCACGTGTAGCAGACATCCCCTGAGTGACTGGTCATATGAAAAAAAAAAAATTTAATTTGAGTAAAAGAAAAATGAAAAAAAATCTCTCAATACTTTTTCTTCAAAGTATTATTTTGTGAAGTTGAATGTAATGAATATATCTAGGCGTTGCAAGCGAATTGACGAAACTATTGCATTAATCATGAAACTGCTCGCATAAGTTATTGCAAATACATTTATATTATCCGCACACACACACACACACATATATATATATATATATATATGTATACATACATGTTAAGGGATAGACAGTAAAAAATCTTTCTGTATGCATAGTGAGAAGCTTGTAAGCCTTTCATAGGCCATTTTGGACTATTGCCGAGAAAGTTTCAGATGGGATCAGATTACTGAAATTTTATTAATTACTTAAAGTGTATACCGTATGCACTAATGGATTAGGAAAAGTTGAGCGTTCATTCAAAAATATTGTGAACAATGTTTTTACTGCATGGGTGTTTTGTGTGCAATCACAATAACAGTCTAGTGATAGTGATATAATTTCATTTCAATTGAAAAATTTTGTCACGTAACCTTTCATTTCATTTTCCGAATCATATTTGTATGCAGGTGAGGACTCACAATAGAGGCTTTAATCTATTTATGTGCATTGAGAAATGAAAAAAAAAACAAAATGATAAAACTCGCAAATGCATACATTTATTGTTTATTCATATAAAGATGATTTACGCAAGAATTAAATTCAATACTTGCTTAAGATATATTACATGAAAGAGGTATAATTTTCTTGTCAAGTCAAGATGTTTACATAGCATTTCACTTACGCGTACGGACAAAAAGAAAGATACGGTGCTATTTAATTACTTAGCACAGACTACAAAAATACGGTAAACGAGTGCTAGTAGTCAGCTAATGAGATTTTTGGAAAATTCGGTAAAATTAAGGAGAATACAAAACATATAAATGAGGTGTGCTTAGAATGAAGAAGTCTTGTTCTAGGGACTTGAATGGAAGGAGTAGTGAACACACATATACGTGTATAACATTACCCGCATTATCCGCATAACCGAGTGGGAAAGGATCGCGCCTGACTACAAAGTCTGTGCTCGCGCATTCAAATTTCAATGCGGTAGAGTTTACTTTGCTCGTCGTTATAGTGAGTGCTCAGTAGGCAAAGGCACAACGCTTACCGACTGATTGTGCACACAACCACTAACCTACGGCCGCTTCCCTATCTCTTTCTTTTTCCTCACTCCTTTCCGACCGTCTCTGAGTTATACGAATAGACGACATTCCCTGAGCCATTGGTCTTATGATAAAGAAAAAAACAAATATTTGCAGAAAACGTGGTTGAGTTCGCGATCGCTTCTAGTATTAGGTTTTATTTTGTAACATTAGTTACAAATGCAACTCTGTAGAATGTTAGGTTGTTAATTTCAATGATAGAAAGAATGACGAATTGAGAAAGAAGAGGAAGACTTGCCGAGCGAGAAAAAAAAACAAGGAAATGGGCATAAGAAAGTCAAATTATTGTGAGGAATTTGAAGTTTATATCGCAATAGATGGATACTTTTAGGTGTGTTCGCCGTGAGAATCTCTTTTTAACTTATGAGGCATGCAAATATTTTAATGGGGTGTAAAACAATTTGAAAGTTATTTTAAAAAAATTAAACTGAAATGACTTATGCAGTGGTTTCCAACCTGGGGGGCGCGATACTGTTGCAAGGGAGGGCATGTAGCTATTTCCAAAATATCATTTTCAAATACAAACCAAAAAAGTCAAATAGGTGTCAAAAAATTGAATGAGCAGCATACGTAATCCACAATCGTCGCCGCGGATTTTTGGTGTACAAATGCTAAAACCTCCAATTCATACTCTTCTTCGAATCGAAATATCTCGCTTTTGCGGTTGGGGCCGAGTACCGGTGGGGCGTGGAATAAAAAGATAAGCACTTGCAACATCCCGGTTATTCTCGTGCTTACTCGCGCCAAACTTCAGTAAACAGAAGCAAATGATTGTTTCGATTTTTTTTTGTTCTTTAAAAGGGGGCGCATTAATTTTTTTTTTTAAAAGGGGGGCGCCGGTACAAAAACGTTGGAAACCACTGCCTTAATGTATTCATAATAAATTCGGGAAACAATTTTCAAACAAATTGAGTGCACATAAACTTACGGTTATAAAGAAGATTTTAATCGAGAGGTCAGTTAGAATAAGAAAAGAGTTATTAGCAATGTTACTTAAGCAAATTGAAGAGAGAGAGTTACTTAAGCAAAATGAAAGAAGATTTTAATCGAGAGGTGGCTTAGAATAAGAAAGGCGTTATTAGCAATGTTACTTAAGCAAATCCGTCTCCTCTAAAAAGTAAAAAAAAAGGTATACGCAAAAATGTGCTAAAGTTTTTTATTGTTTGAGAAGAAAGCAAGTTAGAGGATCATCGGACCCAACTCCGGACCCTCCCATTGCGAAGTAAATAAGGTAAGTAGGTTTCGTGCGTTCATTTGTTCCTATAAGGGCAAAGTAGGAGTCCTTCTTCTAGAAGTAACCGTCCTTGGAGAGTCTGTGGGAGAAAAATTGGAAACCCCTCTATATCTCCCAAACTAACTAACTCAGCACTGACACATGCGTCCGTCTCTATAACTTCCGATTCTCTTCAACTGGTACTCAAGAGTAGCCCTGAAACTAATAAAGTCTGTAGTTCGATAATTAGGCAGACAGAGAGGATCGTTGCAGACAAAATATTACAGTGCATGTTATTGGAGCAAAATGCACAAACATTTCAGAAGCCCTGAGTGGGAGTCTCAAAAATCTCTACTATATTAACGCGTTGGAAAATAAAATTATTTAAAGGAATGGACAACATTTTCCATGTTCGCCGCATTTTTGAAAAACTGGATTGATTATGACAAAAAAAAATATCACTTTGAAAGAGAGGTATGTAGCTCGAGGTATCGATTTCCTTCTTTTCAACGGCCCGCATCATTTGTTTACGACACAAATTGTATTCGGGATGACTTTTACTAACACTTTAAAAAAAAATGCCTTTATATTCAGCTTATCTACTAAAGTCTTGAATATTTACTGAAAGGGTCTGCATGTCGCACTTCGTCAGTTTTTAACCTTACTGCTCATCTTTGCAGCAACCTACCGGTAGAAGTCTTTCGCATTGACACAGTTATTTCGACTTTTAAACCGAACGTATACAAATACTTCCTTTTTTCCCTACCCCTTTGCCTGTAATTCTTCCTAAACATTATTTTTAACCCAATATTAAAAAGAAAAAAAAGTATCGCATTTATAAATACTCCCAGTTCATATACGTTTGCTGCCACGTATACCGTTTTCAGTGGACGCTAGAGTGCACTCGTATATCAAACTTAATATTTTAAGTCCTTAAATAATTTAAAAATTTACTTTTTGTCATCTAAACGTGCTATTTAAAACGTGTACCGATAAGAGTACACGTAGAATTGCAAAATATATATATAATTCCTCTGATAAAAACAGAAAAAATGTTCATTCAAAATAATTAAATTTTTCAGACTGTGCGTTCAAAAATTTTCGCATATATCAACGGACCAAATAATACCTATTGTTAACAAAACTTCGTTTATTCTCTACTGACTATTTCTGCCCTAGAGATTATTCGCATTCCATTTCATTTAGTACTTTGGAGACGCGGTTTTACAGCTGTCTCTTATTACTTATAATTTTATTGTTTGCTAATAAATATCGTGTTTTTATAGCATAAAGTAAGTTGCACGCGTTGTTATGAACATTTGATTAGTTGACAAGACACTAAAATTTTCGTTTATATTGCAAATGAAAAAGTTGCAAGCCGCTACTCGGGCTAAATAATTTAGTGAGTAATTTTTTTTTTCACTTTAATGAGTGAGACTGAGTCCCAAGTTTTTAATACTTAGCAATAACGTGATTACGATATTTGATAGTAAGCTAGAGCGAACATTATCTCATCCCCTACCTCGATCATATATCGTGTCAAGCATTTCCTACATATTCTTAATGCTATTTTTGTAGGACTTGGAGGCATTTTGTAGGTATTTTTGCTAAGTAGAAACCATATACATATCGTCGTAGCTAGCCTTGTTTTTGGGTAATCGTGAGCGAATCTTTGGTCCAATTTGGCTGATTTTCGACATGAAAAGAAAACCTTTAAATTATCCAATTTGGATGACTACACTCAAAGCTCTACAATCTGGGAATCATTATTTAGGAAAAAGGAATTAATTATCAGTTTGTTGTCTATAGTTATCAAAAAAAAAACTTGAATCAGGAAAAGTATTAAAGTCAAACTATTTCGATAAATAGATAAACAAACAAACGGATTTGATAAAAGCATTACAAAATAATGCATTAATGGAAAAAAATCAGTCTATAAGTCAATGTGATGAGCGACCCGTTCGCTACCAAGATTACTTATGCAAAACATCGATCAAAACCTGAACTATTCTTTGTTCGATACTAAGAAAATCGTACACATCATCGACTTCATAAACTCGCTACTTGAGACATTGACTCGATAATCGACATGTACAAAACGACTTCTTATATATTACCGTCTTAGGAGATAAAAATTTTGTCCAATGCGCACAACACGTTCACATATGCTTTAATAAATTGTCCAAATTGTGGTAGCGAGCGAGTTAATAGCATTAAAGTTTAAACATCTTATCCACGCATGCATCTGGGAGCACATCTGCAATGCTTATTCGCTACTCACAATCGGTGTTAAAGCAGTCATAAATACGCCGAGTAATGGAGCGCGCGTGTTCGTAAATATGAAAGACGAGTTTTTGTATGAAAAATGCACATTTATTGTACGAAAATGATGGGAAATATTTTATCCGAGGCATTGGGCATTTTCCCACTTGTTTGGCAATTTCTGCATGTCAAGGCTTTGAAAGTCCTCCATTTTTGTCGAAAGACATGTGTCGAGTTGTTTTTTTCTCACCTTCGATAAGCCAAAGCGTTGCTTAATAAGTTTGCGAATCATCGGTAGAAAGAAGTGGTGGTTGGAACGACTTGAGGAGGACTTGAGTAAGCTTCCTTGCCTAGCACTTCCCAGTCGAGTGCTTTCAACGTGTCGCAAACCGCTTTTGCAACGGATATGAATGGACGGATGACATGTGTTACTTTCTTCTTCTTTCTGGCCGTTTGTGAATAGTGAACAGTTCAAATCGATTAATTGTTGTTAGCAGCGAACGATGAATGATGTTAACCAGGCTTAAGCAGATCTTTTTTTCCCGCTGGGATTCTCAAAATAAATCCATTTTTCATCCACAGTAGCGACAAAAGGGACTTCTTTTACATAAGTCGATATGAAAAACTCGACATTTCTAACGCCAACACAACCTGTTATCTGAAGCTTGTATCGTTGTGAGTTGCATGATTTTTAGCAGTAAGAGAGACAGGACGGAGGTTGGCAGCTGAGGATATTTATAAGCAAATGCCGGTTTCGGATCTGTATACCATATATAAGCAGAACAGTAATGGCTTCAGAATACTATAGAGAGACAAATACCTGTGCGAATGTGAATCGTATTCTCAACTGAGCAATAAAAAAGTTGGATAACCTATAGTTTTCTGTTCAAAAGGAAAAGGCCAAATGGAAAATGCTTGAAAGGGGAGAGGAGACGTCTCGGAGTGTTACATATCGAATGACAATCTATATTGCTGTCTAGTTGCACAGCCCGAGAAGCAATACAAATATGAATATTGCGTGCAACATATTTATAGCTTTGCATGCTTACTCGCACTTGCTTAACCGCGAAAAAGTTTCAGTCAATAATTATGCATTTAACCTATAAAAAGTTTTTCTCGCGCATAAATACGCACCAGAAAGTATTTTGTTTTGTATTACAAACGACTGAGAATAAAAACAAACTGATTGACTGCTTCATAAAAACGAAAAGTTTTTAAAAAAACAAAAACCGGAATAGTGTAGAAGAAGTGTTAGGTAGAGAAATAAATTCTTTGCTTTACAAAGCTTGTTACAAAGCTTAAGAATTGAAATGTTACAAGTTGCTACGGCCTCTTGCCTCTCATCGAATAGTTTACGCATACCCTCGCGGTAGAAACTTTGTGGCTGAAAGGCAAACGTCCCATTTTCGCGCTTCTGCTGATCTACTAAATGTGATTTCATCGATCTGGCCAAGTGGTAAGCAGAAGGAGTCGGGTTTAGAGAATAAGCCGCCATGGACGGAAGTTCCCGACCTAAGTAGAAAATCACTTACTGCCCTGCTTTTGTTGTATGTCTACGGGCTTTCGCGTGAACGAAAAATTTTGTTCTAAATTTATTTTCCCGTAAATGATCTCTTCTCCTCAAGCTCGTCCCTTAGTCAGCCTTAACATCCTTCAAATATTACGGTTTCGCCTGACTTTAGCGGTTTCAAAACGTTCATCGTGCTCAAGACTAAAATATTTTGCAGGAAATCTCATAAATCGGTTCCTAGCTGTTTCATATCTCACCGGATTTTCAGTCCACATCAACTTGGGCGTCGCTCCATCCAGCAGAATAACATTCTCTGCCGTAAATTCTCTTTTAAACAGTGACTAAGGCAAATACTATGAAAAAATTGGATTAGAATTGGATGAATCCTTGACCAATACACTTTCCAATGATATTATAGAGAGAAGAAGACCTTTTAAAGAAAAATATTCTATCACATAACGTTGATCAGGTTTTTCCCGTCAAACCAGTATCAAGGAATACAAAAGAATCTTTAGAATTTAAACTAAGCAAGTTCGCCTCCTGGCATCACAATATTCTTTCCATTATTTTAGGTTTTCCAATATTCGCGTATGTTCGGTACGCAAGCATGTTAAAGCATGTTAAGCTACACTTGACGACATAAAGTTTCTCATTAGCCAGCTAGCTATTGACTTACACATCAAAATTGTAGCTAAAGTAAAAGTTTGTCTCGGTTCGCCTGTTGTCTCTACCACCTGGGAAAGGCCACCTGAATCACCTAATCATACGTAAACATATTAAATAACACAATATTTTATTGTTTTTAACATTCGTGGAAAAATTCGTTTTATAGGCGGCTTAATGAGTTGCGCTTCTCTCTCTTTACGACCCATAAAATGATTTCTTCATCAAATTGGGAAGACTTACTTGCAAAATAGGCATGATGAACCGTGAGATACCTGTTTAGTTGCAATTTAAGACTTGACCTAGATTTCAGCTTGGCTTTGCTTTTTGCTTTGTTTTTTGTTTTGTTTTATACACTAACTCTCTCTACTAACTTGAATAAAAAGATGTTTACAAACAGAGCTCTCCTCAAACAATTTAAATGGTTACAAAATGTGCTGACTTCAGTTCTGCCATTTAATCTGCTCTTAGCTTATGTTTGATTGTCTTCATAGGAACGTATATTTTTGCTAAGCACAAGAAAGTGGAAAAAATCTAACGTTTATGAATGTCAGACGTATTTTACAATGAACTAGATTTTATGTTTCTCTTATCTCAGCTAAAATGGAATTCATTACAATATTAATCTTTTGTTTACATTTTCTACATTTTCAAGTACCAAACAAGAATAGTAATAATGCTGAGCACAAGTTATGTGTGCTCAGTTATTGAATAATAAAAGAAAAATTTTCAATTTTTCCAGATTAAGTTTTTTTTTTATTAGAAATAAGTAAAAACACTGTGGTAGGTCACGGCCTGTTATTACGGCCCCTAAGCTACCCGTTATTTCTATAACGACTTTTCGAAGAAGTGGCCTGATCCGAAGAATTTGCAATAGCGTTCTTCCTTACGCCAAAATATGTCAGTGTACCAAAATTTCTCCAAAATAGCTCAACCAATCCGCAATCCCCCACTAAGGGTATGTCCTCTATACGTGCTGTGATCACGAAGGAAGAAGAAGGAAGAAGTTATAGGAAAGAACAGATGGAGAGGGGAAGTAGCGTTTGTGAACGTTCATTTTGAAAATGCGGACATCATTGGAATGTCGACCGCTGCTCGGTTGTTCCAAAGACGAGCAATACGGTTAAAAAACGATGAGTGGCGTGTGGTATGGAAGTAACACCAGAACGGGTGGATGGAAACGCTGAAAAAGCCGTGTAGTGACATTAAAGGACTTAATTGATGAACAAATCTTTTCTATCTCTGTAGAACGCTAGCCCGGAGTCCACTTTCCGGCGCGAAAAGGGATTATTGTCTATCGCTATTTAGATCGTTGGGCTTCAGATATCTAGATAGATGGTAGTGGAAGATCATGGCCTCCACGGTCTTCATTAAAGCGGGACAGACTGCAATTGGCCGATAGTTTGGAAGATTAGTGGCATCACCCTTCTTGAGTATGACTTGGACATTGGCAATCTTCCGGAGAGCTGGGAAAACGCCAGTATAATACCACCTATTAAATGAATTGCGCAATGGCCTAGAGGCAAATTTACACCCAGAGCCCGCAAACTTAAATCGATGCAGATATTGATTCTGGAGAAGAAAACTTTTTTATGACTTTTGTAGGCTTTCACAAGAAACTTTGCTTCAAAAAAAAAAAAAGCAAAGCATCTCCTGTTTTCAGTCGAGAAGAGAATTTTACCTCGCCATGCTCGCAAGTAAGGTGGAACCTGAATTCCTGATATATTGTACTGAGAATAGTGTGCCGCCACTCACTTCTCAATTTGTTATCATTTAATACTTCGGTTCACCTTACTTTGCTTTTAAAGACAAAAAGTAGTCAAATGTGCATTTTTCGATATTTGCCAAAGTAAGCATACATCAGTGGAAAAAGAAATACAAAATGCGGTACGGTAGCAGCTGATGCTTCATTTTATTTGTATTCTTTTTTCGTTAATTTTCCCGCAGTTACTATTTGTTTGTAAGTTATTGTACCCTACACCAATTGTCGTGCAAATATATCAAGGGGTATATTAAGTTTATACGAATATGTGCAACATTCCAAGGGACTTGGGGTCGACCCTCCTTCTATTTTAGATACAGAATAAATTTCTGAATCAATCTAACTTTGTCTGTCCATCTGTCCATCTTGTATTTTTGTATTCAACCATGTCACAATTTTTGAGATGTTTCGATGACTTTTGACTATGCCTTTTGGTCCAAGGACGAACGCTATTGAAAATGATTCGGATCGAACCATTTCTCGACCACTTCCAATACAAGGCCTTATTTTAAAAAAAACGTTACATTAATAGCAACCTTCCATGTTGCGTTTGTGGTCCCCGTTATCGAGCAACTGCATTGGGTTGATGGTTTGCCCGATGTCGACTGGGAAACTCTATATTTGTACACATCTTTGATAAACTCACTGGACATGAAAAGACTACTTAATCTCAGAAGTTCCAACATGTTGGCAAAAATGGTAGAAGCTTTTACCTCTTGTTACCATGAAATATGAAAAGGTATAAAAGAATTTGGAATTAACGAAAACATATCTGCGAACGACAATAATTGGAAATAATGAGTTACAAGAAAACAGTTAACAAGCATCCTCGCAAAATGACGGAATCGATTACTTCTGCTGCGATTTTTTTATTTGCATTTTTCCTATATTTAGTGCTAACCTTCGAATATGTTTACTTGCTTCAGTTTGTATTCTATTTATTAAGCTTTGTGCGATATTCACACATATTTCATCACAAAGACAAAGGATGAGAAGTTTAACTTGCTAGCAAAGCAATCGAATACCGGCAACCGTACACAAATCCCCGATTTTGTGAGATTAGCAGTTCATGTTACTGTTTGCTTTGCTTGCAGCCCTCGATTGGGCCGAACACCAACAATCAGGACAAACACAGCATCTTAAGCTTCAATAGCTCTATAATAGAATTCTACAGAATGGAAAATTCGGAATCGATTTAGTTGTGTGTACATTTTCAATTGACGATCACACAAAGTAAAAAACGGCCGTTATATCCCGATAGATAAAACAACTATAACTTGCAGCCTATAAGATATATTGATGAAGAAATATTTTATCAGTCTAACACTTACCGATTGGCTCACACCCATAAGGTTGCGGTCTTACGGCGCTTTCTGTCTATCATTCCCCACTTCTTTCTGACCGCCACCGTGTTACACGTACAGTGGACATGCCCTGTGTGACTGATTATATTAAAAAAAAATATATCTCAGTGGACAAGCTTCTGCAAGGCCTGAGCAAAACCCATGAACACAATGCCACGTCCGCAGTGAAAAATATTATGCAATAGTCATTTTTCTTAGAAGATGGGTTCCCAAGATTCGCCAAAAAGCGAACATAGCTTTCTTACTGGTTAATATTACGCACATTTGAATGATTCTTTCGACCTTCTCCAAGAAATCCGTGTCATTTATAAGCAATGCATCAGGGGTTGCTGTGGTACATAATAAAGTTGATCTAAACTTTATAGCTGATCATAGGAGAAGAAAATTCAGAAAATTATAAACGATCTCTTCAGATAAATACATGGGCTTTCATTTTATTATATAAAATAAAATAAAATAATAATTTGATCCTTCTACTTATATAGAAGCTCTATATAGATCGCAGAACTTTCCAGGAACTATATCCAATACTCAAGTTAAATTGCGCTGGTATGTCGAATATCAGATATACGTGTTTCTCTAAATTGGTAGCACCGTGACGGATATCTGGGTTAAATTTCGCATCATAAACGTCACAAGTGCTTCAGCTGCGCACAAAAAGCATTCCTTCCGACTTTTTTAATGTGTGTGAGGAGATGATTTCTGACTATCAAGCGGTCCCGAAACGCATTATTATTGGAAATGCGATTTGGAGCAATCCATACAACCTACAAACAACCGATCAATCAAACTAATATCGGGCAAAAGGTGAACTAAGACCGAAAAAACTGCGCCAAAGTCTTTCAAAAGTCGAGGTGATGCTAACAGTCTTCTTCGATTAACGTGGTGTTGTGCACGTCAAAGTCGTTCAAAAGTCGAGGTGATGCCAACAGTCTTCTTCGATTAACGTGGTGTTGTGCACTATGAATTCCGTCCGCTTTCGACCAAACAACTAGATTTAAAAAGGGAAAGTTTACATTGGTCTTACTTTTTGGACACAGTAGAACGCCCACTTTTGTTGAAACTCGAAAATTGTGACTAAATTGAAATGAAATGAATTTTCCCCAAAATAACTTAAAACTTGGCATAAATATTTCCCATTTATTTCGAAACAATCCTAGCCAACGTATGTTGAAAATGACGAACTTGGAAATCCGTCGCAGGTCCCAGTTTGAAATCAAAGGGTTCGACCACGCAACTCTGAAGGCAGTCACCAACGGCGCCACCTTTGTTCACATACGATTATGCGTCCGACCTGCTACCGTGCACCAACTGAACTGCGCTCTTCCACGTCTGCCAATATGTTGTATTAGTGAGACTAGATTAGACACTAATTAGCCATCTAGCAATTACTGTCCAGCTATGCAAAGAAACATCACAAACAAACACAGACAACATATAAGTCACACTTCTTATTAGCTTAATCCATTCCGTATCAACGTCCAAAAACAAAACAAAAAAAACAAACAAAACTTTAAAAGGAGCTTACAGTCTTATGCGATTAGTTTGAGAATCGCTGACGTATCACATGCTCACTAACTATCTTATTACTGTTGCATCGTTGTTGTTAATATTACTGCATGCCACTCATAAACATTTATACGAGATGAGGAAAATTTTTTCATTATTCTCTCTTTTGTTCATTCGTGTATGCAATGCCTTGTGACATAATATGATGTGATGTGATTGAATATGACATTTAAGTCAGCTGCTTGTCATAAGCAACAACATATATTTGTAAACAATTAACGCTGGATGTGCAGAAACTGTGGGTACTGTTGCCTGATATATGTAAAAATGTATTTAGAGAAAGAGAGAGAGAGAGAGAGAGAGAGAGATTCATTTATTTTTTAAAATAAATTAAATAAAATATTTTCCTGCCTGATATATGTAAAGATGTATTTACAGAAAGAGAGAGAGAGAGATAGAGAGAGAGAGAGATTCATTTACTTTTTAAAATAAATTAAATAAAATATTTTCGTTCTTAAATTTTTATATTTCGCTTGAAAACTTCATCTCGAAGTTAAAGAAAAATACTGTTTATAAAAAATTTATGGAACGAAAAGCGAAACCTCTTAACAAAATTGAATTAATAATTTATAGCGGCATTCCGCTACCCCATGTACCATGAAGTGGTGTATGACTGCTTGCAGTGTCGAGTATATTTGAACGTAACATTTTGCTAAAGAGTTTCTTTTTCTTACGATTTTCGTTGCAGGTTTGAAGAAATTTTTGGCGCAATATCCTTCCATTTTTTTAGTTGATGGCGATTACGTGCAGGTGAATTCATATCAACATCACAATTCGGATGACGGTGGCTATGGGGGGAGACGTGATTATCAGAAGGAAGCCAAAGATTATTTCAAGAATAAATTACTTCAATATGGCATTGGGGTGGAAGTACCGGTGCGCAGTCTGTTGGGTCACCGCTCGCAAGCATCACCACAAGTGCGGCACATATCAGGTAAGAGCAGCGGTTATGTTTTCCTTGCATGAATTTTATTGCCAAGACGTTTAATTTTTTTGTTGGTTTTTTTTAAATCTTTTTTTTTTTTTTTTTTTTTTTTTTTTTTTTGGTTTATTTGTTTTAATTTAACATATTAAGGAGTTTACTGAATTCTTGCTTAANAAGACGTTTAATTTTTTTGTTGGTTTTTTTTAAAATTTTTTTTTTTTTTTTTTTTTTTTGTACTTTTTGGTGTATTTGTTATAGGTCAACATATTAAGGAGTTTACTGAATTCTTGCTTAAACATCCTGATACTTTTAAGGTGAACGACGATCACGTTACATTGGTAGGTTGCGAAGATATGAAAGACTTACCGGCACGCGAACGCTTGCACTTGCCACAAACAATTATCGATACGCGGGGCACGCAACAAATGTTAGACTTCTTTGCTTGCTGTATTGAATCGAAAGGACCGATTTTGGTCGATCAATTGTTTCATTTGGTCACGACGAAATTTCCGCAAGAGCAATGGTTGCGCATGTTTAAAACGCCCAGCGATCTGACCACGTTTTTGAGATTATTTTCCGATTGTTTTCACATACAAGCTAATCTAGTCACTTTGTTGCAAAAGCCTAAACTCAGTGATTCACATATCCAGCAGGCCCAGGCCAAGACACGGGAACAATATAACACTATGAATAACTATCGTAAGGGCGTTCAACAGCAACAGCAATCACCGCAAGCGAGTTCCGTGCAACAACGTTTGGGATCATCGGGATTACGTCACAATTTCAATAATAACAATAACCCTTCGATAAGTATTGTCAATCATATAATCTCACCTAACTTTAAACTCAATGCTCCAGTTACTACATTAGCTGCTGGCGACTCGCCGCCGAATCGATCGGAACCGAATTCCGGTTTCGATAGTTATATTCCATTGGCTGAAATGAAATTGGAAAACTTATGCGAACGCAACTATCCTTCTCCGACTAATTGCTCTTCCTACGGTTGCATAAGCATTCCTTCCAACATTAATCAGCAACAAAGTTCATATCAGCCACTTAACAATCATAATACTCCCGGTACGGCTTTATTACATCAACCGCCTACGGAACGTATAAACAGTGCCAATCAAACGTTGAAACAACGCATTAACAATCTGGTCATTCGTACTCTTGCCGAAAATTACGAGAAAGATAAGCAATTTTTAGCCAATCAACAGGCCTGCGGGCAAATCGGTTATAATCCACAAAGTTCGGCTCACAGTAGTCCCGTACACCTTGGACAACAACAACAACAACAACAACAACAGCAACAACAACATAATAATAGTAATAATAATATAAGTGGGACTTATGGAAGTAATCATACGTCACCTAGTCAGAATTATTTTGTCGGCGATACGTGGAAAATTAAGGTTCTGCAAAACACCAGCGTTATAGCCAACATTAAACAGTCCCTATTCGTAACAGAGGCCATGTTAAAATTTGCTCAAAATCAGCAAAATATTGTCGTATCGTTGGATTGTGAGGGCATTAATTTGGGCGTGAAGGGTGAGGTGACACTAATCGAAATCGGTACGACTCGGGGTGAGGCTTTCATATTTGATGTGCGCACTTGTCCCGAAATGATTTCAGATGGTGGTCTAAAAACTTTACTTGAACACGAGAACGTGATTAAAGTTATACACGATTGCCGCAACGATGCCGTAAATTTGTACCAACAATTTGGTATTTTACTACGCAACGTTTTCGATACGCAAGTATGGATTTTAGTTTCAAATCAAAATTTAACAATTTTAATTTCAAAACTGAATTATTTTTTACTCAAGGCTGCCCATGCTATTATACAATATCAGGAGAGCGGCAAGCAAGTGTACAAAGCGAAGTGCATTTCATTGAATTCCCTCTGCGAACATTACAATGCTCCAATAAATCCTATTAAAGAGCAGTTGAAACAAGTCTACCGTCGAGATCAGAAATATTGGGCTAAGCGCCCTTTAACCCGAGATATGTTATTATATGCTGCCGGTGATGTCTTAGTTTTAATCAACGACCAACTTTATGGAAACTTGGCAAGGTGGGTGGATATTTAATAAGTGAAGGATTGAACTCAATTCAAACAATTTGGCGAATTTTTAAAAACTTGTATCGAACATTGTTCACTTTTGAAAAGTGTACTAAATTCAACAAGAATTTCAGAATGATTTTTCACTCTACAACAAAGGCATTTTGGAAAACTTTTTCACTCCATAGACAATTGTGCTTGAAATAATACTTTTTTTTTTGGTACCCTACACCACTTCAAGTATTAAGTATACCACACCTAAAAGACCTTGAGATAGACTTACCCCCTATTATGCTGAACTTATCTGCCTGTCTATCCGTCTTGTATTCTTGTGTTCAATCTAAAGGTTGCTTTTGAAACTGACTCGGATTGAACCAGCTTCAAATATAACATCTCCGTAGAAACCAATGAATGCAATGGTTTTTTTTTCACATACTCGAGAAATTTCAAACTAAACAAAAACTAAAAAATATGCAATACTCTTCCTCTTTATGCGAAACGAGATTACATTGACCATAAAATTTCAAAAAGTAAATAAAACAAGTAAAAACATTATAGTGCGCCAAAGTTCATCTAAACCACTTTGCTTCTTAATACAGTTATTTATAACGACTTTTCAAATTAAGGCGTTGTATGGACTCTAACGAATTTCTAACACTGTTCGTCCATGCACCAAAACACGTTGCTGTACCAGACTTCGCCAAAATATCTCAAAAATTGCCATTCGTAGGTTGAACACAAAAATTCAAAAAGGGCAGATGGACATACAAGCTTAGATGAGTATAATATAAGATGGATCTCTATCAAGTCCTTCTGGGTTTTTTATACATCCACACAAACGTTGAGCAGATGTTGTTTAAAATTCGATTTATGAATAAAACTGAACGACTAAATAAAAGCTTCATAAGCAAAGGCATTTTTTCCACTTTTGTTGTGGAGAGAACGAAAATTGCTGAAGCGCATCGTGCACACCGTAGTTTCGTTATTCAACACGATGAACATATTGCCATAAGACACGTGCTTAGTATGTATAGCGTTTTTTCCTTACTCTTTCTATGGCGACCACAAGAAATTATCATCTTCAAGTTATTCTGATCTCTAATCTCTGGATCACTTACGGCCCAGCTTGTATTCTATAACTACTGCCTTTGATCTTTCATGATTGCTTTCAAATTTAATGCCACAGTGTTAAGTCTTTGTATCATTTCGCCTTTATAGACAAATCAAACCTGAAAACTTGCAATTATTTTCGGATTTATGCACCGAACAAATTTTGATGCATATAAAGCCGAACGAAGTAAAGATTCGTAAGAAGCAGCGTAAAATCAGTACCGAAGTGGCCGATCTCAAACAGAAATTGTCGCAAACCAATAAAAGTATTGTATTATCCAATCGAGAAATACGTTTATTAAGGTAACATTTTTTTTTTAAATTACATATATATTTTATAAAGTTCTGTTAAATAATTTTTTTTTTAGATATATGGATTTAACTGAAGATGAAAAGGAACGTTTGAAGGGCTATTATAAAGTAGCCAAAAAATTAGAGAAAATGGAATCCTCAGGTCAGCATAATAGGTAATTCGAATTACGAAATCTAAACGACGAATGCCCCTGTAAAACTGTTTTTTTTTTTATAGAGATCAATCTGACTCGGACGATGATGTTGAAGTCAATGAAAATGATAATTTCCCCAGTTTAGATTCTGTGCCATCTGATAACTCCTTAACAGGCACTTTTTCACCGCGTTTTAGCTCTGAGCCGCCCAGTCTGACGGAATCAATGCAATTAGTGGATGAAATTCTATCAAATCAAGCCATGGATCGTGTAGCTAAAATTGATAAATTAGAAGCAATATTATCGGCTGTTACATTGTTGCCAAGTGATCAAGTAAGTTTTGCGAAATTCAAATTCGAAAAGTTGAATTTATTAAGGGTTGACATCCTAAATGACATCCTTTGTTCTGTACGGATTGGCAAGTTTCTGCAAATCCTACAATATTAGATTAAGAATCTCTAAGGTCAAATACGACCTTATATGCACCAAACATAGGGTAACCTTCTAAATTTATTCAACAACCAATAAAACTGTTATAGTGAACCACTCTGCAGCATTTTGTTCAATTCTTCACATGATGACATCTTAAAATAAGGCGTTGCAATAAGATGGCAGATGGCCCTTGGCCCAAAATATATCGATGTACTAAACTTCATAAAAATATCTCAAAAATTGCGATTTGTAGATTGAATACAAATTGTATGGACAGGCAGACAAACTCAGTCAAATCAAATCCTTCCTTCCACAAATTCAAAAAATTAAGAAAAGAATTGCGTCGATTTGATTATTTTTATTTTTTCTTTTGGAAGAACCGACTCGAAAATCTGCCATTAAACCTCACAGTAGTCAGTAAAGGCATTATTATTTGTAAGTAGTATTTAGAATTTTAAAGTAACTCAATAAAAATTCAAGGAATTTGGGAGACACACTCAAAACATTTGGTTCCAAGAAAATCGCATCAAAATTCGGTTTCTTATATCCTATATTTGTGGCACGAGAGTATATTAAGCTTGTGCGGATGTATGGTACATCAAGAAAGACTTGAAATAGGCCAACATTTTATTACACCATAAGCTTGTCTGCTCGACGTCTCATTTTGTTCTCTTGTGTTCACCCTACAGATCGCAATTTTCCAGTAATTTTGATGAAATTTGGTACGCCAGCGCGTTTTGACCCAAGGACGAACGCTATTGGAAATAGTTTGGATCAGACTATTTTGTCAACCATTTCCCAAGTAACACCTTATTTTCAAAAATCATATGGAAATTTACATTCACCGAAATGGTGTAGGGTATATAAGCCGGGCAGTGTCCCACCATAGTGTGTTTACTTCTTTATTGCTAAATGTCTTTTAAAATACTTGCCAAGTTATCCAGGGCATTCAAAAGGCCTTCGATACGTCTCTGCGATTATGTTTAAATTCGCGGATTTTTCAAAATTTCTTGTTTCTCTGCATTAATATCCTTTTAGAGCATTCTTGAGTGTTTAAAGAATCATTTCAGGAAATAACCCGAAAAAAAACCTTGAAGGGGTCCAACATTGCCTTAATACGAGTAAAGTCCACTAAACTAACGGCAGTAGTTAGTTAAAAGTATAAATGCATTACATACATTATTAAAAATTATTGGTTAAAAAATCGAAAGTAAATTTTTTTTTCAATTTTTTCCATTTCTGTTTGCAGATAATTACATCGAATTCAATACAAGATCAATTAGATACAACCATAGCTACTACGGATAATCTGCAAATAGTGAGAGAGAAAGCGAAAAAGTAATTAAATTAAAATTAAGTATTTTATTGAGATAGACTATGGAAGTAATTTAACACGGTTTTCTTTTTCTTTTTTTTTTTTTGTAAATCTTATCTTTTAGTATGAAAAACTGTAATTGTCAAGTAGAACAACGCAGTACTACACCCACTACTATGTTACGTAACGCTGTACTGGTTAATGTAGAACGTAAGCCGGTAAAAGTGGTCGATACCGCTTCGCAAACACTAAGCACTGGTGATATCGTTATAACGAAAATCATATTCGAAGACGAACATGAAAAGGCCAAAGAAAAGGTATTGACGTCATCGCCCAAACGCAATAACTCATAAAAAAAGTAATTACAAAATGACGGTGACGATGACGACGAAAGATTAAAGATTCCTAATAACTGAAATTAATATAAAAAATATTATATATTATTTTAATAAATATATTATATATCTCTTATTATTAACAATTTATTTAAATGGTTTATATAAACACTTATTATTGTAAAGTCAATCTAAGACATTTATACACAACTTGTTACAACTTGTTTTTCTAATGTACTAATTGCTATATATACATATATATATATATATGTATGTATGTATTGATATATTTTAATAATCGAGTCGATGCGATAAACCTTAGTCGATTTTCTAAATATTTTAAAGTTTCAAAATTTGAGAAACCTGGGACATGATACACGCTGTCTTCGGTTAAGTTCATCCAAGTCCAAATCCCCTAAATTAATTTAATTAGCTCGGAAAAGAAAAAGTTAACAGAAAAGCAACTCAATTTTAATACATTTCCACCCAAGACGCTGTAATATTTACCAGAAACTTTCAATCTGAGATCTGACGTCGGTTTACGATTCTCGTTATCGAGCAAACTCCATATCGCATCAATTCGCATCAACTCAAAATACGAATACAAAATCGTAGGACAGCTCGATAACGAGAACCGTAAACCTGGCCCGCATACTTAATGGAACAGCGTGGAAATTATCTCGAGATCGGCTTACGATTGTACCATCTTATAATTAATAAAGAGGTTTTTGGTTTATTGACGGAATTCCAAAATTCGCTCTAGACATCTTCATTGTATTTGTTTCCCTTCTTTTGTTTCTTACCAATAAACTTTATCTACCTACTGACAATTGAATAAGGCAAGTGCCTAAATATCAAACACAAAATCACACTTTATTTATAAAAAAAAAATATGCCTCATGTGAAATCGCACGCGATCAACTAACTACGATACAAAACAAAATTTCTGATATATTTTAAATTTAAATATTAAATATTTAGATTTAATAATTATTTGGAAATGTTTTTCTTACTCTTTTCAAATATTTTTGCTTTTTTATTTTGAAAAGTTGACTAAATATATAAAGTTTTTGCACACTGCAATAAACTGACTTAACAAATATAAAAAAACAAGAGAACGCAAGCAATCAAACAATTATACTAAAATAACGAAATGTATACATTTATTAAAAAATAAAAATTATAATGCATATATATATATATGGATATAAAATTAAGTTGTTTTTATTACCAAAAAAAAAAAAAAAAAAAACGTAATGAAAAAGACTTTCCCGCAGAAAGCAAAAGGCACTTCAGCAGGTAGAGCAATGAGCAGCCTAAGAAAAGTGTTTTTTTGAAAATTCTCTTTGGATGAAGACAAACGTAGCAGAAAAATAATATGCTGGGAGTATTCGAGTATTAAAAGGACACGAGATTATTTCTGAAGAATATTTTAAAAATAGCAACGCTGGAGCCATTTTCGCGAAGGAAGTACCAGTTTAAGGATTTCTGCGACAAGTAGTATAATTGGTCCAAACCCACATTTCTATGTCTAGTGAAATGCGTCATCGATTTTAAAAACCTTGATTTTTGAACGATTGACTCTTAAAAGGGTTCCATGCAGGAAGAAAAAGAGCCTTTTTTTTTACTAGTAAAAGATTATTACGAGAATCCCACTGGCCGATTTTCTAAGAAACCACATTCTAAAAAGAATAAAACCAAACACACATTCATGACGCTCTACTTGACGCCTTAAAGTTGGATTTAACGGAAAAAGAGATTAACACAGACAGGTCTCGATGAGCAGAATATTTGCGAAAGGCCAAAGCATTTGAATCGAGAGAGTTGAACCGTGATATCGATGCTATCATAATATGCATATTTTGACAGATGTGGCAGGACTGTATTTAAAAAATTTTTTCATCACCAATTGCTTTTTGTATTTTCCAAATTATTCAGGGCAATCAAAATATCTGCACGATGGCTTTACGATTATGTGCGAAAAATGTCCACAACTGAAGCAAATTATTTGCAAAACCCGAAAGGATCCAGAGATCCTATAAAGCACTTATATTCTTGATCGTTATATATAAGCATCCAACTCTGGATCCCGTTTCGATGTTATCGACGTAGCTCGTGTGAAGAAAACGATACAATCGTGTTTCTTTGATTCATGGCATAAGTATGAAATTTTGTATTCAATATTAAGCAAAAATTCATAGGCAATCGAATACCATTAACTCACGACCCGTTAATAGTTGTTCGATAAGGAGCACTATCAAATCGAGATTGAAAATTACGTTCGAAACTTGCTCGCCAACCGTAAATTGATCCATGAACAATTGACATCTAAGCCTGTCCGTCTGTCGTTCGTTGCAATTGACTGTGTGATCTGTAGTAAACATTTTCCCGATCGTAAAAGTTTAGAAATCGATCTCAAGTTTAGCAGAAACATTGCAAGTTCTTGGTATTGAAAATGAGTCAATTTGATTAAAAGACATACCAAGAATGTAACATGAGCAGAGAATACCACTCCAAAAGGGCGAAGAAAACTGACTGAGACTTTTGCTCGTTACTATTGAACTGCAACCGTTACAAAGATAACAATTTTCACATAACAGGTGCTTACATATATTTTGATCATCTTTTCCGTCTCGGTGTCAATGTGGATGGCTTCCCAGGATCAGGATCTTATCGTAGTGGACCCACTTTTCTTCGCTAGTCACAATTCACCAAAGAAAACTGTTCTGCCTGGCAAGCGATTAAACAGCAAAACAGTTCGAAATGGTATTTTCACTCAATTCGCATAGCAGTCATACAAACACCCTTTCGAGTCTTTCCCATCTCACGTTAACGTCTAGAAGCAGATGATCTTTTGGCTGACCCGATCGAAAATTTTTTGAGAGTTGACCTGGGTTTTCGTTCAGTAAGTCTTGAAATTCATTGTCTTCGAACTTTCAATACTCAATTTTTTCGTCTTTTATTTTAAGCTGCATATCTTGAGTATGAAATATTCAGTCACAGTCGAGTATAATTTTCGACCACTTGGTACAATGTGGTACAAGAGTATAGTAAAGCAACACGGATGTATGAAACACCCGGAACAACTTGAGATGGGGCCAACTTTCATTATGCCGATCTATTCAAGACCACTTTCTGGATCGATTTAAGTTTGTCAGTCCATCTGTCCGTCTTGCTTCCTTGTGTTCAGCCTACAAATCACAATTTTTGAGGTATTTTGCTTAAGCTCGGTACACCGTGGTTTGTTGGCCCAAGGACGAAGGTTTTTTTTTTTTTAATTCAATCCTCAATAAACGAAACCTAAGTTTTCTTCTTTTTGCTTAAACTCCTTCTGTACTGAAGCCAACTTAAATAAATTTTATTCAATAATTTTTATTTTTTTTTATTGAAATTTATTAATAATTACGGAGGAGTATTCTAAAAAAAGAGAAAGCAATAAATGAAACGTTATCTACGTAATGTTTAACATTGTATGGAAGGGGAAGCGCAAACAGATATTTGTTTTTATTTATTTTGATATCTTTTAATAAAAAAAATATATATTTATTGTAAAATAAGATCATTTATGTGTAGGTATAACTGGTAACAGCACATTATTATGACATAAATTATATTATTATCATTTTTGATTTTTAAACTTAATGACTAAATGTAACACTTTCAAAAAATAATATTTTAATAGGGATAAATGTATAGATGTGTGTATAAATTTTTGTTTTCTCACAATTTTCACAACACATATTTAACTGATATATAACAATAATTGATAATCGATCAAGCACGGCTATGATTTTAATTAGACGCTAATACAATAATGAAATTAACAACAGAATAAAAAGGTTGAACAATTAATTACACTATCAATGAAATATATTTTTTATAAAAATTATCATATTTTTTTTTTTTAATATTTATTTTATTTTATTTTAAAAGTGCCTTTCTCGTAGGATGCATATGTGATGTATTTTAATTATTTTTGTCGACGTATGTATTTAAAATGTATTGCAATTGTTAGGTATTTTTTTTTAATCTTGTATATTATTATTACTTTAGTGTTTCATTAAATTTATTAAATTTTCTTTATATATATATAAAATAAAATTTAAAACTGAATGCGTTACTTTTTATAAAAATTTTTTTTTTTTACATTTTCTTTAACTTGCATTATTAAAAATTATATCTTTTAATTGTTGTGTTTTTATTTATTAATTTTCTTTTATATTATTTTTTGTTTTTTATATATTTCCCTTGTTTTTTTTTTATTATTTGTTTATTTTTTTTTATCACTTTTTTCGCAAGTATATTTATTATCTTTATTTCAGTTTTCCCTTACTTTACTTTATTTTTGTATAATTTGATTTATATTTTTTATTCTATTTTTGATTTTTTTGTTTTTTGTTCATAATTTAATTTCATTGAGATCATGTCATGTAGCGCATTATTTCACGTAATGCATATAGCAATTCGGCCTGGTTGCGAGCCTCCATTACCATAAGATTAACATGAACCTGTTCGAAGATATATAAAAAGAAAAAAAAGTTGTTTTTTTATTTCCCAAAACTGCATGTGTTTGCCCAAAAAAATTCTTTATTTACCTTTTCACTATCCAGTAACTCAACGAGTATACTGTCGTAGTCCTTTGTAGTAATTCTATCCGGAAAACAACAGGCGGTTTTAATAAACATTTTTAAAGGACGATCTAAAAGCTGAAAGAACGATAACTTTTGTTTAATTTCAAACTATCATCCATTTCATTTATTCTTTGCGTACGTACCTGATTAACTTCACCGTAGTCATAATCATCATGTCGTATACCGTAGATGCATTGTATATAATTCCAAATGGCACGACGGAACTTTGAAGTATCAACATTTTTTACGCCACCCATAGTGAAATAAGTTAAATTATAAGCGCAGCGAAATTTCTGATCCAATAAAGTTCCAACATCTTCATATAAGCTGAAAGAAAGGAAGGAAAGCGTAGATAGACATTTTTAATAAAAACTGACACAAAAAATTGTTTTCATATATTAATCCAGAATAAATTAGCGAAATTATTATTTGGCCAAAATCTTTCAACTACTAACCATAAAGGTTATAATATCAATAAAGTATTTCAAGACTTTGAAGTAAGCAAAAGAAGAAAAGATTTGACCACAGCCCACCATTAAATAGTCAACACCCCCCTTCAGTTACATCGGAAGTGATCGATGCGCAATGCGAACTGTGAGAACAAATATCTCCTTTATGTCTTCATGAAATTGAACGTAGCAAACGAAAATAAGAAAAAATTGTCAGTATTTTTTTCGAGGTTTCCTCGGTTTCTCCAACTTTCTGTTTCCTATCTTTATTTCCGCGACTGCGATTTCACAAAAATTTTTGGTCAAATTGACCCTTTCTGGACAGAAATAATTATAAGCAAAATGTCGATAATTCTAGTGACTATGACAACAATTGCCAATCATGCAAGTGGATAGACTGATAGACAAACCGTCGAGTCAACATGCAGACCAAGACTACATTGAGCCAGAGTGTTAAATTAGCCCAGAATATGTGTACCTTACCGGGCTGCTGGTGCGTATAAAAAAAAGCAAAGCCAAAATATAAATCAATCATAGGATGTGAAGCTTAAAACTATCAGGCAGTGCTATATTGCAATGCATAAAAATTTGGGAACACCATTGCAGTCATTTCGACTACATTTGTAGAATGTTTGGGCAAAATTCAACCCATGAATCTCGTTAGCATAATTTCAACTTCAAGCGTAAATACAAACCCATTAACTAGTGAATAGCCATGATCGTCCCATGAATAGTCTTGTATGCGAAATGTATTTGGTATATTTTCAGCACCACGTCTAGCGAAATCTTGATACGTAAAATTTGGATCTTCTACATAATGAGATATAACCGGTGGCACTTCAACAGGAGTCTGAGGTGCGGTCGTTGACAGTTCGGCAGTTTGCATTTCAACACTTTTAAAGCGATTGCTCAGTTCAGCTTCAGTGCACTCGTCTTGTTTCTGCGATAAAACTTTCATACGTTCCATCAACACCTCGACACTAGCACTTGGCAGTGCTGTAAGTACGTAACGTTTAATTTTAATCAAACAGAAAAAAACGAGAACATTACCATTCTTCTTATTGTTTACACCATTTAGAGCGGTCGACGAGCCGGCTCCAACAACATTATTGACACTAACATTTGTAGTTAGGCCGCTACCGTTAAATTCACCGGCAATGACTGCGGCATTGCTGTTTAGAATTATTTCGCTTAAAACAGTCTTTTGTGGTTGAACAGTTTGTTGAATTTGTACTGGTGGTTGTGGTGGTTGATATGGTATTGTCGTTGCAACGCCCCCAACATTAACCGTTGCGGTCGACATTTGCGCCGTTTTAAATTTAGGACTAGACAGACCATCAAGTTTCTGTGTTAAACCGCAGGAGAATACAAACGATGATAGCGAATGAAAATGCGATAATAAAACCATAGCGTGCACCACTTCCGATAAGGACCAGCTGTTCTTATTCCTAGTCAGACTCTGAAAATGCAAACACATACGTGTTTATTAAAACATCATAATCGTTTTTATTCGTTTTCGTTATACAAAAAAAAAAAAAAAAAAAAAAAAAATTAAATTAAACGCTCTATTTATGAAGCAATAAAATCCATATTTATCGATGAATGTTTGTAAGAAAAAAAAAAAACAGAAAAAAACAAACAGAAATGAAAACAATTGTAATAAAAATATTTTTTCAATTTTTTTATTTCATAATTTACCTCAATGTGTTCTTTACGCAACAGCCAGGGCCGATGTGCTAAAATTTTGTTTATCTCGTATATGGCACGTAACTTGGAAGGTATATAATCCAGACCGTTTAACCATTCCGGATTGCCGCCTTGATTAAGAAATTCTTTCTCATACATTTTCACCAAATACGGGCATTGATGGCGGGCAGCAGCCTGTGCAAGGTAAACAAAGTCAAAAAAAAAAAAAAAAGGAAAAATTTATTCAAAAATAAAAATTACATTTTTATTATTAGTAGGCATCTTAGTGCTTAAGTTTATATAAATAACTTAATAAATGCAAATATTTCCTAAAGTTAATTAAATGCAAATCACATAAATATTCATAAACTAATGCCAAAAGCTATATACGTTGCATAGGCATAGATAGATAGGAAAAACACATTTTTTTTTTTCCTTTAACTTTTAAATATTTTATTTATTATCATTTTTAGTTTTTTTACTTAAAACTTATGCAAATATTGTACATTAGAGAGACGCTTCTCGTATCTGGCGAAGTGTAGATAAAGGCAAGCAAGTAAGAAAATTGTATTCGGTTATGATCGAACCTCTTATACCCCTCACCGTAATCCTGAAAAAAAAGAAAACAACTAAATTTTCATAGTCTATAATATCGGAGGGGCGTGGCTGATATTTTCTATTTTCGGGGGAATTTATATCATACACGTGTTGTACTTTATGAGTGACAAGCAAAAAAGACGGAAAGCAAAAGCGTTCATAGCTTTTGTTTCAAAGGCATGTAGGCGTTATACGCGTCTCCTTTGACCGGGTCAGGTCATTTGCAAGAACTTCCAATGTTCAAAATGCAATGTGCCAAATTTGAAGACGGTGGCTTCACTTTTGTGGCCAGGAGAATGTTTACAACGGACAGACGGCCAGACGGACATGCTTAAATCGATTCACAATTTAATGCCGATCAAGAATATGTGTACTTTGTAGGGTGTCTTAAGCTTCCTTCTGGGGATCGCAAACGGTGATGGGTATAAATCGGCATAAAAACGTTATGGTGCGCCAGGGTTCATCACTAAATAGCTTAGGCCATCCTATACTTATTCACATGAGAACTCTTCAAAATAAGGAACCAAAGGATCGAAAATGTAGCTCGATTCGAACTATTTTCAATAGTGTTTGTCCTTGGGACAAGAACACGTACGTTTATCAAGTTTTACCAAAATATCACAAAAATTGCGGCCTACAGGTTGAACACCATCAAGGAACTAAGCCAAGCAGACGGACACACAAGCCAGTATAATAAAATATGGATCTACCTCAAGGTCCTCTGGGTGTTACATACATCCACACAAACTTAATACACCCGTCCGCCACAATTGGTGTAGCGTATAATAACAGCAATCGTACACGGAAGGTGTTACTTACATAAGACAAAAGCTTAATGTGTTTATCCGGGCGTATATAATAATGTGTGAAAGATTTAATAACACATTAAGCCTTCAGGAGGTCTAAATGCGTGCATGTATTTAAAAAATATTTTTTAATCGCTTCGGTTTGATCGTATAAACAAACAACTTTACTAATTCCAAGCGAAAATCCTCCATTGTGTGCGCTTTATCGATAATAACCACATTTGGAGAAGAAGGAATGCGTAAATGGAACGGATTAAGGTCTAAGGGCGCCTATGACGTCATTGAATAGCCAATAATCATTATGTTATTCGAATAACATGTTAGTGATCCAGAAGCTGTATCAGCTCTGAGGATCATTTCGTTTCGGTGTGATAAACTACAACCAGTTCACCACATGCCCAGACGTCATCGTAAACGTAATTCGTCCAAATACCTTTGCAACTCTCAATGGTCATGAATAATGAGCAGTCAAGTAAGAAAAACAAACGAAAAGACACCAAATGAAAAGGCATGCTAAGGGTGTCTATGCGGAACGACTAGCAAATGTCTCTCAGAAAGGGTACGATTGCACGAGCCATCATAAACAAGTCGGATTGACTTTGAAATTGAAATCATTCGGACCGGACCGCCTTGTTGCGTCCTGCACAACTTGTTGTATGGAATACATTAAGTATTATGTAAGTGTGTTAGATAACACACAGAGGGGCTTAAGATAGACCCACCTTTCCTTATACCGATCGGTTCAGAAAATGATTCCGAATCGATTATTTAGAAGATGAATGTTCGTTTGTCCGTCTATCCTTCTAATGTCTGGCTATGTATTTTTGTGTTCACGTCACAGCTCACTGTTTTAGTGAAATTCGGTAATTTGTTGTAAATGGTTCGGATCGGTCCACTTCTTCGGAAAAGAAATCCCAATTTTAAAATTTTTGCGACAAACTTCGCTGTGAAATTGCTGTGAATGATTGGTCACGAAAATTGATTCTTTATTTGGTGAAAAGGTATAATTTCCACCATTTCACGGTGGAAGTTGCTTCGTAGTAGTATTTGCCAAAAAGGCCTAATTGTTAACGATGAAAATTTGTCCATGACAGTAATTTGATGTAAAAGTTAAGTGAACCAAGTTTGAAGTACACTGGTCTTCTTGGGTTCTTGGACCCTACTTCACATAAGATTTCTCATGAATAGTAAGCCCTTCAGAAGAATGTTTAATTTTTACCGTTTTATGATGAAAATGAGTTCATAGCAAAAATTGAGCAGAAACATTAACGATACGGAATTTGGATCACATTGGTCCATTTTTTAGACTTCAACTTGTATAGGTGTTACCATAAAAAGCAAGCCTTTATATGGAGAGAAAGTTTAGTTTCTCTTCTTTTATGACAGAAACTGAAAAATATAAAATTTTTAGGAAGCAATTTAATTTTGCTAAATGATGCACGTCGTATGATGCTCCAATGGACATATTCCACTTTGCGGAAAAGCATGCCCTTTGGAGTATTATAACCAAAACTAGCAAATGATTATACTGGGCGGAGTAGTGTATGGCAGGTAGAGTTGACCCTTCTTGGTTGGTTCTTAATTAGTTTGAATTAAAAAGGTAAGTATGACTAGAAGATCGTAAAAACTTTACTAATTTTTTTTTTAATTATCAATAAAAATAATCATTAGCAACACGACTGAACCTTTGCTCAAAATAACGTAATTGAATTTATTAAAATTTATTATTTATTATCATCACTTAGCACATTTGACTGTGATGAGCGATCGTGTTCACGAGTACACCAACAAATTTCCATTTCTAGAATGGGAATCAAATGGTCTTGAAAGACAATTCTGTTGGGAGCAGTGTTGCTACTTTTATTTATAATGATATTCTTCTGACTATTAACAAAATCTCTGACTCTACCTGACCTGTGGTGCAAGAGCGTATTAAGTGTATGCTGATGTATGCAATATCCAGAAGGACTTGAGATAGATTCACTTTTTATTAGACCAATCGGTTCCGAATAATTTTCTACACCAATTTAAGTTTGTCTGTCCATCTGTCCGTTTTGATTGCTTTGTGATGTTGAACCTACCGACAGCAATTTTTGAGAAATTTTGATGAAAGTTGGTGCATTGACACGCTTCGGCCTGGGGACGACATCAATTGGAATTGGTTCGACCTGTTCTCATATACAGCCTTATTTTAAGAAGTCATTGTATGAATTCCTCTAGATCACCGTAGGGTATTTAACGGTAAGCCGCGACCTATTATCGTCTTTTTATTTGTTCTACTAACAGAAACGGTTGCTTAAACATTTTATTTTATGGGAAAGTTATGTAACGAAGTTCATCATCATTGAAATTGTCGCTGGCGGCGAAGGTCGGTCAGATTGCGAAAATCCCTTTTTAAAAAACACTCATTCCTTCTCGAACAAAGTGTCGACGAAGGTCGTTACTTAAATTAACCAAATTTCACAGCATTTTCTTTAAAAATAAACGATTGCACGATTAAAGCTCGTACCATAAACAGATGCAGATTTGGTCATCTTTAGCATTTCAACTTGTTTTTGTTGAGTAGCAAACATTTCTACATCTGTTTGTTTGTTTTTTCGGTTATTTATTTATTTATTTTTTTTTTCTTGTTATTTTCTTATTTTAATGAATTGTTGTTATAGTGTTAGTCGAGTTGAATCATTTTGATATCGTGCTCTGCTATTATTTTTTTCTTCTTTTTGGTTTATTTTTGAATCGTGTCACATGTGAAGAATTTTTTTCCTTAGAATTGTTTTTTTTCTTTTTGTGCTTTCTAAGAATTTTTTTCCTTAGAATTGTTTTTTTTCTTTTTGTGCTTTCTTTTCTTTTCTTTTTTTCACAATTCTTGGCAATGAGTTGTTTGTTACATATACTTTGTTTTTGTTTTTGTTTTTTTTTGTATTTACTTAATTCCACCAGAAATAACAACAAAAATGAAAAAAGCATTTGTTTCTATAGCGATTAGTGAGACTGTTTGGCTCTATTTTGACTTAGGCAGCAGTGATTTTCAAACTTTGAACATTAACGAACCATGAAAAGGTTTCTGCGTAGAATGCCTTTAAAGCGCTGGAAATGCTTTTAACTGAATTAATGACCCGTGAAAGGGCAGCCATTAACTTCAATTTAACTCAACTTGGTATGACCTCTTGATTGATGTGTTTTGTATTCATTTTCCGCCCCTGAACGCAACAACGTTAACAACTTTAAACTTACATTTTATTTATACAGAATTGATTTTCTCATTTTCCTCCTGTTTTTATAGGCATAGCTTTTTTCTTTTTTATATATTTTGCTATTAAGAAATCAAAAATACATTAAAAAACAAAGTCTAATATTAAACAATCGAATGATTCAGACCCATCATCTATTTTAAAAATCTCGCCCCCAATTTAAGTCATGAGTAATGATTTTTCTTATGAAATGTTTTTCTTAAACGCATTCTCTAAGAATTTCCCAATAAACAACTAATGAGTAGCAAATCTAATATTTATGAACATTCACGCACATCTCTATACACACACTAAACTACATAGAAGAAATGAAGTGTGCGTGCGTACGTGCGTGCGTGCGTGCGTGCCTGAGTGCGTGAGTGCTTGTGTAAATTTTCTTTTAGATGAATTCATGTGAAAGCATTTCATGCTTTTTTTTTTTTTTTTTTTCTGTATTTTTCTTTCCTTTTGCAAAGAAGATTTTTACAGCTCATTTAGATGCACTTGTTAGCGAACATTCAAAATCTGTGCACATACGGACGAACACATATGGTGTATATAGCTGCCGTAATGTACACGCAATCGGGCCTTTGGTTAATCATTTTTTTCTAACTTTTATAGAAGAAGATTTACATCAAAAATTAATTTCACATAAGATATTTTTCTAAAATACGCCTTTTGCTTAGCTTTGCAAAAACTATTTAAAGTATTTTAAGAAACTTTTGATTATCGCAAGAGAATCGTGGTAAGCGAGCTTCATAATTGTTCGAGATGAACTCAGGAAACTTCTTGCTAAGTCTCAATGCTTACACGTTCCCAATAAATGTGGGATTTTTCAAGTGACTTTAGCCTTGAACGTTCTTCAAGGGTGATCACCCATCATGGATGATCAAACGTTTGCAATGCCCAGAAGGTAGCTTCAGAGACCCCACAAAGTAGATAGAATTCTTGACTAGAATCAAATGTCCGCCTATCTGTCTGCACGATGTCTTTAGCAATGCTTCCGTTAATGTTGACTTTTCCAGGTAGAAATGATAAAGTGATGCAAAACAGCAGTATGCCTAACACCTTTGACCTTTCTCTACATAAAATAACAATTTTCCATTTAGTACCATTCATTTATTCAGCGTAAGCCGACAATAATCATGGAGCGCTCAATTATTACATTTTCAATCTTCGTTACTTTTGTTGTTCAATTTGAAGAAATCTGCTGCCGCAACCCAACAAACACGTTCAGAAGCTTATGGTAATGCTGCTCCACCAAATACCAATTTTTTTGGTTTTGGTTTCAACACGATTTAAAAGCGATGACACAAATTGCCTGAAAATGCCATTTTTTGTCAACTTGTTGCTAGAATACACTGTTGCAGCTCGAATGAGAAATTCTGCCGCAAGCATCGTACTCATCAGACATGGCGCCTTCTGATCACCCCTTGTTCAGATCGAAGCGGCATGGCTTGGCTGGCACATGGCTCCGCAAAGTTGAGGAAGTGAGAAAATGGGTCTATGGTTGGATCCGTGCCAACCCAATATAAATTCTTTCGTCACGATATCGCCATGTTGCCAGAAATGTGGTAAAATGTGTAGAAAGTGATAAAAAGTATGTAGATTAATATACATTGTACCAATTTTTCTCAATAAATGCCTTGTCCAAGTGATGAAATGGCCGAAATGAACGGAAGCATCTAAGTTGTAATGAAACGACTTGACAAAATGACAAAATATTTTCTAAAATGCATCATTACGGCAAATACACATTTATAAAAGTTTATGAGAAAACCAAGGACAAGGACGGACGGACGGATCAAGACATACACACTCGTCACACACAGTTAACTTGTTAACGTATTTGAAATGACATTCGAAGCGATGCATTATTAAAACAATGATCCAGCGTTGATGTCAAAGACGTATACGCTTCAATGGTATGACTTGAGCTTCGAACTTGAAAGATTAAAGACCGTTCGTTCACATAGGGAAGTCATAGGCAATTGCTCACTGACAATGTAATGTCGTGGGTGAGATAAGGTAATTAGAGTTTGTTGAAAAATTTGGGATTGGTTTACAGAACGCGCGCCTTTCTTCAAAACACAAAGGCTTCGTAGCAATTTTGTAGCAACTGGGAAATCAATCCCCACCGGAAATTGTGGAAAAATGTTAAAAGAATAGATTTCTTTGTTTCTTTAGGCCGTCTTTACCGTCAGCTCTCAACATAAAAGGGGCAGATCAACACGGATCATCACTAGAGGATCAACACGACGTATATTTATGATTAGCGTTCGATTCTAAGCTGCCTCGCACTTTATCGCGCGCATTGATCGAGAATATATTTTGCCCCTTTTGTATAGCGAGCGTATCCAATTCCATTTAGAAAAAAAGGTTGGATTTATATAATATAAGTTTTCTCTTGCTTAAGTCCCCTTATGAGGTGACGTAACTCCGTCACTGCACGCATTCGAACGCTTATACTCGAATGCAATGGTCTTGTGTAGGATTTTGTAAAGATCGCACTTTATTATCTTGACGTGCGTATGTTTGTTGATTTTTTTTTTTTTTTTTGTGCTTATTACACATCCGTTAAAATAGTTAAATTCTATTTTTATTTTTAATTTTATTTATTTTTTCTCTTTTTCTTACGTATTTTCAAGAATTTATTCATTTTTTTCTTCATTTATTTATTTATTTGTTTTTTGTTTTTGTTTATTTCTTGCTTGGGTGTTATAGATCAAATTAACCTAAAATGCAAATTGACTGTACTATAAATCACATTTAATTAAACATAGAAATTAATGGCTTTTCATACGCATATTGCACGATTTTCGTATTGTTGTTGCCTCAGTGGATGTTTACAAAATTTATGTAAATCTAACAAAAAAAAAAAAAAAAACAAAAAGATTTTAAGAATAACGAAAATTTTTTTTTTTTTTTTTGTAATCATTTTGCGCTTATGAACACATCAAGAAAACATACTTACATGCATTAAAGAATAAAAAAAAAAAAAAATAGCTTTTGAAAAACCAATGAACCATGAACGACATAACGTAACGACGAAGCGTAATTAAATTTAATATTATAACAACAAACGAGGTTCCACCTAATGATCAAATAATGGCTAAATTTTAAATGCCTTGAGAATAAAACCTGACAAAGGTCGAGAGGCAACGGTTCTTGCGAATTGATTTAATATAATTTAATAATAATCCGAGGGCATAAGAGTGAAGAGTGCTCTAGAAGCGCAATGATATAAAACTAAAATAAATTTTATAAAAGAATTCTTTTTTTTTTTTTTTTTTTTTGTAAAGAAAAATTCAATTATGTTAACCTTAAGATTAAGAGTAAGAAAAGTGAGGCAAATGTTTTATAAAAGGCTTAACAACATTCTCACTACACCCGATGAAAGAACTTGTTTTTAGTTACAGAGAGTGATTGGAGAGAATTTTCGAATTTTAAAAACAGATCAACTTGGTCAACATAGGCGAGGTCGTCTCTTCTTAACATCCTTTTTAGTCTTGAGATCTTGAGCTTTCTATGGCTAATACGTGAGATATGTTAAGGAGCTTTTAGATTTGATGGGCAACTTTACCAACAGTAAATAGGTATCGATCTTGATCATTGACTTGAGAGAGAAATAAATGAAAAAGCTATTTTTGGTGGATGTGGAATATATTAGAAGACAGTCTTTTTACTTATGCAAAATATTATCCCAGTTTCCCATTACATTAATGACTGTTCACGTACGTAACGTCCAAGAGCTGCCATCAGTTAATCTTAATTATGTCCAGGAATGATTTTAAAGATCCTCCGATTAAATGTTAGTTGAATTAGCGAAAAGCACAGATACATAACCTCGCTGAGCACTTGAGGCTCTTGAGACTAGTGAATTAGGTATGAGAAAGATATTCAGATAATAAATGTGGTATTCGAATTAGTTTTTCTTAATCAAAATGGCTAACACTATTCCACTCTTCTGTTGTGTAGCCAGAACACATAATTGAAGAATACTAGAGTAGTTTTCTCGAGTATCGAACACAGTGTTCAAAAAATGAAGGGAACTTGTTTTTCAAGTACTCGAGCTTCGAATGCTAATATAATTTCTTATTTTTATACCCTACACCACACTTAAGACACAAGACTACGAATGTATACAAAACCCAGAAGAACGTGAAATAGACTCCCTTTTTATTATTCACATTGATTCAGAATCACTTTCTGATCCCATTTAAACGTTTCTGTTCGTCTACCCCTTCGCTTTCTTGTGCTCGATGTAGAGGTCGCACTTTTTCAGACATTTTGATGAAATTTGGTATAGTGACAGGTTATAGTATATATAACAACACAAGCTATTGAAAATGGTTCGGATCGGATGTTTGTTAAATACGCAAAAATCTATCTTTCTTTTAGGTCAACAGACCAGACCTGTTTACTTCAATCTGATCGAGAAAATTTGACCTATTGAAGCTTGACCAATAGTTTGTCCGTAAATCTAGAAAAATATAAAAGATTGGGGTTTCGTGGAAAACACTCGTGCCTACAAACTATCATATTAATGAGAACATAGGATAGGATAAGGGTTTAGGAGGTACGTTTGATTCCAAACTTAAGTTTAACCCCCACTTTGATGCTACTGCAAACAGGGCTAAATCTGCCCTTGGATTTATTAAGAAATGCTCAAAAGAATTGAAACAATCCCATGTTTCCAAACCTTTACATACTTCATTAGTAAGGCCTGGAACCTACAACCGCTTCTCTTTTGACAACGTTGCGTTGAAGAAATGCTTTTTAAAAGTGCTGAGCATCCAAAATGGATACTTACTGGTGATGCGATATAGATTTGTATGACAGCGCAACAGCGTCTTCAATATTGGTTGCGTGAGCTTATTCGCAAGAAACGTTTAGATATATGGAAAAAGAATTTTTGGTTTTTATTATCACGATTTTTCATACCCGCTTACTGTCATCATGCGTTAGCATTTCCACAAATTTGAAACAAATGTGCTTCCACAAGCACGATATTCACCGTTTATTACGGTTCTAAGTCATAATCTACCGCGCTACAACTACGTAGTTCAGTAGACAAGAAGAAGTAGACTGTCATGATGCTCGGGTTCCCAATTTCCCTTGCGGCGGTCCATATTCCTACGAATTGTGGGATCGATTGGTGAGGGACCGGTAAAGTCATAACACCTACACCGAAGCTATCTCTCCTTTCTCTAGTTCCTTCTCCCTGACCATGACTCTATTTGTACGTGTGTAGAGGATATCCCGGCAGCGACTGGTCGCCAAAGAAAAACAGAAATCGACTCAAACCAATTCGTTAGTTATTTTTTAAAACTTATACTAGAAATGCTTTGAAGAGCGGAACAAATGCTGGTGTCATGTTTTTAAATGGGAAGGAATTACTTCGGGGAGGATGAAATAAATGTAGATAAATAATTAATATCTTTTTTTTTTATATCAATAGTTTTTCCATTTATTGAACAATTGAAATCTAAAACGACAAAGCTACTAAGACGCCAAACACGTCTTAGAAATTTCACATTAGCATAATTTGTTTTCATTGTGAACATTTGGTAAACAAGACGCCAGTTTTTTTCTATATATATATATATATATATACATATAGATGTATGTAAAATGTTTTCAACAAAATTTCAAAGCTAATTGTAAATATTTTAATCTTTATTACATTTCAGTTATTGTTATTGTTATAGCATCTAATTGAAATTTTATCTGTCTTATCAGAAGCACACATATATATATATATATATATATATATATATATATGCAATATATGTGCACATGTTTAGTAATACTAATAATAAATAATAGCGCTACTTATGACATTTATAAAAATAAACTATATCACATATGTACACACATATACATACACACAAACACACATGCATATGCAGATAGTAACATATGCTGCTTTATATTTATGAGGATTTTTGAACTTCTACTTATGCACAAACAAATTGATATGCATATATGTCCATAAGCGTTTATAGTCTAAAAAATATCACGCTCTACAAGGCTTTACAATACTACTTGGCTCCGTTTAAATGTGAATAGAAATGAATGTGAGGAGTATATTAGCATAGAGAAGTGGCTCAATACTTTTTAATCTATGCAATATATATATATATATATGTTATGTGTGTTTGAAAAAGCGAGCAACTATTGATTACAGCTGCAGTTGATACATGGCTACTGAGAGAACGTTGCCCCCCACTTTTGTTACACTTAGGCACAATGTTGCATTCGAAATAATCTCAAGTTTATTTGATTGCATACAAATACATACACACACACACACACTTACAAAGGCAAGCGCATAGGCTAGGATTATAATCAACTATTCTATTACATGTATGCATACATTGCTGCATATACTTTAAATGCTAATAAGGCGCATACAGACACACAAGCGCATTAAAATAAATAATATATGTTTATTATGAAAACAATAAACGTTATATGAAATTTATTTTATTTTTATGAGAGATGACCTCCATTAACGCCCTCAATCATGAGTAAAATTTTTAATATAAAGCAATTGTGGTGACAACAAAATCGACACAAACACACATATAACAAATATAACCGATCAAATACAATAAAAGCCATATAACATACAAACGTATAATGCATATAAAACAGAACAATAGCCGCAATAATAACAACAATAATAATAATAATATAATGACAATAGAATTAATTAATAAAAAATTTTATTTATTTATTTGGTTTTTTTTTTTTTTTGTTCAATTTTCAACTGCACTGAGTTCTCTTTTGATTAAGTAAAATATTATTAAAATTAATGCACAAAGTAAAAAATGTAATTTTCCTCTTTTTTTTTTTTTAGTTGAAAATTAGTAAATAAAAAAACAAAAGAAAAAGTTTTAAATGAAAAGTTTTTTATATTATTTATTATTAATTTTTGTGTAAATGTATGGAAAAAGGAAAAACAAAAAAAATAAGTTCGGTAAACATCGACAGTTAAGAACGAGATATGTCTGCTTTTACTGGATTCGAGATTTGTTCATACTTTTCATACTAATTTTTATTACATTTCAATGGACATTTCATTCTTTTCGTAGCAAAGCTTTCATTTAAACTGGTCAAGGGTTTCTAGCTTCAATTCTTTACATACCTCACCATAAGGAGAAAAAATTAAACGGAAATTTTTGTAATCGACTTTGACAATTTGCTCTAGAATACACTCGCACGATTAGCTGAATACATAAGAATCGCGACTATCAAATTAATGTTCGCGGCCTCAAATCTCACCGCGGTAGGCCAGTCTTGGTCGTAGCTGCAGTGATTGACCACCCGGTAAAAGACAGTATTTAACTCTTGGGCACGCACCTACTAAGCTGGGGTCACTACCTATTTCCTTCGTTTTCCTCACTTCTTTCTGTCCGTCACTGTGTTGCACGTGCAGGAACACCTTTGCAAGTTCTTTTATATGATACCCAATTAATTATACTGCTGAGAGAAAACCTCCACGTTGTGGGCTCCACCGGTTTACAATTTAAACATTTTTAGGCCGATAAGATCTATTATCGTGTGCGAAATTTACAGAATAATTTTTAATATTCCGTCTTATTCATCCAATGAGTAATAAGCAAAAAGCGTCAATTCTTGACCGATTTCCTCCATTTTGTTAGATAAAGCAAATATAGAAAACGTCAGCCTCCTATCACCCATAATTTATGTCGTAATAAGCAAAAAAACCACAAATTTGTGCTTAAAGAACCGCAGTTCCATACAGTTTATGCTTCAGTGCAGGTGTGTGTTTTGATCAACTTGTACCCCGCGTACAAGAACTTCCAATATTTTTGCTAAATCAGAAAGCGCTTGTTCATGTTTACCACAGACATTACGTGGACAGACTGGCAGACAGACATCTTTAAATCGGTTCAGAATTTCATGCTGAGCAAGAATAAATATACTTCAAGGGATCTCTGAAGCTCCTTTCTGATCGTTGCAAACATTCAAACAAACAAAAACGAGTATAACTGTCATCTCTCGGTGTTGGGTATAAAAATCCAAGGGTTCAAGGTTTGACATGAAAAAGGTTACTACGATGTTAACTTAAAGGAGCATGGGCAGGAAGACTCAGAAGTGATGTAGTTTGAATTACGATTTAAAAAGACGCAATCATACCGTGACAAACGATAGAAGCCATACGAAAAGAAAAACACTGTGCTTTAAAGCCGAAATTTTATTCTATAATGGAAGATTAGCCCGAGTAGCCCGATTGGTGAATACCAAGTTTCGTCAAAATATCTCAAAAACTGTGTACACAAGGACACAAATCAGACAGAAGGACGGACACGTACTATAAAAATTTGGCCTATCTCAGGTCCTTCCGCTCGTTGCATACATTGGCAGAAGCTTAATATATCACAACAGGATAATATCCTTATATCACAAATTAGATTAAATCTGCACCTCAAGCACTGACCAAATATTTTGCTACGAAAATCACACCACTAACCGAGTTTCTAAGAGACGAAGTTCATGATATTGTGAAACCAAATGCGGATCTATGGTGCTTTACCTCCCGATGTGATAAAATAAAGTAGGCTCATGCAACCAGCTATTGGCGAAAAGATTAATAAAAAATGTGTATAAGCAGAGCACTTGCGGAAGGCAAAGCTAGTCGAGTCAAGAGACTAACGGAATGTAAATATAAATGTAAATTCTTCTCTTGTAAATAAATCTCATAAGAGTTGTAAATAAAACCTAAGTTAACCTAAAAATGACAATTTAGTGATATGAACTTAACCTCAAAAATGGCTGGATAAGAGCGTAAATTTCGCGATAACATTATATAAGCATTTTTATATCGATATGTTACGACCTTTTTTTTTTTTAAGGTGACTAAGCCATATAGGGGATATCTTCAATACATGCAAGAGGAACAGAGATGTTTAGGAAATATATTTTTTTGAAAGACGAAAAGGTAAGGAATACGCCACAAGCAGTGACCGGAAGCTATGAAACCGTGAGGTTGAAACCTTTCCATTTTTTCTCCTTTTGTGTCTTTCGCATCACAAGTAAACTTCTAGAAGCAGGTAAGCTGTTCGCAAGTTCTTTGAGAGTTTGAGCTGCATTTTCATCTAATCTTGTAATTCATGGTACAAACGCCTTCCGATAAGAAATTAAAGCATAATCTCGTTTTGTTGAAATTCTTTACAAAATCGTGCATCTTCCCTAGCGACTGTAGACTACGATCTTTACACTACTGGATATATTTTACACTTTCCTACCTCAGATTTCTCTCTCTCTTTTTTTTTCATCTAAAGTTATCTTAACAGTAATTTATTTGCTTCAAATTCTGACTTTTTAACTTTAACAGCACGAAGCGCATTTTTTAAAATTCATAAAATATTTCGTAATAAACAATTTATAGTTTTCCTAAAAACAAATTTATAAAATATTCACATACGATTTAAAAACCGGAAAATGAATCATTTATATTGATACCTAAAAATAGCGGCTATTTTGTCTGTCTTTTGTTTTCTTTTTTTTTTTTTTAGATTTTATCGCTTATCTTTCCGCTTCATATTCGAAATATATTTAATATTTTAGCTAATAAAAATATTTCAAATTTTACGATCAAAAAGAAAAAAGTAAACGCAAGAAAGCTCTTAAATGCAAATACAGTGCGCATTTAATTAAAGGCATCCTTCGTCCAAGTTGATTTGAAATCGATCCTTTTCCAGTATTTTCACTTCACTTTTTAGGACATTTTGCTTACGAACGAAACAAACAAAATTTGACTGCGTGAGTATGATGCATAACCAATTGGTTCATCACTAACACTCTTGTGCTTAGCTGCAATATTTTCTTCTCCTTTTACAGTTTCATGGGCGTTGGGCATGAGAGCAAGGAAAAGAATGCACATTGATATGAATTTTTTCAAAAGAAGCCAACGGTTGTGAGCTTATCGAACATCGATTGGCACTAGCGCATAATAACATGCCCTGACAAGGGTTTGAGTACTTAGTTGTGTGTCTTTCCTTCTACAATGAAACGGTGCGCTCCAACTAAAACGTCCAAAGAACTAGAAATAAATGTCACGCCATCGTTGTAAAAGAAGCAAATGAAAGTAGAGTAGACTTACGAAAAAAGCATAAGCATGCAGTTTTTCTAAACGAGTAAACATTTATCCTTTTTCAGAAGCCTGCTTATGTCCAAAAGTAAAAGGAAAATCGACGACCTAACACTAAATACCTTACATCTTTATTACAGTTATTCATATAATGATTTTCTGTAGTAAGGTGTTTGTTATAAGGGAAGCAGTCGAAAAAGTGGTCCGATACGAACCATTTTCAATAACTCTCGCCTTGGATCAAAACAGGTCAGTATACCAGGTTTCTCTAAAATATTACAAAAGTTCCGGCTTGTTGAGCACAAGAAAACAAGACGAACCGACGGACAGGAAAGATAAAATCGATTCAGAAAGTTATTCAGAATCGCTCGACATAATAAAAGATGGGTCTATCTCAACTCTTTCCGGGTGTTGCTTACGACCGCTCAAACTAAGTACACCTTTACACCCCAAGTGGTGGAGGGTATAAAAACGTCAATAATGACACTCAACTACCACATCTTTACTTAAGCAGTCAAGCACTAAAATAGGCAACTTGTCTATCTTATGCGTAGAAGCAGGCAACACAAACTGCCTTTAATGAATAGCCAAAAGTAGGCAACGAAACTGTAGTAATTTTGTAATTAAAAACGCAATAATATTTTTCCAGAAATTTTAGAAAAAAGAATTCTTGATACTTACAATTATGGCCAAATAATAACGATAGTCGTAAGGCAGTGGACCATCGCCTTTCATTATAAAATTTTGTGTACGCAGAAAATGATCCAGAAATCGGGGATGATAACCAATTACTTTAGTCACTTGATCCAATTCAAGATCAGCCATATTGTACTCGTGAACGGAACACTAAAAATAACAAAAATAAATAAAAAAAGAAGAGACGTTAGTTTCAAAGAAGTTATACTCGCTGCTTATTTGTTTAAAGCCTATAGAAATAATGCTTAGAAAACATTTCAATTACGTAGTCTACACTTTAAAGAGTTAAATGCCTTTTCTGCGCGGAGAAATTCTAAGTTTGTAATTGTATCATATAACCGACCACCATAATTTAATATCTTGCCTTGTTTGCTTGCTTATGCTGCTTCGAAGGCAACTCACTTAGTTTAATGCGTACGAATGTTAAAACATTACAACAACAAACAAAACAAAAAGACCGCCTTTGAACTTGTTTTTTGTTACTAAGAGTAATCAGCTTAAATTTTATATTTATTTTTTAAACATTTTTTGGTTTCCATGTTGCAAAAAAAACAAAAAAAAAAAAAAGAATAAAAAATGAAATTAAATGTATTTCAAAACTTGTTATCTCCCGGCTCAATGCATTTGAAAATTCTGTTTTTATTTTTCCCGTTTTTTCTTTTTTTGTTTGTTTGTGCGTTCATTATTATATTTTGTAATTTTATACTTACATTTAAGGTTAGTTAAACGCATAAATATTTAACAAAAACAAAATATTTCAAATTCTTTAATTTCTAACTACATAAACACATATAAAAAAAGTTAGAAAAAAACAAAAAAAATACAAAATAAAAAATAGAAATAAAAAATATTAAAAAATCAAAACAGGTACGTGTGCCAAAATTCCTTATTAGAATAGAGTACAAATTTGTTAAATGTGTGTCTGTATATATTTGTATATCCATTGTATGATAATGGCAGAGGCGGGTTACTATACTCGTATTAGAGTTCATCCATAATGAACAAAAAAGTTTAACTTGTTTTGCACTTATTTGGTACAGTCGTTGCCGCCAATTTATTTATTGTTTAATGGTTGCTTTTTACCTTTTTAGATATTCATGCCCATCTCTCCCACCCATTACTTATACTAGTTCTGTCATTGCCTTCGTAACGGCTAAAAGTGTGCCTCAGAAAATTTCTACAAAACACGTCAAGTTAATATGCTAATGGAAATGTTTGGCCTTCGAAAGTATGCTAGGAAAAGAATTAAAGAGAAAGCTGACGAAGAAGATCGACATTACTACCATCCATCCATACTGCTTGCAGGTTGATCGTTTCGCCTCTATGTCCAACCAACGTCGGGAAGATAAAGATCAAAACCATTTGCATGAAAGCGCACTACCAAAATCTTTCTAACATTCAAAGATTACTTTCCAGAGCATCTAACGCAAAAAACATCTTGAAAATACCTGGCTGCCCTAATGTCAACAAAATATTTGATTTTGTTAAACTAGCCGTCTAAAGTAAGTTAAAAAATAAAAAACAAGAGCCGATAGGCTTAGTTGCTAATGCTTATGCTACTTTTAGTCCTGGAATTCATTTCTTTGGTCTAAGTAAATTGTAAAAATACTAATAACAAGCTTTTGTCTATCTGTCTATCTGTCTATCTGTTTTTTACTATTGAAAACTTCGAGTTTAGAGTTCGCAACCGCAATGTAAGCTCTTGACGGCCAGAGATTAAGTTCAAAAGACAATGTAACCTATCCATAAAATCAACTTGAAGAAAATCGTCCAGATATTGTGAAATAAATAACTGCTTTAATTGAACCGATATATGAATTTAGGCAAATGTAAAATTATTATTATTGTTGTTATTATTATTAATTTAGTCGGAGAAATAAATTTGAAGACTAAAGTCTTAAAGCATTAGCATCTAAGACTATCGGCTTTATTAAAGATTTTACCGGATTTGAGGTTTGAACCCACGAGCGTTGAATTGTCAGTCGAGATGCTGTGTCACTCGGACGTAAAGTAATTGGCTTTAAGTACTTATGGCAAGCGTCTCAAAATGAATTGTCTCGAGAGAGCCACGCAATAGGCATAAAAGTCTTTGTGAGAAACTAACCGCTTCGTAGCGCAAAGCAAATTTTATTTATATATTATTCTTGTGTTTTGTTGTTTGCGAATGACAAAAAAACACTAATTAGAGTGCGACGTGTGTTAAAGTTAAGGCAATTATAAAAAAATGTCTTGTCACAAATAATCCTTTGGCAATAGATTAAAAAACCAGTAAATTGCTGACAACATTTTTTCTGAATATTTTAAAAGTTTTGAGAAAAAATTCCATAAATAATTCCTTAACGCCTAAAATGCCTTTATAAAAAGGATTCTCGTATACGAATAAAAGAAGAGTGAAAAAGGGTAAGAGATAGGGAGAGAGCAGGCAAAACGAAAGTAAGAGACAGAGGGAGGGAAAGAGACGGAGAACTATAAAGAGAGCGACGAAGGGAGTGAGAGAGATCGACAGAGGGAAAAAGAGAGAAAGATGGCTAGCTAGAGAGAGAAAGGGAAAGGGAGAAAACTGCAATTTTTAAGAATTCTCTAGAATTTCTAGAATGTTAAGTTTTTCTAAATAGAGGGGGCTCTTTCTTTTTTAATGTTACGCCCACCACCGAAGGATGAAAGATATATTCATTTTTTCACACAAAGCTTGCAGCACTCAGAAGGAAGCTTCAGAGACTCCACAAAGTAATGTATATATATTCTTGATCAAGAACAAATTCCAAGTCGACTTAAGCATGTCCGAGTGTCCTTCTACCCGTCTATGTACTGTTTGTGCAAGAATGAATCTAACAGCTTCAAATTCAGCTGTTCAGAAGCATTGGAAAAATTTTGAAAGCACTTTGTTATTGATAGTCGACTAAATCCGTCAGAGGGCACGTCTACAGTGCAACATAAACGGAGAAGGGCTATGTTTTCTGCTTTTTCTTGATCATGACTCACAAACTTTACATTTGTAACCCGGGGTAGGCTGAAACGGGCGTAGAGACGGGAAGACCCCGTCGTATCTACCTACGATGTTTCAGAATTTGACACTGATCAAGACCGCAATTGACTTTGTGGGGTGTTTCAAACCTGAATATATTTTCGATTCACTTCATAATTTACAATTAGTGATAGCGAAGTGGTGTAAGCTATTTCATAGTCCTCCTTGCCTTTTTACAACTTTTTCACTTGTTGGACTGAGACAGTTCCGGGAGAATACCTTTAGCAATTTATTTATGAATACTTATCGACCTGAAGTATACGTATAGTTGACATGACCGTTTACCATGTGCTTAGAAATATTAAAATTCTTTTCAATTTGTGCAACACAAGAGCACAGTTAATAGTAAAATAGTTGTTTTACTGCATGCATCGTAGATCCAGACTAAGACGAATATTGTTTTCTTACTGCTTTTCAATTTCTTGCGAATATAACTGTTTTATAACTAAAACATAACAAAGAAGCCTCAAGAGTGCCTTCAAGTCTAATGCTAATAAACCCCTAGTGATTACGTTAAAGTAGTTAAGTTAATCGTACTACTTAAACGGCCAACTCCGATTACACGTTGAAGTTTTTTAAGAAAGAACTTAACAATTATTTCTTTAGTTAAACAGTTTTGCATAGTTTTACATGGCAGTTTCACTTAAATGAATATTAAATTTTTTTAAATCGTAGGCAATCACCACAAATGCATGTGGCAAGCAATGGAAATTATCCTTCGTTAAAGCGAATTGAATGGCATTTATTCCTGGAAATTTAAACACTTGACAGCGTTTTGAAAATTTCGTGCAGCGATTAGTCTTCTAGTTCAGTAACACTTTTGTAAAATTCGTAAACTATTCGAAAGGAAAACAACCTGCATGCACGAGTTAAAAGATTTTATTCTCTCGAATTATTTTACACAAAAATTGACCAAAACCTTCGTCGCTTTAAAATTCGATTCGTCAGTTGTGTTTTCGACATGTCCTTAAACACGATCTCGTCTTTATTCCAGAAAGCAGCGTCTATAGGTTCTTAAAATATCGCCGCGATAATAAGTTCGACTTCTCCTTGTCGAGGGTTGATATGTGAGTCGTAGTAGATCCAATTTCCCATTCGAACAGTTAGCAAACAGTCCAATAAATCATCCCAGTCGGTACAGTAGTCGCTCGACCATCACCAATTCTCTTCACCCCTTACTCATTAGAGCGTGGGTTGTATACCAACATTGGCCGTTTTTGGACTTGTTATAGATGCTTAACTCGAGAGTTCCTGGGCAAAAGCACTATTAAGCTGTTAAGCAGCTCTCTTCGGGAAAGTTGTTGTTTAGCTGCAATTTGTTTAACTATAGCCTTTGCTTACCCATCTGCCAATCAACCTATATTCCCCGAATATATTGATGAAATGATAGATTTTGGTTTTGTTTTGAAATATAAAAACAAAACAGTCAGAGGTACTTACATGATTTTCTGTATTTTAACTTTTGACTCATGACTACACATTGCTGCGGTCCACCATAAGATACTCTAGCCAGCCCTACAATTATTCATATAACGACTTTCCGAATTAAAGCGTTCTATGCGAAGTGATCGAAAAATGGGCCGATCTGAATCATTTTTAAGAGCCTGCGTCATTGGGTCAAAACATGTCAGTTTACCAAATTTTATCAAATATTTTTAGGTTGAACCCAAGGAAGCAAACCGAGCAGCGAGACAGATTTACAAATACCAGTATAGTAAAAGATGAGTCTAGCTCAAGGCACTGTGGGTGTCGCACCCGTCAGCACAAACTTGATACACCCTTGTACCATAAGCAGGGAAGGCTGCAGTGATTTTATGGATTTTTGTAAGAATTCCGCCAGAATCTGTTCTTCGTTATCCTATGACACGAATAATCTTGGAAAGTCTTGTACCATAAGCAGGGAAGGCTGCAGTGATTTTATGAATTTTTGTAAGAGTTCCGCCAGAATCTGTTCTTCGTTATTCTATGACACGAATAATCTTGGAAAGTAAGGTCACGTTTCTGGTTGATTGGAGTAAGCCAAAGACTTGGTGACCGAAGCACACCGACATTTTTGGAAATTACACGGTCGTTGAACTTTTCTCTCAATAAATTGATGGTGTCTCGAAATGTAGGACAACCGCTTTCGTGTTTCTGTGGCGTTCTCGACTGAGGCAATGCCATTTTCATGTCGACAGACCAGCAGTTGAGTTTTCGATTACTCGAAAGGTGGTTCTGTCTTAAGCACTTGTGGGTGTTACATACATTCACACATACTTAATTTACCCTGTACGGCATGTGGTGTAGAGAGGGTAAATAGAAATAAAAGTATTACTAGTAGTGGAAGTTAGAGGACGACTAATGGCGAACTCTTAACTGTTTTTTTTTTTTTTTTTTTTTTGACCTAGCAATCAACATGGTACACTAATAATCTAAGGTAATAATAGTGATGGCTGTACATAGAGGTTCTATATAAAGATCAAAAACATTTGTCATGAATGCTATACCTTTTCAATGAGAATAATTTCCCTTTTCATTACATCATCTTAATGCATTATATTTGTGAACTTAATAAACATTTTTTTTTTCTTTTTTACTCAGTTTAATAAACTTACAATTTATTTATGAATTTATTAATTTTTGTTTTCTTTTTTCTCGGATTTGAATACATTAGCGAAAGCCTATAAAGTTAAACCAAAAAAAGAAGAAAAAAAAAAAACATGTCACAAACAAGTCTATAATTATATAAAAATATGTAAATATATGCGTAAACATCGTTGTGTGTATTTTCGGTAAACAAGAGAACGAGAAAACAACGCCCACTATGAAATTCAGTGATTCTTAATTCTGTATAGCATAAGACGATATCTCGCAATGAATCTTTTCGAGTTAAACTTGCACGGGGTAAATTTGCTTAGGAAATCTATAGAAAAGCATAAATGAAGGCTCAATTCGCTTCGAGAGGTAGCACTTAAATGAAGGCAACGAATATAAGTCTTTTTTGTTTTTTTTTTATAGTAGGCGTGCACAATATGTTTGGTTTAATGCATTAATGCATTGCTCTCTATACTCTAGATCGGGCCATCTTAGTGAACTAATTTTGGAAATGAAGGGACATCGAAACTCTTTCAATTCTCACAACGGTGATGGCCACCAGTACTGCGTACTACGTGCCTTATGGTAAAGTTCAAGTTTTTATTTCACTAATTTTTCCTACTTAAGCCCGGAATTGAATTAACGAATGCACGACCATGTTTAGATAGACTTAGGCACAAAGTGATGACATTTGAGAGTTCTTCTTCTTCTTTCTTTGAGTCATAAGCATAAAAAGCGTTTTCTTTTTTCTCATTTGAGACATCGAGAGGGCTTATCGAAGATAAACTTATTGCTATTGCATAATTCATTTATTGCATATTCTCATTTATGGTAAAGTTGCGGACGGATGGGGACCATTTTGCCCTTCATTTGATTCTTGTATTTAATGAGAATTTGGTCTCTTTTCTTTCTCGCCTATTTTCAAGCAAATTAAACCTATATGTGAAGCTATTTTATAAAATTCGTAATAGATGCGTCGAACTTTAGATTTTCACTAAAGCTAACATGGATGGACAGATGGACGGCTGAAAGAACGTATACATTTTGAAATGATAAAAAATTTATGAAAACATGAAGAAGTTTTTTTCAAGTTTTCTGAGTGGTTGCGAACGAATTACAGTAGTATAGAGTAGTAGAGTGTAGTAGTAGACCAACCTTCAACCTTTTGATGATGAGCATAAAATTGTTTTTGTTTTTATTCTTTTTTTACTGGTTTCTTTTTGTTTTGCTTTCTGTGTTTTTTTTTTTTATTTTTATTTATTATTATTATTATTATTATTATTATCACTTTTTATTAAGTGAGGTGTGTCGCCAAAGATTGTATTAGATTTTTATTGTACGGTGACGTATGAACAAGTTAAGAGGCTCTGATCCTAATAAAACTGGCGCTACAGGTTATCAGAGAATAAGTGGATTGTGATGAGAAAAACAAAAACTAACTTTTAGTCTTTTTGTTTTTTCTTTTTCGCTTTTAATAAACAAAAAAATGAATAAAAAAGAATTTAATTACAATTTGGAAACGCGTGCACGTGTGTCACCAAAATCACATATCTATGTGTTTTCACACAAATCCATGTACATATATTATGTGTGCTTATGTTTATAAAATGTACGCATCTAAATGCATGAATACAAACACACATATATTTTTATACCCGAGGCGTTTTGAAAAGGTAATGGAAGAAACGTGTTTATTTTAAAATATCTGCCTGATTAGAAAATTAAATTCTAATGTTTATTATATATATGTAACGTAAGCTCCTTGATAATAGAAAAAACCTTGCACATACATTTATGGTAATTTTGCTATAAAAACAAGCAACACAACTTATTGTGTATGCCTTACTTCTGCTAAACTTTCTCAATTCTTATTATTATTATTGTCGTTTCTTTTTCTCCATAAACAACCTACCTATATGAAGCTATTAATTTTGTTGGTTGAAAAAAAAAAAACAATTTTTAATTAAAAAAAATTTTTCTAATTTTCTCTTAGTTGAAAAGAATGTTTAATTTTCTTTTAATTGAAAAGCATTTTTAATTTTTGTTTTGATGATTAATTTTTTTAGTTGAAAATAATTTTTCACTTCTTTCTTTAGGTAAAAAAAATTTTAATTATATTTTTTAATTTTTATATATATTTTATATGTATTATATAAATATTTTTTCTCTTCTGTTTAAGTTGATAAAACTTTTTTATTTTGATTATATATTATTTTCTTTTTTCTTTTTGTGTTGAAAAACGTTCTCACTTTTTGTTAGTTGCAAAGAATTTTTCCTTTCTTTTTCTTAGGTTTGAAATAATATTTAATTTTCTTTTAGTTGAAAAGAGCTTTTCTTGTAATTGAAATATTTTTAAATTGAATCAATTCTCTAATTCTTCTAATTCTTCTAATTTTGTTTAACTCGCAAGAAGTTTTCTAATTTCCTAATATTTAAAAAATATATTTAATTTCTTTCAGTTAAAAACAATTTTTACCGTTTTTTCATTGAGAAAAGTTTTTCATTATTTTTTATACAAAAAAAATTTTTCAATTTTTTTCCAATTTTTTTTTTCATTGTTTATTTTTGTTGAAAAACAATTTTTATTTTCTTTTATTTGTAGTTAATGAAAATTAAAGTTAAAGAATTTTTTTTTTTTTTTAATTAAAAACAATCTCTTATTTTTTTGTAATAGAAAACTGAAGAAGAATGTTTTTCAAGAATTTTTTATTTAAAAATATCTTTCTTTTCTCTCTATTCCTTTTTAAATCTTATCTTAAAAATATTAAGATGAGTTTTATTTAAAACAGTCTTCAAGAAAAAAAGTCACAAAATCTGTCTAGGGAAAGATATAATTTATGATTAATAAAAATGTTTTTTAAAAGAAGGGGTCGCGATGGGTCGAGGATATGTTATTTCTAACCTTTTCTCAAGCTTCAGAGACAATGACTAAATTCTCCTGAAAAAATAATTACATTTGCTTAACAAACTAACTTTAAAATTTTGTTAGTTATGCTTGTTAGACTGATAGAATTCATATAATATTTGATACAGGACCAGTTGCAGTCCAAATTCTCTTTTACAAAGTTTCATTTACACGCAAAATTGTTGAGCTTACTCAAGCTAGCATCGTGAAGCCTTACATGAAATGGAATTTTAGATAGTCTTGCTTCAACGCAGACGGTCAACTCGAAGCAGTTAATAGCGATCGCTTTCGCCTCATGATTGGCGTCTATTTTTAGGATGAATTGATTTTCGTCTATCGCATGGTGGTTTTAATAAAATGGCAAAAAAATGAAAACAAAGCCGGCGACCAAAGAATCAATTTATTGACAGCGAAATTGAATGAGAAGCGCTGCTAATGGAAAAACCCATGCAAGCAGTTTCGCAAACTTATTAAGTTCACTCATTTCTATTAAAGTTTTCAATTTCATATTTCAAAGTATACATTACACTTCAAATGCGCTGACAGTCTTGTGAAAATTAAAATAATGAGAACAAATATTGAAATTTATTCTCATCTGTTCGCAGCGACGGGTGCGGTTTACACACTAAACATATCAAAATTAAATAAAAAAAGAAAAACAACACTAAACAATTAGATCACTCATTAGAAGAAAAAAAAAAAAAATGCTTGAATTTAGTAAACACTGTTAGTTACTTCGAGTTTTTATTTTTTTCCTTTTTTACAAATAAATGACAAAAAGTCTAGACATGATGATAAACTATTACAATATGATTAGAATTATTAATAACCAGTACTTGCAACCTATATGTGTAGAAGTAATAACGACAGTAAAAGAAAACAGATTAGAAAAGAAAATAAAGAAAAAAGTAAACAAACTATGGTAAGGGGAAAAGTAAAACGGAAAATAATAAATAAAAAAAAAAAGCTTTAATCTACGACTGGGTGAGTTCGGAATCACTTAACATACTAAGTGCGACATATACGAAATTGAGTTCACTGCATAAGTCTTAGTACAATCTTAGCTTTTGTTTAATGATAAAGAAACCTCAGTAATCCTAAAGCCAATCATTAGCAGCACACTTCTTACGATTCAATATTTAATAATGTTTTCTAACTTTTCAATCCCTCCGGTTGATCCTATCACGATAGCTATGAATCAACTCTGGGATTCTTGTTGGTCAATATTTAACAAGGTCTCCCCACTCTCCACTCCACTCAATCCCTCCGGTTCCTCCAATCATGACAACTATGAATCAACTTTGGGTTTCTTGCAAGTCAATTTTTAACAAGGTCTACTAACTTTTCAATCACTCCGGTTCATATTATCATGACAGCTGTGAATCATCTCTAGGATCCTTGTTAGTCAATATTTAGTAAGATTTTCTAACTTTTCAATCGCTTCGGTTGATCCTATCAGGACAGCTATGAATCAACTCAGAGTTTCTTGTAAGTCAATATTTAATAAGATTTTCTAACTTTTCAATCCCTCCGGTTGATCCTATCACGATAGCTATGAATCAACTCAGAGTTTCTTGCAAGTCAGTATTTAACAAGGTCTACTAACTTTGCAACCTGTCCAGTTCCTCCTATCAGGACAGCTATGAATCAACTCTGGGGTTCTTGTAAGTCAATATTTAATGAGGATTTCTAACTTTGCAATCCCTCCGGTTGATCCTATCACGATAGCTATGAATCAACTCTAGGATTCTTGTTAGTCAATATTTAACAAGGTCTACTAACTTCGCAATCCCTCCGATGCCTCCAATCATGACAGCTACGAATCAACTCTGGGGTTCTTGTAAGTCAATATTTAATAATGTTTTCTAACTTTGCAATGCTTCCGGTTCCTCCTATCAACACAGGCGTTCTCATAAGTCAATATTTAATAAGGTCTACTCAAGGGTTCTTGCAAGTCAATACTACTATCAGGACAGCCATGAATCAACTCAAAGTTTCTTGCAAGTCAATATTTAACAAGGTCTACTAACTTTGCAATCTCTCCGGTTCCTCCTATCAGGACAGCTGTGAATCAACTCAGAGTTTCTTGCAAGTCAATATTTTTGATAAGGTTTTCCAACTTCTCAACCCTTTTAGTTCCGCTTGTCATGGCAAATATGAATCAGTTCAATCTTTTATTGAATATATTAATGTATTCAATGGAGAGGAAATCTATTGCAAAGTACTTTGAATGCTTTCAATTGTGTTAACGTTACCAACGGAATAATGAACAGAGTGTGCCGTCATTTTATGACAATGAGACAATATCAACAATGTTATCAATTATTGTGACGGTTATGTAGACATACAGGCAATTGTCTGAAGTAAATAGGTAGTATGTATGTATAGCTGTTTACATATATTGATAAACGTTTTTTAATTAGTGTAAAAAAGATTTTCTTGTACATAACATAAAACAATTCTTGAAGAAATGGTTTTGAAAAGCAAAAAAAAAAAAAGAAGTACGTTTTAGTTTTTGCATTCTCTCTGATCTGCCATTCCTTTCTAAAGACTTTTTTTTAACTTTAACTTTTTAATTAAACTTCAAATTTTTAGACAAATGCATTAAATATTGGAGTCGTGTTGACGCAGATTTACTAAGTTATTCGATCTCAAATTTTCAAAAATGTTATAGTTTCCTAGACGTTTCAAGCGCATCTGTGGCCAGACCGTTAATTATAATTTTTATAAGAAAAAGTCACGACCCCTTCAATAAGCAAATAGTGGCGTAAGTCAGCCCAAGTCGTAGATCAGGAGGAGTAAGACGTGATAAACGAAAGAAGCAAAGGAAAACGGTGAAAACTAAACAAGAAGTTTTAGAACAAGTTTATCAAGATCGCGGTCACGAGCATAACGCAATGGCAGTCGAACAACGGTCAATTCACTAATTAGACCACCAGTTCAAATAAGGAGGCTTTTGTAGAAAGCCTTATATGGAAAATTCTTCTTATATCCTACACGACTTGCGATGAAAGGGCGTATTAGGTTTGTGCGGATGTACGCAATATCCACAAGGACTTCAGGTAGACTCATGTTTTATTATAAACTTGTTTGACCGCTTGCCCGTCCATCCATACGTCTACTCACAGGTCGAAATTTTCGGCCACTTCCAATACAAGGCCTTACTTTGAAAAGTCCTTATGTGAATAACTGTTAAGCAAAGCGGTGTACGGTATTTAATGTGACCCCTGTCTCCCTGTAGTGTTACTACTTGTTAAGGTTTATTTCTTTACCAGTTTTTTTGCATTACTTACGGTAGTAATGGTTGTGCGGAAATACGCGCATATAGGGCCTTCAGATTGATTTTCCTTTTATTACACTAAACAATCCAAAATCATTTCGCGATTTCGATTCAGTCATGTCAGTCTGGCTGTCAGCCATCTGTGCAGTGTTCTATTTTCTCTCCATTGGACGAAATATTCTTTTTCCTTAGCAATATTACCTTCCCTTTGGCAGAATTGAATAACACAATGACAGCAATTTGAAGTCCCTCAACATCGTTGACATATGGTTTTAGTTTGTGATGTTGTGAATATATTTGAAGCAACAAGATGCCGTCTCGACTTTAAACTACCAGATTACTTTTGGCTATAACAAGGCAGAAATCATTATATGCTAATTGTAGATAATTTTTGCATTGAACAAATAAATAAATAAATAAATAACAATTTTTGTTTTCTTTATTAGTTATAAGTTTGTTAATTATTCAATCAGCATGAAATTTGTGCCAGATTTCTTAATGAGTCCGTTGTATATTTGCAATGATTTTCAAGTATATACTTTTTATAGGACTTTTATGGCTCGATCGTCAAACTTGATCACAATAGTTTCAAATTATTTGTTAACCGCAGCAGTTTGTGAGTCTTTTCCAAATAGATACCTTTACAACCTTCTTCTGCGAAGATCACAAGTCAAAAGCACTTTTTTCCTTATGCTTATCATGACTTAACGAAATTGTTTTAATGCAAATTTGATTATGGCGAGTTTTATCGTGGAATATCAAATTTGATACAAAGTCGCAAAAAGTGTGTGTAGGTGCCTGCTTATTGTATGGCAATGTCAGAACATAGCCGCTACAACCTGATTGATGGATAATAGTAATCCTGAAGTGCGTTCGAAAGGTGATGATCGGTATGAGAAGCCGTGTAGGTAAGAATCGCGACAATCAAGTCAGTGTTCGCGGGATAACATCTCAAGTGAGATAGATTTCGCATTGGTTGTAGTCAGTGAGTGCTCTGCACTTTGCACAATTGACTTCACCCCTCACTATGCTAAGACAGCCCTCTTTTCCTTTCTCTTTCTAACAGTTACCGTATTGCACGGATAGGGCACATCTTCTTAAAGACACACACACAGTAAAAACAAAAAAAAAGTTCGCAAGTTGCTGGTTTACTCGGAAGTAGTTGCGTTCTGAAGGTCAGTCAAAATTCTCAAAAAATTTCTTCATTTCGGCAATAACGTCTCGCAGGTTTATGGTGTTCAGGATGAAAATATTTCTACTAGATTTCTACTCTGCACATGCCAATGCCAATAATAAGGCAAGGCCCACGAAATTCTCCACAATATCGAGAAAGAACGGTACATTTTTTCGTTTGAGTCGTTGCATGAGACTGCTAAGCTCTCTTAATGGCGTGAAGCAGACTTCAAAGGAATTCTATGAAAATCACTTAGTTCAGTTTGTCGGCAAGAAATTTTAGAAATTCCTTAGTTATGACTTAATGAATTTAGCAGAAAAGGTTATCGATCACAATGACCCACATTTGCTCCGATAAAGTTTATTTAAAATAAAAGAAAAGTGAAAAAAGCAACAAAGTTTTGCATTTGCTTGCTACAACACAACGTTCTTCATCAACTTGCAGCGAACTCGAGAAATCGACGGAGAGATTCAGATCAACATGTCGGATTAATTACATGAACATGTACATGAATTTTGTGGATTTCATTTTCGATTATCGCGAAGTTTTCTCAACATTTCTCATATTCCGTTGGGAGACTTAACGACCTAATAATCTCTGTTTATCTAACTTGATCAATAGTTGAAAGCACTTACGTTTATTAGCGCGTAGCCTGATGAAGAAATCATACTCCCTTAAAGTAAACTTGAACAGTAAATATTAAAACAACAACAACAACAGTAACGCTAATAGTATAGTATTTTGTCTAAAACTGTAGGGCGTTGCTTGAGAGAAAAAAGGAAAAATTTTATTTTATCATTATCAGTTGGGAGCTTGTATCGCGCGATATACTTTTTGTTGTTCGAAACGAAATGTCACGTCATGTGATTGTTGTTGTTAATCTGTATATTTATTTCAATTTTTTCTCTCTTTTTTTTTTTTTTCAATGTTTGTTTCTAACTTTTCGTTTTTTCACAATATTGAGGTTGGTCAATAAATATCTACAAAAAGATTTCATACGTATGTTATAAGTTAGCGAGCGTAGGCACACATGCTAAAGGAAAGTACAAACAATAGAGAAAAAATGAAAAATGCAAAAAAAAAACAAAAACAAAAAGACAAACAAAATAAAAAAGCAAAAGCAGCAAACTACGTACAGATAATGAAATGCTAATAAACTCGAGCAATAAACTAACACGAAAAGCAAAAAATGAAAAAAAAATAAAAATAATAATAATAAAGTAAAAACACACAAACACATATATACGCATACAAAGAAGCAAATAACAAATTACAAACAAATCAACATATTTAAGTAAAATGGGTTAAACAAGTTACAAAGAGTTGAACGTATTGTACAAGCGTAGATATATATATACATACATACATACATACATACATACTATGTACATAAGTGCGGTATCTGTTTGTCACTTGAAGAGGCTACGCTTTCTTCGTCTACTCTTTCAGCTTATCTTAAAGTTATTTCATATGTATAATAAACTAGAGAAGTTGTCTTCAAACAAAGGCAAATGAAATATTTTTGATTACAGTCTTTCTTATGCTTGACATTCTTAGGGTAGGCAATATTAGTTGTGGCATCAAATTTGCTGATTATAACAACGAGAAGATTGAATGTACGATAAAGCAAACAATTGTTGCAGACGTTGTTATTCTATTTCATTTGGACCACTTCTTTCACAGTGTCTTTCCCAATGCTCCAAAAATATATATTTTTTATATTTTCTTTGCATCGTCATGCTCTCCTTCTTATTCTTAGTCACAGTGTCTTGGTCATTTTCTTATTCTTACTCTTCCTATTCTTAGTCACGGAATCATTCTTGGTCTTATTAATTACTTGTGCATGAGTTGATTAGTCTTTCAGTCTTTTCTTATTCCCCAGTCCTTCTTATTTCTATTCTTAGTCCCACTCTTGCTCTTATTCTTATTTTTGTCCTTGTTTTTCCTATTACTAGTCGTGGAATCATTCTTGGTCTTATTCTTAGTCTTAAGCTTTTACTCTTAGTCCCATTCTTATTCTTGCTCTTATTTTTATTCTTGTACTCCCTCTTTTTTTACCCTGAAGATCATTCTTAGCCTTATTGTATATCTTAGTCTTATTCTTATATTCGTTCTTATTGTTCGTTTCAATCCTAGTCGTAGCTTTGCTCTTGCTCTTATTCATAGAGTAATTTTATTTTTATTTTTTATTATTACTCCAAAGGTCATTCTCATTTTTATTCTAGTCTTAGGTTTAGCCTTAGTCTTAGTCATATTCTTAGCCTTGTTCCCAGTTTTACTCTAAATTTACTCGTCTTGTTCTTGATTTTGGACATGCTGTTATTGTTATTGTTAGTCTCATCCTTATTCTTAGTCTTAGTTCTACTCTTAGGCCTACACTTAGTCGTAGTCTTACTCTTTACTCTTTTCCATATACTTGTCGTTCGTCACTGGAGCATACTTCGTCTTGGTCTTATTTTTACTATTTTTATTGTTAGTCTCATTCTCAGGGTTGTATTTTAGTGCTGCGACTTGTCGCCGTTCTGGTTGCAGTTTTTTTGACTTTGTATCAATTTTGGTATTCCGAAGAAATAGCCGCAGTCAGGCACTGCAATATAAATTTCGTTATAAAGAAAACCACAAACACATAAAGGTCTTATGACCTGTGACGTCTCTGTGATGTTGTTCAGAATACACCCATTAATCTTAATTTTATTCTTATTCTCATCTTTATTCTAAACAAGAACAAGACATTAGCCTTATCGTACCTACAGACCATTGACGAAAATACAGATAAATTCGATTCCCACAGTAAATGGAGTTAACTCCAGTAGGCTTATACTCTGCACATTTGTCAACTTAATTGTCTGTCCATCTACCGGCAAGGGCTCACGGTACGTATATTTACGAAGATTACTCGTCATTTCAATTGGAAAACAGGCATGACGAGTCTAGCTGTGACTCCCATCTTATAGGAGATCCGATGGAAATATTTCTTAGCATCTCTCAAGGTACCAAAGTAAAAGTCAATCATCTGACATACTTAAATCCAGTCGAATAGAATACGCAAAATATATGACATATATCTGTTCCTAATCGGCCTAAAATTCGATACAATTCCGTCTGCATATTTATACATCTGGTCTCTGCTATTCGAAAAGTCGCCTGAATGTCACTGAACCTTAGCGTATATACTAGTTATCGCTGACTACACAACGAAATCAAAAGTTGACGGCAACCGGCTTCAATAGGTGCTCACAATAGATTTCCGCTTAGAGCTTTGTAAAAATAGTTACGAGTATCGTCAAAAACTTGGAATTTAAAAAAATTGGCGTTTATTAAAGCTCTTGATCGAATAATCTGGCACTAATATATTTTAGGGCGGACTAAAGGAACAGCGTAGAGCTGACCCCAATCGATTAACTGAAACGTTCACACACATTTAACACAATAATACATTTTGGAATGCCAAGATATTCGTCGAGCGTAGGAAGGTCGCCTTAAAGTGAATACAATTTTTTGTCTTCTTAACTTTCATTTGGAGCCCAATGTTGCTCGCGTCTAAATGTTTGTTAATTTTATACCTTTTGCATACATCTTCTTTTTTTATTATTATAATGTGTATTTTGACTTTAAAAACACGAGAATGAATTCGTAATAAAATAAATGATCGCTAAAGAGTCTTTTACTCTTTTGCATTAAGAAGCTGAGAATAAGCAGATAAAAATAAAGCAGCAAAGCGTCATTATTGACCCATCTCAGAGATGTGGTTTACGTATTTAAATAAAGATAATTTTAGCAAAAAAAAAAAAAAGTTTACAACGACAAGTCTTTTATATGTCTTAAGGCAGAAACTTCATATATCCACCATTTTTTGGTAAAGAGTACAAAATAAAGTTGGCGTACGAAACATAGGAAGAATTTGAAAATTCAACGAGTAAGAAATGTAAAAAATAATACTAGGAGAGTGCCACAGGCACCCAGGGATGGTTGACGAAGCTAAAAACCTTTAAAAATCGTAAGAGTATCTCTGCATCCATTTAGCTAAGTTTTGAAACTCAACGTGGACAGTGCGAGAAGTAAAAATGCTGCAGTCGGTCAAGGCAGACTATGAGATACCTTGCTTTACTTTGTCATTAGACGGACAGACGGACAGACAAGCTTAGATCGGTATAATAAGAGGTAGGTCAATCTTAAGCCTTTCTGGATGCTACACAAGTCCGTATATCGCACATATCAAGTGGTGTAGGGTATAGAAACGCATTTAAGAACACATTAAATATGTCAACAAAGTTTTTCAATTCGTTAGTGAAGATTAGATTAGAAGGGAAGGGGACGCGTATAGCTATTGAGATTACATGTAAAATATGTTTTGGGAAGCTTACCAAAGACTTTGCGTAACGGTGGTTTTGATAACGCACCTCATGTGCTTAATAAACGTGAGCATCGAACGCAGTTTATCAAAGCATGGTCTACATACGCTTGTGTCAGGGTAGTGAAAAGAAAAGACATTAAAGCGATAAGAGATAATATTGTAGTGTGACGACAAGGTCTACACGAATCAATAAAAAGTAAATAAATAAACAAACAAGCTTTGCAGTAGAAATAAGTGCAAAGATAGCAATGGTAACCCAATAGTTTGTTTTGAATTTGTAAATATTTATCCTTAGCTAGGATAAGCACATCAAACTTACCCATAGGAGTAGTATACAAGGGCCACAATTTATCAATGAAATCATCATAATTTGGCTTTCGAGCTATGATCAATCAATAAAACCTCTTTGCTATTAAAGTCTCTTGGCTCACGATTTAGCGCGTCGGCGCCATATCTATTTTTAGATATCGATGCCTATCCGCAGATCTTCAGGCTACGCGCCGTATCGTACTCCAAACTTATTTGTGCTCACAGTTAAAATATTGCCATATAATGTTAAGTTTTCTGTTCCGTTTATTCATGAGTACTCTTTCGCTTAAAAGAAACTTACTCTTCCTTATTGTCTACCTACGCCTAACTACTTATACTTATTCTCTAACCGTGCGGGGCTACCACATAGTTGTGGTTCTAATGCACACAGGCGCATAGTCAACGTTCCGCTATTCAGGCTGATTAAGATATTTATTCAACATTCAATTCTTGCGAGATCTTTGCCAAGCTGCAAGGTGCAAAGGAATGTAGCACATGTTTGCTGCCAAGTTGTAATTTGTATGCTGAAGTGATCATTGGATCGATACTAAGGTGTTAGCTTTAATTAAAACAAAACGGAAGCTTAATATCTAAGAGATAATAGGTTGGAGGGGCAAAATTAAAAAAGAGTAATAAAAACACAAGGAAAAACACTATAGCCGGACTCTGCACTACTCATGATAGAAACGTATAATAAGTTTACGCGGATGTAGGCAACATCCACAAAGAGTTGACATAGAGCCACCTTCTACTAGAACGTAAGCTTGCCTGTCTATCTGTCCGTCTGTCCATACGACGTCTGCCCCTATATTTTTCTAACGTTCAACCATACAGAACGCCATTTTTAGATAAAGATGATGAAATTTGCTACAAACATCGCCATGTTGCGACCCAGAGACGAATGCTATTGCAAATATTTCGGATCGGATCCCTTTTTCGATCACTTCCGATATAATGCTTTATTTTGAAAAGCGAGATGATGTAGAGTATTTAATGGCGGAACGCGACTCACAGCAGTATTTTGATTTGTTTCTATTTGATTTTCTTGCATTGAAACCACATTTTAAACTATGCTCGAAAAGGCTCAGCAATGATTTCAATGCCAGTTTTTAATTCATTTTGCTTAAGTGTATAATTATTATTAAAGATTATATATAAACATTTATTTTTATGTCTTAATTATCATAAAACGTTAATTTTCTCGCGTTCAACTCATTCATATATATATATATATATATATATATATGTATGTAATATTTATGTGTATACGCAGTCATTCATACGTTGATATGAATTTTCATGAAGTTAAAATTATATAGAAATTCTGCATTATTAATTTTATCAAGTTCTCGCTTATGAATGTTATGCTCAATTTATGTGCTTCTTGGGTTAATTGTAAGGAAATTGCTTTAAATAATGCATTTTTGAGTAAAAGCTAAGTGCTGCTGTTTAAATATAGAAAAATAAATTGCGGAAATTCAATTTGCTAAACGTAACAATTTTATTGTTTGTTTTTATTTGCGGTTAATTAAAGACAGCAGATATAAAATTCAACATACAACGATTTAAATGAAAGAAAAAAAAAAATAAATAAAAAACTTAGAGGGAAATAATGGCAAAATTTTCGTTACGTATTTATATATATACACGACGACAATGTATTTATTGCGTTCATCGGGCTGACGCCAAGCGCAAGCCATTGAAATAGAGAAATATTAAAGAAATTGCAAAATTACTAAATAGCATAAGTAAATAATTAATGAAAATATGACAACGCCATCATACGGCAATTCTTTAAATTATAAGATCTCATATAATCCGCGCAGCTTTTATTTTTATCAAGTATTTACAAAGCACGGCAGTCGGCCGTGATCAGAGAAGAAACTAAACCTTTGTAAACCTCGATATTATTGGTTCGTCTTCGCATCTTAAGTTCGAAAAATTTTATTCATTCGCAAATTTTAAAAGAATTGAAAACAAGTGAAAACGCTATGGTCAGCCACAGCCCACACCACCCTACATTTAGTTATTCATGTAAAGATGTTTAAAAACAATACTTTTTATTGGGGAAGTGGTCGAAAAGTGTCCCCACCCGAACCATAATATAAATAGCATTTGTCGTTGGGCCAAACCAGGTCGATGCTCTAAATTTCCTCAAAATTTTTGTAGATTGAATTCAAGAAAACAAGATGGACAGGCGGATAGACATCGGTATAATAAGAAGTGAGTCCATCTCAACTCCTTCTGGGTGTTTCATATTTTTTTCGATATAAGGGCCATGCGAAATCGGCACACAACCATAGACAAATTCTACGCAAAACTAAGACCGACGGAAAAATAAATTGCTCGGAATTTTTTTATGACATCGCGTTTTCCAAATGTCTGGTATGATGGCAAAATTTTTTCCATTTTCACGATATTCACGATTGTCGATATACTTGTTTTTTCAGGGGTTTCAGGGTCAGGGTCTGGAGAATAAATTTATAAATTATTGATCAAATATGAAGAAACAAAGAATCTCATCCTCCTTAGATAAAAAGACTACGTATTCAAATAATTTATAAGAGAGCCAATTTTATAGCTACGGCTACACATTCGGGAATCAATTTTGTGTCTGATAAAGATCTTCTCGGATTTTGGATATTTTTTGCAAAATCAAGAAAATTGCACGCGCTTGGAACACGAAACAAATGGTAAGCAAGTAAAAATACTATAGTGGGCCTATCCAGCCACCCGCTTTTTTTTATTAAAAGAACATTGCATGAATTAGAGGGTAACAACTTAAACAGCGATACACATGTTTGTCAATTTCTCATAATACTAAGGATGCGCGACTGCCATAGACTACGCGTGCATCCACAAGAACGTTTATAGACATCAACGTGTTAATAAATTTGTTTACATAACAAATTTTCAAAATAAACCGTCATACAGAAAGTCGCCCGCGATCCGAAGCGAAGCATTTTGAATAGAATTCGTGTTCGTGCGATCAAATTTCATCAAAGCATCTCAAAAATGGCGACCTGTAAGTTGAATATTAAAAAAAAAAAAAACGGCGGCAGACACCAGGTGGGCTGACCGATAGACGCAAAGGCACGCTTCGGTCGGTGTAATAACACGTGGATCTAAGTCAGCGGCTTGTGTTGTTGTTCCTACAAATTTAATACATCCTATGGTACAACTTATGTTGGGTATAATAAATCATTACATCATCGTCATCGGTTGAATTGGTTTCAAATTCGGGGCAATTAAGTCTTTCAAGAAGAGACTTCTATTACAAAAGTCTATCATATCGCAAATAGCTTCTAAAAGTAATGGTAACCTTTCTTCGAACTTGATTGCAGTGAAAGTGAGATTTTAATTGATCGGTATAATGAAAAGTTTTTTGCTTTCTTTTTTTCCACTGCGTACATTAAATGTCGTTCCCGCATAAGTTTTTATCAGTGGCCGACCGTACAATGTTTGCATTCTTTTTTTCTTTTTTTTGTTTCTTTAACAAAGTGATATGATTTGCTAACGTCTGTTAGTCTATTCGCAGCAAGCTATCACAAGAACATAAAAGTCATCGGAACTTTCTCATTGAATATTGATCCAAGTGCGTTACTAGCGTGACGAGCTTGAAATAATCTTTAAAGGAATATTTACAAGCCGCGACTGTACGATATCCACTAATGCTTGCATGCTTACAGAAATGAATAGAGCGTCAGAGTTGCGTTCTTACCGCCTTGTCTAGAGTAACCCAATGCAAAAAAAAAAAAGGGTGCAGAGATATCACTTTACTATTACATTTAAAATAAATGTGAAAAAAATGATGTACATACATACATACATAGATTGTATTATATTGAAATTCCTTATCAATTTTACATTGTTGTGCATTGCTTTTGCCTGATTAATATTTCTACAAGATTTAACTTAATGTATATAAATAAATTTATTAATAAATAATTTCATTTTAAATACTTATTAGAATATTTATTGGTATTTAATTTTTTTTCTTTTTTGCTTTAATTGTTATTCATAGTTCATATAAATCAAACTGCAGCTGAACCAGTTTTCTAAGCTCAAAGTCTGGAACTGCTTTTATGTTAAGCACTATTCGAGTCGACCAAAGGTACCTTAACTCAACTACTCTCTTTGTAACAGATGGGCCGGTCTGATGCTTAGGTTCGTCAGACGTACTTGGCGATCGCTCTAACACTTTGCAAAGAATTGAGGAGCTTTTAAAAGTCAAGATTGAAATTATTTATAATACCGCGACCAAAATGTCATGAAAAGCATGACTGGCGAAGATGGGACGTGGATCTATGGATACGATCCGGAAACAGCCGATCAATCGAGCGAATATAATGCGAACGATGGGCCATGACCGGAAAAACTTTTTCAAAATCGCTGAAAAATCAAGACGATGTTAACAATTTTCTTCTATTATCGTGTTGTTGTTCACTACGAATTCCTTCCTCCGGGCCATAGTGTTAGTAAGACAATAATTTGAATTTTATGAAGGCGATGATAATGATTTAAATGAATAAATAAACATTTTTCACTTTATAAGAAATTTCACTTAGTTTTTTGGTCGGAGTGGTAAAAACTTTCCTTTGAATACTGATTCAGGTATTATAACACCACGCCAGTTATCTGACCTCACATAAAGGTGGCCCATGTATAGGCGCCACTCCGAATGAGCAGAACTTGATAAATATTTTTATATCCCAGATGTCGCTGTGGAATTTTTCAAATTTACATAAACACTTTGTAAGAATTCAGCAGAAAATTATTCGATTTTCTATAAATTCTTGCAAGCAATAGGTAGGCAGGTATTCAAAGTTCGTTTCAAGGCGAAAATATAGCAAATTTTTTTCATTTGTTTTTTTATGATAATTCAGAAAAACATGTAATATTTGCATGCGTAAACATAGCGTACAAATGTTAATTATTTGTTTATTGTCAGATAATTTTTTAATTTTAATTAGCTTTACAAATATAAATATAAAAATTCATTACTTTTCAGGCTAAAGTAAGTTGAAGGTAATTAAGAACAACCTTCAGAATTATAATGGCTTTACAAATGGACATAAAAATGCGTCATATATATGCGTTATATATATATATATATATATATATACATACAAATATATGGGTTAAGAGTCGATGTTGAAGGAAGAAAGAAATTGTATTTAGCTTCCAGCGAATTTGACGATACGCAACATTTGTTCTCTTTAACGAACACGACATGGACACAAACTAAACCCCATAATATATTGAAAAAACACATTCCGTGACGAAGACGAAATGCCTTAACATATAGGAGTTATTACCCAAAAAGAAGATAAAAAAAAATAAAAAGTTAAAACATTAGGGTGGGTGAGTGAAGTAGTAGACATCCTGTTGCTTACCACAAAACGAACTTGATAAACATAAATAAAATGCAAATATTAAAAATTGAACATTGTCCCCGAGTAAGGATTCACTTTTTATGAGATCTCTTAGTCGTCCAAACTTAATATGCTATACGTCCATTCTATGAACAAATTTTCATCATCGAGTGCTCAAAGGTTACCTTATTGCCAAATAAAGGCTCACTTTTTGTTAAAAACCTCTTACAGTCACTTCGTCCAGAGTTAGTAAGCCCTGCGACCATTCTGTGGACAAATTTTCATCATCGAGTGCTCAAAGGTTACCTTATTGCCATATAAAGGCTCACTTTTGTGTTAAAAACCTCTTACAGTCACCTCGTCCAGAGTTAGTAAACCCTGCGACCATTCTGTGGACGAATTTTCATCAACGAGTGGTCAAAGGTTACCTTATTGCCATATAGAGGCTCACTTTTTGTTAAAAACCTCTTACAGTCACCTCGTCCAGAGTTAGTAAACCCTGCGACCATTCTGTGGACAAATTTTCATCATCGAGTGCTCAGAGGTTACCTTATTGCCATATAGAGTCTCATTTTTTGTTAAAAACCTCTTACAGTCACGTCGTCCATTGTGTCAACTTTTCATCATTAAATACCAAAAAGTAGTTTTGTTGTCGTCTAAAGGCGTGCTTTTTATGAAAATCTTTACACCTACGTGGTCCAGGGTCACGAAACTACATGACCATTCAGTCCGCAAACTTTCTTTATAAAATTCTAAAAAATAGCTTTGTTGTCATTTAAAACTGTACTCTTCATGAGAAGTCTTAGATGTATGGGGTCCAGCGCTAGGAAACTTCATATGCGTTCTGTGAACAAATTTTCATCATAAAGTACTAAGAAGTAGCTTCGTTGTCTTATAAAAACCTTTTTTTTTGGAAGCTGGATGTTGAACTCTACATCCTATCCAAAGCTTCCACTTCCACTTAGAATATACAACAAAATGTGAAAGCTTTTAAAAATGGCGAATTTTTTCCCTAGAACGCCTTTTTCACAATAAAGTGTTAAATAAGAAAAGTTCGTAAAACTATACCGATCGACCCCATTTTCGGCAGATGTCTTCGCTAGTTAAATTCGAATTTATTTGCACATCCTTCCTTTTCAGAGCGAGGCGGTGATTTCTGAAGCGCGTACGATCTCTCTAGTAGATGAAGGTGGTTAACAATTTGGTTTATGCGGACTTTGAAAATTTCTTTCTTTTTGAATTTGAGTCCTTCACGTTCCTACGTCGACTATATATCTACTTTATATTTGTTCCATCATGTCGTATGCAGACCTCCAGTCAATATCATATGATTATGGCCGCAATTGTCTTTTTTGAGAGTAATATTGAAGCGTCATCCACACAAGTGTCCGCAACGCTATTCAAAGAAGACCTGTTGATCGGCCTGAGGAAAGAAACGCATAAACTTTGAACCTCCAATAACGAGAAGTAAATGGACAAATAGACTGACTATTGAACAGGCCAGCGAACAAATGGCAATTGTTGGAGTATTAGAAAGCCTTTCGCGCTACTATACACTTAAATGGATCTCTGAAGCTTATCGCGAAAATTCGCACAAAAATTGTCTTTTCTTGCATCACATTGCTAAGCAAGTAAATTCATGTTTCTTAACTACTTTTGGTAGCACTATAAACATTATCAATATGACGTAAATATTTTGCATAAAAAATTTGTAAAATTTATGTAAAAAAAAAACAGGAGAAAAATAAGATAAACAGTGCGATAGAATTTATGTAAATGTTTACATGTGTATAAATGAAAACGTAAGTGTTTTAAAACAGCAATAATAATAATTAAAGATCTTAAGACCTGATGTAGAAAAATTATACTGATAACATGTATATACATATACGCGCAGCCACAGGCATAAACATTCGTTTACTTTTTTTATTGATTTCTGTAAATTTTATTATTATTATCAGCGTTTTCTTTTTTTTATTTTGTTATTTTTTTATATGTCCGCTTATAACTGTGTATATATTCGTTTAGAAGTGTTGTCGTCGTCATTAAAAACAATTAAGATGAAATGCATTAAGATTTTTTATGACGGCTGTTGATCTGGATTTAAAAATATTTGTAATAAGAAAAAAAAAAAAGCAAACATAAATCACATACACACCTACACCTACAATACACACGCATGCATGCATACCTGCACGCACACACACACACACGCACACACACACACACACAAAAGACTCGCACTCGGGACGCACATTTAAATGAATTGAATAAAATGCCCGCAAATTACACCAATAAATATGAAAACACGCTGTAGAAATTTTAACGACATACGTACATGTTTAGAGAATTATGTAAAAAATGTTATTCACATTAAGAACAATTTACTTGTTGTTTATAACGCCTTGACACGTTGTTTGCTTTGTATTAATCAACCAACAAATAACGAAGGTTTACCTTTATTTTCATACGTTAGTAATTAAAAATACAAACAACAAATAATAAAAACACGAAAAAAAAAGCACTAAAAGCAAACATTTCGTTTTACAATTTTACAATTTTACTAGTCTACCTCTCCCAATATCTATATATAAATATATGCATATTTATATGCATGCATATATATTTCCATTCATATTTATACTTGCTTTACATTTTCATACCGGTCATTAAAGTACAAAAGTATTTCAGTTTGTCATACCGTTTGAAAAATACGCAGCGGAATCCTAATCTCAAACCAAATCTGTCCTCTTAAACTCAGTCTCTCTCAACCCTTTACCAAACGATAGCCCGACCGTAGATGCAGTTGTGCCCTTGTGTAGACTGGCGCTCAATACTTTATAACCACTGATTAATTATAACCATGACAACCGGCTGTTAGAGATTGGGAAGGGTCGGCGACAGAACAAGCTATTAATAGACTACCGATCGGTGAACTGTTAACATCCAGACAATTTCAACGGTCGAATTTGAAATTGTACACCAGGCTAGCGTTGAGATATTTTTCTACACATTTTTTCTTTCAAAATTCCAGTTTTTGAATTGGATAACGCGCCAAAGAATAAATGGAAACCCTGGTAAAAGATTTGTTTTATTCACGACTATGATAAGCGTATGGTGCTAAAAGACGGGACCAAATTATTCGTTATTATTTTCAAAGCTTGAAAAAAAAGTTGCTTGAAGACATGCTTGCACTTTAAAGCCCTTTCTCCGCATACACTTCAATATTAATGCACCACAGCAAGAATAGAATCTGCCAGGAAATTGTAGGTATTTGGTGAGAGTGAGATGCTAAGTAGTTAATAATTCATGCGATCTTTCATTATTCCATCCATGCCCCTTATTGTCGTTTTCCTAACTCCAAGTAAGTCCGTATGTTCGTTCTTTCGTTCGATTTCTTACGCCAAGTAAAAAAACGCTCCTGAGCATAGTTAAGTTGACGTTAGCGAAAAAAACTGATCCTCGTAGTGGTTAATTTACCCGATTTTCCATCTGCCTATTCTTGTCCCTTTCCAAGTCCCTACACTAAACCACATGTCCCTTCGTTCAATTTCTTAAAGCCAAGATAGAAAATAGACGTGAGCACAAGTGAGTTGACGAAAGCGAAAAAAAACTATTCTTCGTTTAAGGGGATTTCCGAATCCTTTAGCGGATATTCGATCTATATGAAATATCATTTCGACATATGATGACGTTTAGGGTGAGCCATGCAACTATGAACAGTTGTTCGCTTTTCATCACTAATCATCACTATGCGTAGATGACGGGTATCCAAAAGTCGCTCTAAAGCATGTGTAGCTCTATCAGTTGTTCATATTTATTATTATTGTCGCTTGTTTTCTTAATTCCTCACTTTAATATTGTTGTCTGAGGTTATGTACAATTTTATTATTTAATTAACAAGAAAAATTATGGCTTACATTTTTTCAATTTTTTTTTTTTTATTTTCATTTTTCATTGCACAAAAATCATAAAAGTTAAGAAATATTCAACAGAAAATAATGTACATTTTTCATGCATACATAAATGTTATGTATGTTTAACAAACTGACCGACAAAATGAAAACATATAAAGCTATTTACAAAAAAAAAAAAAAACTTTTTTTTTTTTAATTAAAATTTTATTGTTTAATTAATTGCAACCAAAACAGAAAGCAAACCGGCATAAAGCCAAGAATTTGTTATTGTTTTTGTTAATGTTGTTTATATTTATGTCATTTATTATTTGACGTTTTCTGTAAATAATTATTATTTGTATTTGTTTTAAAAACCTTATATAAAAGTGTGCTTGCGTATGCATACATATCTATATATATATATATATATATATATATGTATATGTATATGCAGGTATTTGTATGGATTTATTTTTATAAAAATACTTATACTTTCGCCCTTATACTCGCCTTCTTTCTCTTCTTTTCCCTCTTCACCACCTCTTCTTCATTTTTTGCATCGCCTTTACTCTTATTATAATACTTTTAATTTGTATTTACAATTAAATCAACAAAAATATATATTGGTTTACAAATATTCAATCTAGCAATCAAAACAAATCTCTTAATACACTTACATACCTGAACTTATGTAAACACAAATACTTGAATATATTATTATATATTTGTAAACAGAATTTTATGAATCTATTATTAAAAAATATTTCTCTTATGGTCTAAGGTCATCCATCATCTTGTTATAAGACATTGTTGACAACGTCGAAGTTACGTCGAAGTAAGGGGGCGAAGGGAAACGACGAACGTATTGCGGCCAACAAAATAAGAAATTTCTTATGTTACTATAAACAAATAGTAACGGTAGTCAGATGCAATATATTTTATTTATTCGATATATTGAACGTGGAACTTGAGATTATTGTTCTTTTCAAAATCCATGTTCATTGAATTGAGCGCTGAAGATGAATGCTCTCAATCTAGGGAATAGGGGAATAGTTTGTGCATATAAACCTTTGGCAATCGGATTTAACATACACTTGAATGTCGCATACGTCCCATTATTGTCACATCTGACGAAGTGAGGAAAAGAAAAGGCACCGAGCAAAGTGAAAAATTGAAGAAAGTTAACATTAACGCCTTACCCAGCCCATCATGTATTTTCCACAAAATGATTGAAGTGTAAGGTTAATATACTCCTTTGGCGGGTTTCCTTTTACCCTTTACATCTTTTCTTCAAAGTCGGAGAAAGCGTGACCTGTTAATTATTAGGCATTTACATACACAAGGAAACAATTACTCAGGGAAAGCCGCCTATCCACTTAACACGGTCACGGTCATAAAGAAGTAAGGAAAGAGATGGAAAGCGGTTTCAGCCTAGCGAGCGGTGCGCCTAATTGGTACTATTATGCCATTAACGGCTAATAACTCACTAAAGACTACGACCAAACCAAACTCTTCCGCACTTGAGATTTGAGCCGGCGAACACTGACTTGGTTGTCGCGATTTTTATCTATTCGCCTACTCATGTGGACAAAGTGTAGCCACCTCAAGTCGTATCTCTGTAGGTTTGTGTGTCTTCCTCTTCCCCTTAGCTTTGACTGCATACATTGTTTGTCCTTCCGGGAAAGGAAGATGCTAAAGTACATTTTGATCTTCTGAACAAGTTCTAACTCACACATTATGCGATCAATGCAAACGGAAGATGATCCCCATGAACTTTGAATGAGTGGAGGAAAGAAATCGTAGACTGCTAATTAGAAAGCCTGCATGGTAATCCCCTCTATAAAGGTATCTCCAACGAGTGTGAGGGAAAAAAGCTTAAATTGAATTTGATGGTCTAAAGTCTTGCGCTTGCAGGTAATATTGAATGTCTGCAGTACGATGGCCAACAAAATTATGCTCCTCGAAACAAATTACGTACCACACACATATACGAGACAATTAGCTTAAACTGATTGTTTTTCGCTCCTATTTAATAGCCACAAATAGTGAGTGAATAATATACGCTTCACACTACAGATTGCTAAGGTCCGCGAGGGGAATTGAAAAGCCTTGGATACTTAAGTTTATAGTTCTCAGGGACCGTCCCGCTACGTCGAAAGTTGTATTATTCTCTTTATCGCTTGGACGTCTGATAACAGTAACCAGCCGTAATATGAAAATATATTGCAAGTCAAAAACAACGAAGATGTCGAATTTTGTGCTATCAAAAAAAAATGTTTAATCAGCAAATTTGGATTTTTTCATTGCTTTGAATATAACAAACGTGACGTCACTAAACCACTCGTAACTTGTAAACAGATGATCGAAACAACACGAAGCTTTGATAGGCATCGATTCGAACTTTAGCGCGTTCTAAAAATTATGCCGTTTTCTTTTGTTGCTAAATTTGACTTCTGTCTGTCAGTCCCAATCCTTATTAACAGATGTGATCTACAGAGTTTGAATTACAAAGGCGCTGGCAGCGACCAAATTGTTTTATTTTCCCGTTATTTTATGATAGCTTCTCCCGTTTGTTTAAAATAACTTTTTGTCAATTATGTCTTCCGCATGATGAAACTCGGATACCACCCCTGTGAGGTTTGACACTTTCTAAAAGTAATATGAATTTTTTGTTACTTACGAGACCTATGTGTCATACGTGGAAATTCTTGACCGACGTGTAAAGTTAGGTAGGGTGTAATTCCCTGAACAATTCCATTCAATTCAGTTTTTAATTTTATCTAATCTATGTACTTGATTACACCGTACATCGCTTGTACCACAGAGGCATATTAAGTTTGTGAGGATGTATGCTGCACCCAGGGGAACTTGAGATGGACCCAGATTTTATTTTACCGATCAATTCAGAAACTTATCTGTCCGGCTGTTTGTATTTTTTTTTTTGGCGTTCAACCTACTGGACGCAATTTTTGAAATAATTTTGTATTACACCCTGCAACACTTGCGCTACGAAAATATATTAAGTTTTTCAGCATGTATGCGATACTCAGAAGGACTTAAAATAGAGCAAAGTTTTACTACACCGTTCGACTCAGGAAGTGAATCTGTTATTTGTCTGTCCGGCTGTCCGTCTTGTTTTCTTGTATTCAACCTAAAGGCCGCAATTTTTGAAATAACTTTTTACTACAGCCTACAACACTTGTGACACGGGTGACAACGGTATATAAAATTTTAAGCGGATGTATGCTACGCTTAGAAGGACTTGAGATAGAACCACCTTTTATTACACCGATCCATTCAGAAACTGATTCTAAAGCTTATCTGAAGGCTATCGAAAATAGTTCGGATCGGATCAGTTTTTCGAGAATTTCTCTCTTATTTCGAAGAGCCGTTGCGCAAACAACTATAGGATGGTGTAGAGTATTTAAAGCAGATGGTGTAGCCCGTCATGATAGTGTTTCTGCTTGTTCTCTAATTCGATTCAATTCATTTCAATTTCAATTCAATTTAACCCGATTCGATTTGCATAAAGCAAAAATTAAATTTTAGTTAATAGAATTACTTTTGCCATCAAAACTCTTGTAATTATTGAGATTTTCTTAATTATAGTGAAATTAAAAGAAAAAACCATTTCATTTAATAATGGCATAAGGTCGATACGCTAAAAATTGATGATTTATGTATAAATCAGTGAATGTGCGAACAACTCCTTTTTTTCATATGAAAGTTTTATTTATTTTTTTTTGTTTTTTGCTCTAAAGATATTAATTAAATGTCGGAAAATGCATGTATTCGCGTTATAGTTATAGGATTTTCTACGGATGCCAGTGTATGTGAAATGCGCATTAATAAAACATAAAAAATAATGTTTATACTCACTTCTTGACCGATTTGTCCCATATCTGCGTAATAATCAACCATTGAAAACATTTGTTGTTGATAAATTCAATTTATCTATATTTCTTCTGCTTCTTCTGCTTCTTTTGCTTCTTCTTTTACTTCTCCTTCTCCTTCGTCTTCTTCTTTTGAAGTCCAAAGCCCGCTTTTTCTCTTTTGTTTTTTTTTTCTTTTTTCTTCTTTTTTTGTTTGTTTTCAAACAACACACAAATACAGGCTCAGTGAAAAGCACGCACACACGAAAACGGGGCTCTCTAATGGTTGTAGCAGTTAGATTACTACTATTACCAAAAGCAAAGGTATGGTTGGTGCTGCCACGGGTCGACTCGATATGTTACACGAACCTGTTTGTTGTGAGTGGTTTTCAAGTCAGTCGATAGATAACACAACGAAAGAAAACAAAATGTTTAATATATGCTGTCAGTGGTCACTGGAACAACAACTATGACTGCTACGTCAAGTTAATCAAAGCGATTTAAGGCTTGTAACTATTTTTCTCTTTCCAATTTTCTGTTTAAGTTTTAAGTTTTTTCTTTTGTTTTTTTTGTATTTTTTTGTTTTTTTTATTCGTTTGTTTGTTTGCTTGTTTGCTCCTTTTCTTTTCTTTTCTTTCAAAGTGGGACACAGTTTAAATGGTTCGCGTAAAGCAAACCCACACACAAGTACGTTTCACGTCTAAACTCGGTATTAGAAGTTTTCTGACTTTCAAGTAAATTTCACTAGATTGCTATAATACAACAACAATGTGTAATAATTGCTGGCTTACAACTTGACTACCACCACTTTAACCGGTTCAAAACCTTTTTTCTTTTTTTTGTATTATTTTTATTTATTTAGTTTTTTCTTTTTTTCTTTTTTTTTGGTGTTTTATTTTCCTTGGCCAAAGAGTTTTTCTGTAGCTTTCTGTAGCTCTTGTACGCTTTGGATTTGTTATTATGGCTGCGGCGCCGCTGCTTGTCTCGTAAGGTAAGGTAAGCGACGATTACGATAAATTTTTCACCAAGTCTTTGACTGTTTTTAACTTGTTAGCTGTCAGCGTCACTTTTCGTTATAGCGACTCAAATTTGACATTTTCAAGTCCCGAGCTTTATGCGCCTTTGGGATTCGAACTAGCAAACGCTCGTAATGATTATTCTATCGTTTGTTCTTAACTTTTTTGCTATTACTGTTACTGTTATTGTTGGCTCGTGATTTAAACGTTTGTATGTATAGGTTTCACGTTTTATTTTGATATGCCTTTGACGTTGTTCTTGGTGCTGTTGTCGTTCTTGTTCTTGTTTTTGTTGTTGTTGTTGTTGTTGTTGTTGCTGCTGCTGTCGCTGTTGCAATTGGTTTTGCTTTTGCTGTTGGCCTGTTGCAAATGATTGCGTTCGCAATTGTACGCCTTTCCTTTTATTATTATTATTATTATTATTCTTATTATTCTTATTATTATTATTGTTATTGCTATTATTGTTGTTATTATAAAAGTGGAAGCTGTTGCTGCTACCGCTACCAGCAATCGTTGTAGTCGAATTTTCGTTATAAATTTGTTGAATTTTACTTGTAATCATTTGTATTTTCCACAAATTTTATGCTTAAGAACTCCGTATCGTGGGGGGGCAACGAGGAGGAGAACAGAGCAAGGAGAGCAAGAGGAAGCGATGGCAGGCGCTTTTGTATATATTTTTTACTTTTTTACTTTTTTTGGTTTTATTATTTTTTTTTCTTTTTATTATTTTCACTTCAAATTTCAAGTGCTTTTTTGTTCGCTTGTGTTGCTGCAAGCGAAGACCTTTAAGTGCCCTTAAATGGAATTAAGCTTCCTGAAGGGTTATTTATTTAGTTTCGAAAGGTTTTCTCAATTCGAAGGGGTTAATTAGTACACGTAGGCTGTGACGTAGTAGTAGTAGTCCTACAGTAGATACCAGAAATAAAATGCAAAAAAAAAAAAAATACATATATATGTGTATATATATAAAATAAAAATAATATTTTAATTATATAAAAAATTTAATCAATTAATTAAATTATTAATATTCAAATGCGCTGTGTACGTGTTTCGCTTACAGTAAATACATAAATACAAAATTATATTAAGTTATAATAATTGACTTTTTGGCCTGTTGCCAAGTGCCGTTGTTTAGATTAAAGTACATTCGTTCGTGCATTCGCTCGCATATAAAAGTTTTATGATGAACAAAGGCTTCACACTGGCGCAATCATTTTCTGCATTATATCTGATAAACTTTTTTTTTTCTTTTATTTTTTTAATTTTTTTTTTTTTTATTTAATTCCATATATAATATCTTATCTTATTTCCCTCTCCTTATTGCCGTTATGGTTGCTGAACTGTGGTTGAGAAACTCATTTATGCTTAGATTCGTCTTTTCAAGTTAAAAAACGAAGGCGGAAAATCCTACAGATACCCTAGCGAAGGTACTCTTAAAAACTTTTTGCTCTATGACGAAATTTAATGGCTTGCGAACAAGACGTCTGTTGTGTGTGGCTGCACTTGCTATCTAAAGTATCTTTTGACGACCTTTCAAGTATTTCAGCCGAGAGTGACTCGAAAAATGTTAGATCCATGTGACAGTTTCTTCGAAATCGCTTCGAGTGAAGCTCTTTCAATACTTGACCAGACACTAAGAATATGCGCTACAAATATCAACAAAGTCAAAGAGCTTGTCCCGCCGATTAACTTAAAGAGACCTTTTAGATATTCTTGGTATTGCCGGTATACAAAAAGGATCAATACCAATCCTTGTCTCACGTGTTGTCTCCTCTTTTTTTTTTAACAGTTTTGAATTTGTTTGGTACGCAACTTGGTGTTGGGGTGTCAACGGAATTGCTTTCTTTGAGTGATAATGATGTCAAATTGTACTGGCTACGAACTTGAAAGGGAAAGGGAAACGTCTTAACAATCTAGTCGACATTGTCCTACAGATGAATCAAAGAAAACATCGCTCCAGGAAGATTGTGTGACCCAACTAGGCACGTGTCTCGAAATTTATGTCAACTGTTCACAACTGTCATACCAGCCCATCAAAAAAATATACACATTATTACCGTAGCGCGGGTGTTTCAGAAAAAGAGCGGTGTCACCTTCGATAGTCTAAAAGTGACAACGTTGTAGGGATTTTTGGGCTTTCCACAGAGAATGGCTTCAAATGTTCTACGTCTTGGATCTAACAGATTACATTGGTTTATACGGTGTGTGCTTCAGAGCAGGACTGGGCAACTTTTTTCCTAAACGGGCCGTTTTTAACTTTCATATCACGGCGATAGCCAGAACTAGGTCCAGCTATTGTTAAGGAAGCGACATTCAGAGCCGGTAGTGAAAGCGGAGACAATCCATTTGCAGCAGTGCTACGAGTTGCGAGTTATGTGAAATTTTAAATGGGCCGGTTTCGGAGTTTCCTTGCCAAGTTATTTGAATTCTTAAGGACTCACTAAAAGGTAATATTATCAAGCGAGCTCGGCGTTTACGCATTCTCCGTTAATAAATTCCGAATATTTCTCGAGCTTTACTATCTGTGATCACTATAATCGTCTGATATAGTCAGTCGGGCGTTGCCGGATGCCAGCGGTTTGTTTTGCACGATTCTATTTTGCTTCCAGCAACATTATAGTATGCATGTATGTGCGTATTAAAATTTCTCGATCACAGTATGCCGCAAATTGCGTTGTCCCCGTTCACTTACAGTCCGAGATTATCCCACATCTTCCCACATTACTCTTTGTCGATCGCTTAAAATATGCTCCTAGGCCTCCTTAATTTCCCCGTACGGAGATCGACTGATGCGAATTCGATAAATTATTTTTGCTCAAATCACGGCCGGGCTCCGAAAGAAAGTCCAGCTTTCCGAGGGTGATTTCGATTTATGCCAGATAATTAAGTTCTTGGCATCGTCGTGAGTGATGGTAACTTGTCACAATTTCTTTCAATATTTCTGTAAGTGCTTTACCAATTGTAAAGTGCGTCTTAAACATAGAAATTTCCGTAGGGATAATAAAGATCAACTGTAACAAATGGTAACGAAAATGTATTGTAATCAAATCGCATCCATTTTTGACAGTAACTTTTGGAGATAGATAAAAAAAAAGCACCAAAGACTGGCTGGTCGTCAGCAGTTCTTTTATTTTTTATGTTTTTTTTTTTAAAAGAAAGAAAAAAAGAAAGAGCAATGTTGAGGTCTCGCTGCTCTCAAACAATCAAATGCTAACTGATAGAGAAATCACCATAAACCGCGATAGATTCCAATCATGCCAATGAAGACAATGTACAGTTGTAACCTATGCTTTGCGATTCGTGCCCTAAACAATTTTTTATAAAAAATTTTTATTACCAACAATAAAATTTGAAATTTAATCATCTCCAGACGAAAAGATCTTTAAAGAAGTTTTTAGAAACTCGTATTCGTAAGAAAAATGTATGCTTCAAGTAAATATACGCTTGTGCTTGAACGCCTTTGTTTTTGCTTTTGCTTTGGTTTTTGTTACGAATCGTTAGCAAACATTTTGACCGTTAATCTATTTTTATCAAAATATATATAATTAATAGATTTACGCTACTAGTAACATTTATCTCACAACACTTGCCTTACAGAGTCAATTAAGTTTGGACGGGTGTTTGTAACATCGAGAAGGATTTGCTCATCTTCCATCATAAGGATTTAAGCTTGTCCGTCTGTCCGTCCGCTCAGGCAACCGTCTGATGTCTATCTTGTGTGTATTCTCACTCTATGTTCACTCTATAGCTCAAAATTTGTAACAGAATTCGCCAAAATCTGGCGTACGGATGTATTTTAACCCAAGGATGAGCTTTGTTGGCAACCGATGGAATTTAACGCCTAATTATGAAACCAATGAACAATATTCTTACGACGTGCCAAATTGGTGTGAAAGGTTTAGTTCGGTCGGTCAATTTTTTTGAATCTATTCTCTGTATCTTCATTCCATAAAAGGGGTCTTCATTCCATAGTGACAAGTGCTCCACGAGGGCAATTTTCCATTAAAATTAAATACACCAAATTTGGTCCAAATATTTTTATTTATTTTTATATTTATTTATTTATTTTTATTTACTGTATTCCCATCCCTTAGAAGGGTTCTCGTGAAACGGAAGCCTTTATACGACAATATGGACTAACTACTAATATTTCATAGCAGAAGCTAATCCATTATAATGATTTCACAAAAAAATTAATTATAACTAATTTAGGCTGCGTAGCAGATCTATTTTTTTGTTCTTCATTCCATTTAAGGATTCTCATGAAAAGTAAATCTTTATATAATATAAAAACATCGGGTTCATAATATTTTGTGAGGAGAATTGCCCTTAAACAATAATTTAAAATATACATCACACTCCCGTAGAAGGGCTGTTACGAAAGTAAGTCTTCATAAAGCAACGGGGTCTACTTTTTAGTACTCCATGATGAAAATAGATAAATATGAATATGATTATTGATTATTATTACTACATATGTGGGCGAAAGAAATAAATTCTAGGACCAGAAACTAACCTGAGCATTAGGAACTAAAATTATCGGCTTTTTTTAAATGGTAAACCAGATGCTTAGTCTAAATACTCCGAAAGCATGTCTTCGAGTGTTAGAAAGATTTTCACATTCACAAAGGAAATATTTAATGGTAATATTTTGACTACAATTGCAAAAAGATGGAGCAGATTTCTTAACGATCCAATGGTGTGCTGCAATAGTAGGACCAAGACAAGTTCTTGCAATTATTTTTCGCCCAATGGGTCATAGAGCACAACAATCAAATCATTATTAAGAGAATCAATCAATTTTGCCAAACTTGGACCACATCAGTTGAAGTATAGTTTTCAGTGCTTTGTTACGGATATAGAAGAAGAATTTCATTAGACGAGATCGAGTAGGCCTATAATATGTTTACAGCAGCAAACAAGAAGAGAAGTTAAAAACTTTCAATCGACAGAACGAAAATTGTAATATTTTTGTCTTCGCCGTTTTATTATCACATTTACGCGGTACTGGAGGGCACTGGAAATTTAAGGAGATATATAACAGATAAAAAGCGAATGTTGAAGACTATAGAAAAGTTTGAAGTTGAACCTGTTCTCTCTATCAGGTGAAATAACTCCTTAAGCTTTTCTTTGAGAGAAATATGTACGTATGTACGTATGTAAGAGGTATATGTGTATATATGACAGTACGTATATATATGAGTTAGAGAGTTAGAGATTTTATTTACACTTCATACACTCTTCAACGTTGCAGACTTATGCTTATCATTCTGTGCGTCCATCTGTCTATAGGCTGTCGATGAAAGTATCACGATCGTTAAATTTAGAAAGAACGCGGTAAGTTGACATAGGTTATGGATTGAGATCGCATCTCAAGTTTGATAAGGTGATAAGGCACAACCCATTTACAAGCACAACAACAATAACAGAGTAATGCAATTGTATTCAATTCAATCTGTACGTATTCATAACGCCAAACTTCTCATCGAGTCATCATCTATAACTTCCAATCGATCATAAGCTTTCCTTTAAAATCTGTCAAAATCATTTACAAGCACCGGTGAAATGCATTCCGATCGCACTACTCATGCACAGCCCACAAAAATAGGCAACTAACTGATGAAATATTTAGTGAAAATATTTCTAAAATTTTTGCATATCCTTACGAGAGGGAAAACAGATCTTTCCCTTATTAAAATCTTTGTCCCCTAAAAGTCAGAACATAAAAGGAATTCTGTTAACAATTTTGAGTTTAGTGAATGCTTTGCGTAAGGATTTTATTTTGTAGACTGCAATGGGACTTTTTCAAAACGCTTGAGTAACGTGAGTTGCTCTGGTTAAGAAGTCCTTTCGTGCTTACGCTTAGCTAACGTGATTCACTCTGTTTAAGAAGTCTTTTAGTCCTTAATACTCCGGATTTTAACGATTTTGATTGTCTTTTGACATTTGTAAAACCAAACAAAAAAAAAAAAAATTCTTTCTTTTTAAATAAAAAATTTAATTATAAAGTTCTTAATAATATTTTGAAGTGCTTTCGTATAAGAAAATACTTACAATTTTATTTTAATAAAATTCTATTCTTTTTAAAATAATTAATTCATTCTTTTTTCTTTTTTTCTTGTGCAAAAAACGACATATGAAACAAATCTAATTTCATAGTAATTTGAAAAAGTCAGTTAAATATCTCTAGACACACACGCGCCACCACAAAGAGCTTTGAACGCGAAAATATATTTAGAGAAAGAAAAGAAAAAACAAATTTGCCGTAAAACGTCACCCACACGTTTAAAAACACTTTTTATTTTTTTTTTATTATTTTTTTTTAACGAATGAAAAAAGTTTTTTTGAAAAAAATTTCTTTTTATAAAAGCGAACAAATAAATGTATGAAACTGAACCGATCTGAACGACGTGTATGTTCAGAATGAATGTATGAAATGATTTTCAGCACAAAAAGCACCGAAAAAAAGCATGAAAAGTTCCCACACTGATTAGGCAGGCTGTTTGAAAGACAGTTGTGTTGTGTGCGGTAGCGCTCTTACACATACACATATATATGTACTTGTACTTACACATATGAATTCATAAAAAAATAAAAATAAAAAAAAATAAAAAATAAATAAAACAAAACCCAACTCACGATGTTATGCAGAAGATTCAGATAAATAGATGAACAATAATAACAACAACAACAACAACAACAACAACAGCAACAAGAAGAATTATACGGCAAATGGTACATTTAGTGGAACGTTTAGTTTGAGTCAGTAATGTAAATATATGCAAATTGGAGATACACGTGCATGTGTGTGTGTGTGTGTGTGTGCGTATGTGTATTTGTGGCTGGCCGGCGAAAATGCGGTTATAGATGATGCAGTAGAAGAGCAGTACAAACGTAACCACATGCAAATCAATTGAAATATTGTGTAATTGATGTATGCGACTATATGCGTATGTATATGTGTATACAAATGCATGTATGTATATGAATGTATGTACATGCCATCATTATTGCTGTTGTTGTTGTTGTTGTTGTTCTTGTTGTTGTGCATAAGCGGCAGAATATTTGAGATTTTCGTTTTCTTTGCTTACTCGTTCTTTTATTGCTATTTTAACACTTGACGCACTTGCTTGCTTGCAAGCATACATGGCATACATACATACATAGATATATCGCTACATATGAACCTAACAAATGTCGTATAAGTTTAAAACATTTATACGCATGTATGCTACCATCCAACATGTATGAATTTACTTACGTATAATGTGTCTCTGCGCGTTTTAAGATTTAAGAAATTTACTTAAAACTGATGCAATTGAAACATTTAATTACAAAAACAAACTAAACTGCAACGAAATAAACAAAAACAAAACATATGCACANAAAAAAAAAAAAAAAAAACAAATAAAACAAAAACAACAAATCTGGTTTGTTGGCAGCAGATGCTAAATGTTGTCACCGCAAATTGAAGCTATAAAATAAATACAGCAACAACACAAAACGGCCTTAAAGTGTTATTTTGTTGTTTTATCAAAAAAAAAAAAAAAAAAAAGGCAAAATATAAAAAGACAACAACAAAAATAGTGTTAGTTGTTGTTGGTGCATTGTGTAAACACGCACATCTGTGCGGCTAATGTTGAAGAAGTTGTTTTTCTGTTTGGTTCTTATTTTCTTGGTTTGTTAACGATAATGATAATGATGATGACGATAATGCGGTAACTAATTACGATGATAATGATAATATTGCTAACGTTAATGATCCGTACGTATATACACTTTAACTACAAAAAAACAGCAAACAAAAATGATAGGAAAACCAAGGCACACACACAACAATAAATTTAGATTTTTATTAAAAATATTTGCAACAGATGACTATTTTTTTTTTTTTTGTTTTTTCCTTTTCTTGAATGCAACAAATTTTGCTACTGGTTGTTGTGGTTGTTGCTGTTATGGTTTAAATAAATCAAAAATAAGTGAAAGTAAAATACATTGAAATGGATGGAGTCATCCATCGTCTTGCCATACATACAGTTATGATTTTACCAAGAATGGAGACGACTTCACGAAAACGAATTTGAAAAACGCAGAGGTCAGAATAAAAGTGTTATTAATTTTGTTCTTTTCGTCGAGCCCATATACCCATCCATAGGAATAATAATAATAATAATAATAATAATAAATAACAACTAATTCGAAGAATTATACCAACACTTACACAGCAGTAGAGTAAAATAAATTAAGTAGGGACGTGCGGCACAAGAAATCAAAATAATTCGAAGAATTATGTCGGCATTAAAATGTTTATCTATTATGTACACAAACGATAACAAGAAAAATTTTTAGATTCTTAGAGAGGAAGAAGCAGCAGTTACAAGAAAGCCATAATAGAGTAAATTGAAGAAAAAAAACGAGAGTAAGCAGAAAAACAGCTCAGCTAATTACATGTGCGAAGCAGTATTTAAAAAAAAAGGTTTATCTTTAATTGTTACACTGTACGTTGTTCGACTGCGTTGTTGTGAGTAGGCCATTTATAAACCTCTCTTCTATGCTATGCTATGCGTATGAATGCCTAGTTTGAGAACAAATTGAACGGTCGAGCAAGTTGCAACAGTTCTTATGAGAAATGTGTTGTGAATCTGCAATAAGTGGAGGAGAAAAGCAATGCGAACGCTAGTGTGTCACAGACTGACATTAAATACCCTACAGCACCCTGCAACTATTCGTATAGCGACTTTTCAAAATAAGATGTCAGAGGGGAAGTGGTCCGATCTGAACCTTTTTCCACAGGGTTCGTCCTTGGGCGATATCATATCGGTGTACCAAATTTCATTAAAATATCTCGAAAATTCAAACCTGTAGGTCCAGTCCAAGAAAACAAGGCGGACCGATAGACAAATAGACAAGCTTAGATTGATTTAAAAGGTGGCTTTGAATCGATCGGTGCGCGTTGGAGCGTAGACTAATCCGAAGTCATTCTGCGTGTTGCATATATCCTCACAAACCTGATGAGCCCTTGTGCGGGAAATGCATCGTGACAGTACTTGGCCTTATACGAAGAGACTTTAACCTTTTTTTCATTTCCCTCTTCCGTTGAGTGCGACGCGGATGATCGTGCCGTTCGTACTAGCTCTTTAATAACCCTAGGGTGACTCTAACGTACACCGAGGAGAACTCTCCAAACGTATCTAAAACCAGTCCATCTGGGCTGGTCCATACGATGTAAATCGAGTACCGACAAAGATCGTTGTACACTAAACGTACACGACAGCCCATCCGCTAAAGCAAAAGTATAAGTTTCCTTCCTCTATTGTATATACGAATGCCTGATCTGAAGAGAAAGGTGGTAATTAAATCTGGTCCGGAGCATGATAATACCTCTGCTAGTTTTTATAAGGCGGATACAACTTGAGGAGAAACCAGCAAAGAACACAAGCAGCGCGAAAAGCCATCCGGACAACTCGTTTATTTTCGTATACATGGAGCTATTTAAGACTAGGTGTCCCAAAGCAAAGCGTGCTTTATCTCTTCTTTGTCAACTCCTTGATTCTGTATGGTGGCCTTGTATGGTGTAGTATGTGTAACTATCTATTAACACAATAAGTTTTAAAAAAGCATTATTCAGGAGACATAAGTTGTACGGGGGAAAGAAGACATTATCTACAAGCAGTCTGCTTAAGAAGATTTCATTCAGATATCGAATAGACTATAGAAAAATGGAGTGAACTCGTCCAGTCAAAACTGGCATACATTTGCAAGGCAAATGTGTTCACCTAGCAATGTCTTAGCTTAGGTCTGTCGTTGAAAATGACAGCAACGTTTTAGCTTTTATGTCTCCTTGCTGAAGCAGAGCCATCTGTGAACGATGAGATTTCCCACTTAGATCTGCCCTATAATATAATGCTAAGTAAGCCTAATACCATCATTCATAGCTATTGTATGAGATCACATGGCTTATGAAGAGAAGCAGTTATCAGCCTCACTTCACTCATTATTCTTTTCATTAAGTAATTGATCGATAAGACTGCGCACGGAAGCCGAATTCTTTATCGTATTGACTATAGTTTTTTCTTTTTTTTTTTTGGGCTAAGAAGAATAAATGCAAATATATAGCGACCGCCAATACAAACATTGAAGTGTATGCCAACACAAACAGAGAAGAAATTGCTAACACCTTATGACAGCTATCGTCTATGTTGTCATATTTTAAAAATAATGCGATATGAACCCTACATTGAATTTAATCTGAGTGATTAATAAAATATAAGATAAAGAGTAGATTGGAAAAGCACGAATAATGCGTATCTGTTATCGTCAGTGTAATAATAACTTGTATGTTAGGTTGTATGTTAACTGATGTTGATGTTTTCATAGGACGATTGCAACTATTTCTTAATGAATTTTGATAAGGATTTCGATTCAACTTAACAACCACATTTCCCAAAGGTGCCTGAATTCCGTTCAGACGATATCGTAGACACATTCTTTAAGCAGATCATTCTGATTTCCCTATCGGTTTGTTAAATACATGCACAAAGTTCAGCCAACTTTTTGCCGACCGACAGCTGAAGGGAACAAACGCGGAGTACAAATTAGTTTGGGCCGTTTCTTTACGGTCAAAAATGCCTTTCTTTCAGAGCAAAGTGAATGGAACCGACCACTCAGGTTCCTAGCTCTCCGTCTATCTATATATCGTCTTACAAACAATAAGTCGTCGTACCGTCATACAAGTCTAGCTCGCGTTAATCAGGAGAAGCAATGTCTGCTGATAAAAAAGTGCAAGAAAAATTAAATGTCGATACTCTGCAATATAGGGTGCACGTGACCACCCATTTTCCATTTTGCTATCGTTACTGACGTATCACCCACAGAATACACAAACATTTTTATCGCTGTGTCTGTTGTAGTGTACGAATACCGATAATAGTCATAAATAAAAACTCGGATTTGTTTTGCTTTTGAAAGCAAAGACAGAGTTCCCAGTTTGTGTTGATCTGTAGACGTGTTTTTTAACCGATAACCAATCAACGTTAGCAATTTGAAACCGTTATCTTAATTTTTGCTAACAGGAGAAAGACTATCGCAGGACAAATGAATGCGAGAACAGGCCCAGATTCAGGCCTGGATTCAGAAGTGTACAAACACATTATAGATTATTTGAAACTCCTTCTAGGTGTTTCAATAATTTCGAAAAACAAACACACTGGTTAAGCTTACAAATAGACACTTTCAGGGGTAGTTCAAAAGAAAAAAATTTTTTTAAATATAATCAATCACTCAGGGAATGTGAAGGGTCAGAAAGAAGTGATGGAAGAAAACTAGTGCCCTGAACCTATTAACAAGCCCTATGCCCTATGCTGTCGACTGATTACTCAGTCGAGTCGTATGCCCTAAGTAAACTTTAGGTTACATAAGAAAAAATGGAGAAAGCAAAAATGTTATCACAAAACTATTGAACGAACCTGAGAGAACACTCTGTAAAAGAAAGTAATTTTTTATTTATCGTAAGAATTCAGAGTAAATTTCACATCATTGCTCACTAAAAGCGATAACGTCTAGGAAATTGAAATCGAAATTGATTTTTGTCCCTAATTTCACTTTCACTTTATACACGTTGTATGTACGTATGGACTGAATTTTCATTGTACACTGAGTTTAATTTGTTTTTTGTAAAAAAATAAAATCGGGTTTGTATTTATAAATATGTAATATGGATATCATTATTACTTCTTTTACACGGTTACACGGTTTTTTGGGAATATATTTAGAGTTGTTTCATCTTACACGATTTTTTAAAGTTGTGGAACATATCCCCAAATTTACCATATATCGCGTGTAGTTTTTTACACGATTTGTTTTTGGCACGGATATCTAAGGAACGCATCTACCGTGTAAAAAAGATGTCGAGTGTATAGGAGCAGACAGAATACCGCTTGAATGCTCGATATTTCTGTCTTGGATTAAAATCCTTTACTGAAGAGTATGAAAAACTTCAAAGGAAATAGAATTTCCTCTTAAAGTAGATCGACTTGATGTTGGTTGTAACGATTTCTCTTGTATTTCATATGTTTTCTTTTATGCGCGAGGCATAATTTGTTTGTTTATATTACATTTGAACGACGGCATGGTGTTGAGCTGATCATTCTCATTGCCGAACTTCATCTGCGAACACGTACACCAACATGAAACAAATGTTTACATGAGTCGTTGCATATGACAGATGGACATGCCTAATTCCACTTGAAATTTTATACTAATCAGAATTATATACAGTTGATAGGGCCTCAAGGCGCTCATCTAAAGCGTTAAAAACGGAAACAAACGGCCAGTTCATGTGAAGGGTATAAGATATCATATGAGTGAGTACGTATTTTATAAACATAAATATTAATATAAATGATTATTAAAGCATTGCAAGAAGAATGATTACAATCACGTTTTTAACCCGCAATAAACAGACAAACAAACAGGGAAACTTTTCTACATTTACCCGTATTCGAGTATTCGAAATTCTGCTTAAGGCAAATGTATTTATTTATTATACTGAAGTACTTATATACGTATATATATATATATATATATAAAGATACACCTATATATGCATAACATCTATATACCACATATCTATATGTAGATATATATATGTCAGTATATGTAAGTGCACATTCTTTTTTTTTTTTTTTGTTTTTCTCTTTTTAATTTTATAGCATTTTGTACGAAAGTATCAGCAGACAAATTGTCGCTTTTTGTGTTTGTTTTATTTTCGTGATTTTCGTGAATATTTATATACATTTATATATATATATATATATATATATATATATCAACGTATGTATATATGGTTATATATTTTTATGTGCACTCATGTGCATATGTCTCTTTATAAGGATCATGTATGTATGTTCAAGTATGAATCAATTAAATTGTAATTTATAACCAGATTTGTAAATGTGAGTTTTTTTTCATTTATTTACTTTTTTGCGAAACGGTTTAATGATATGATAAAATAAAATACAATAAATAAGTAAAAAAAAAAGATTAAAAAAATAAATAAAAAAATAACATAAAATTTATGTTAAATATGGTGGCCAATTGATATATCGGAGTGCACGATTATACTTCTTAATGGACGTTAAGGTAAAAAAAAACATTTTATATTGCAAAAATTAAAATTATTCGTACAAAAATTTACTAAATTTTGGTCAATTTTTTCAACACAAAATTTAAAACAATAACCATAACGTTTATACCCCACACCACTTGCAGCGCAACGGCATATTAAATTTGTGCGGATGTATGCAACGTCCAGAAGGACCTGAGATGAACCACCTTTTACCATACTGATCGATAGACGAAGCAATCCTGAGCTTGTCTGTCCGTCCACCCATCTTATTCCATCTTATAGGCCGCAAATTTTGAGATATTTCGATGAAATTTTGTGCACTGACGCGTTTTGACCCCAGGACGAACGTACTTCCCTTATAATGCCTTATTTTGAAAGCAAATTTTATTGAGAAATTAATCCAAATAAATAACGAAACTATAATAAGCAATTCATAACAAACAGTTTAATCGAAACTCAAATTGAATTCAATAAAGCAAAGGATAATTTCATAACGGAAAATTTACATTTATTGTTCCCTGCTTTCTTTTGGCGTCTTCGCTAAGTTGAATGGTCGCATTTTCTTTTGTCTATCGGCTGAGTAGTTTTTAATTCCGGTTTTTTGACTAACAACTTGAATACTAACTGCGGCATAACAGCAATAGACTTAAATGCAGTATAAATATTCCACGCTGTCTGCGGTACCTTCCTTACCACCAACGTGGTTGCGCGTACAGAAAACATCGCCTGAGTGACTGGTTAAATTTCGTCCTTGCTAACCTGAGATATATATATATAGATATGTGCGCGCTTATATAGTATAGAAGTATGTTAATGCCTGCAATACATATCGAACTGAAATTTGACGCGAAAGCTTATACCTTTATTAAGTCGATTAAGTAGCCATTGTATATAGTAAAAAATAGCAAGTATATGAGTCCTTCTATACCACAAAATACATAAACATAGACAGAATAGCAGAATCCAAGAAGAAGATTAAACCGCACGACTATGAAAATTATATTTAGCTTTGACTGAATCTTTCCTACCCATTACTATTAGCCTTAACAAGACTTAAAAAAAAAAATAAAAATTTTTATATTATATACTATTGGGTGGCCCAACCGATTTTTTCCACTTCAGTATCGGCACGAATGTACTAACCATGGAATATACGGACATTTTGATCGTTGTGTCTGCGGTATTTTATGAATACTCACAGTAATCAAATAAAAATCCCGATTTACTTTGCTTTCCCAGCGACGCTATTGACGCTATTGACAGATCCGTGTGATTTCTGGACAGCACCAACTTTCGAACAAAAGCAAAGCTGTTCTCAGATCGTCTTGCATTGCAGGTGCCGATCTTTGTTTTTGTTGATTTCTGTCCCTCTTATAGCTTACGAGCAATGAGCCCAAGACCCCAAAAGTAAATGTCTTCTCATTTCATTCTTCATTGTGGGCGTGTTCTTTAGTAAATGTAACTCATTTTTAAATTCTTTTGCAGATTTGAAGACAACAGTTTAAGTTTTGCCGTCAAAAGACATTAGATAGACGGACGGACGGACGGACATGCTTAAATCGATTGTGAATTTGGTGCTGCTTTATAGGATCTCTGAAGCCTCGTTCCGGATCTTGCAAACGTTTTGACAAATGAATATACCTCTCATCCTTCGGTGATAGTCGGTGATATATATAGAGATTTTATCATCGAAGGATGAAAATATATTAAATTTATTTTTTTTCCATTCGTATATGATGGATATTCGGCAAAAGTAAAGCAAGCTTTTCATTTGCTTTATATTTATTCAACTTAATTACTTTGCTTTCCTACAGAAATAACTATCAAGTATTTGACACAATGAACTCGATCGTTTATTATAAAGCAATTCCTTCAACCTTCAAATGACTATCGATTTAAATTTCTAGAAAACAATTTATTTATACATATTTATATATATATATATGTATAAATATATATATATTTTTTTTTCTTACTTATTTTAAACACATCAGCGTGTAACAAACACATGCAAAATATAAGAATCTTTTTCAAAGTTTGAAAAATATGACAAATAAACAAAAAGCACTTACATAGAATATTCAAAGAATTTCAAAATTTATATATTTATATACATTCGTGTCTAGTGTGTATATGCAAGTAAATAAATTTACATATATTTATAAAATATAATATAATTCTCTTTCAAAGTGAATGAACCGTTTTGAATATGTATACAAATGCGTGTGTATTTATATATATACACACATATATATATATATATATATATATATATATAGAATAAATATATAAATAAAATTCATTGTTTTCCTCTTTATCATGAAAAATGGTTAAGACAATGTTTATATAAAAAAAAAAATAAAAAAATAAAAAGAACATAATTCTTAATCTTTTTCGTAGACTTGAAATCACATAATGAAAAATACTGCGTAAATTATTTAAAAAAACTGAGATAAACAAAATAACTCATAGCTGCCATTAAGAAAATGAAGCCAACTTTATAGTAAAAGTTAACTTTGTTCCTCCATTATATGGAAAAAGAAAACAAGAAGACCAACAAAAGTAGACGAGATGGAGTACATTTAATTCCTCAAGAAGCAGAAGAACCTTTTCACAAACTTTTGCATAAGTGCCAAGAAAAGATAACGGATTAGCTATAGAATAAGACTTATGCGTAAGTCAAACTTGTGTAGAAAAGAGAAAACTTGAAAATGTTCTTCGATGTTAATTATCCTTTTTGCCTTTTTCTGATAAATTTTTTTGTTGTCTTTTTTTTTTTTCTTTGATTTGCAACCATTGCGTATAAGGATTAAGAAACTCGTCGATTAAAAGAAAGAACGAAGCGAGACAAACGAGCGAGATGGGAACGACCAAACGTTTGGGCATACGAATGAAGGGATATTTGACCGAACGAATGTACTGAAAGACAGACAGACAGACAGATGAATGGATTTTCTGGCCAACGGAAAGATGGAGGACCGATAAAATGGAACAAAGGTGAACGAAATAACGAGGATGAAGAGAAAAAGCGAACCAGGCGGAAGGACAGATGAACGAACAAACAGACGGACCAAAGAATGGGCGAGTGAAAAGACACGCAGCAGAATGGACAGGCGAAAGAAAGCAAACCACGTAACCTGTTCAGCTTTTCGGAACATTACGCCTCCATGGCACATGACCATTCTTCGCTACTTGAAATGAATGCCTTAAAAAATCAGAAAAAAAACCTACTTTGCTCCAATAAATACATCATCTTCTGCACAATTATTTAGTTCTTTTGCGTAAATCAATTGTTTTGCTGAAATGAATCGGAAATTAGTAAAAGCATTTAATGAAAACAACATCAAAAATGCGAAATATTCTCACTTAATCCTTGTGGTAAACAAAAGGCAATAATAGAACGAAACCGAAAAATAAATCTTTGACGTAAGGCGTATAAATATCTGAATAGCAAGTCTTTATCTTCTTCTTCTTTTTGTTGTTGTTGTTTTTTTTTTTTTGTAAAAACAGTTTGCATTACTTTTTCCTCATAAAATACCTGTGCACAAGCACAAGTATGCGAACGCATAAAATTTCATATACATATATACATATTACGCAAGAAAAAGATCAACGCTCTAACGCAAAACTTTTCTTTCAGAAACTTTTTTTTTTTTTGCTTAACGTAATTTTAAATTTAGAATTTTTTTTAATCACGAGATGAGCATCTGGGCTAATGCTTTGTATTTATTTAATTTTGTATTATTTTCTGTTTTTTTTTTTTTTTCTGTTACTCACTTCGAAGAATGCTTAACATTTCATAGCGTGCCAAACAACCAGAAAATGTTTATAAAATTTAAATAAAACACACATTTTATTTCATTTTATAAGCTGTAAAAAAAAAACAAACAAACAGAGAGGTCGCCAATACAAATTCGATAACGGGCCGCAAGTAAATAATATATCGGTCATTAATTCCTATGACGGGGTAAGAGCAAATATTTGTTACTGCAAAAGTCATACAATCAGTCCTACGCTTGTCTAAGATTGCGATTTCAACTTTATAGAATCATTTGTCAAAACGGGAAATACGGTTCAAATCCTGCGATAAGATACTCGTTTCATCCAAATGCTTTCCAAGATTTTCAATGTACTAGTCACTGAGATACAACTCTGGAGTATGCAATGGCTAGGGCAGCAATTCGAAGTTCAATTTATCCAAATTTTGCCATTGCATCTATCGATGGTGCATTCCTTTCAGTGCGAGTGCACATTTGGAGAACAGCTTTTTTGCTCTTAAATTTTTAATTTCTCGCTTTTTGTCATTTTTAGGACGCCAGCCATCCCTCGCGACTTCCCTTTTTATCTATTCAAAACAATTTTCAGGATTTTCTTGATGTGTTCTACTGTAACTATTATACCCCCCTCGGTCATCTACCGTGTTGATTACCACCAGGGTTCGAACGCCCCATTTTAGGTTCAGCAAGCAATAATCAACAAATAGTTATTTTCGAACCTTATGAGGTGCCAATCTACCAAGAAGAATAGCTCGGAAAGTTCCTTTGCTTAGAAAATGTAAAAAGGGAAAGACTTTGCTTCAGACCATAAAAATTCGTACGGGCTAGAAAGAAAAGCGAAATATACCTTGGAGCTATGAACCTAAAAAATAAATTCGTTTAAGAATGATGCGAGAAGAAACGTAGTTTGGTCAAAAGGAGCAAAATGATTTTCGCCTTTCTCCTCAAGCGTCAAGAAAGACACAAATTACTTGTAAGTCGTTGGGAACCATTTTTCACATTCAGCTTTTAAATGATTCTGACAAATAATTGTACAAATCCTTACCCCAGTGTCTACTATTTAGGGAAGGTCGAAGTTTTCTGTTTAGCGTGCGCGTGGCGAAACTCCGAAAAATCGAAATCTGCTTTAAGTTAGCCTTGGACAGATGTATACAACACCTAGAAAGACTTGAGGTAGACCTAACCTTCATAATGCCTGTCGATTCGGACTCACTTCCCAAATCGATATAAACTTGTCTATCCGTCTGTCCGTCCTATATTAGTATGTTCAATCCACAGGACGCGAGTTTGCAGATATGTTGATGAAATTCGATGCACAGACGTGTTTTAGCCCAAAGACGAACATTATGAAACATACGAACATAATGAAACTCCCATGAGTTATGTGAATAACACTATCTCTCTATGTGAATAACACTATTAAGTGTGTTAAGCGGAGTATTGTAGGGTGATTAACAGTAAGCCGTCGCCCAATGCAATGCTTTTACTCATATTTATATGGCTTTGTGGCTGCGGAACATAAGATTGTGAAATGGTCGTCTGTATTTCTAAAATTAATCCGCAGCTACAAAGTACAAACAGGTTGGCCTTTTATTTGATTTTTTGTCTATGGGAGAAGTGACAAGTGGACTTAGCCAGATCTATTTAGAATCTTGTCTTAACTAAAAGTATTTATAACTTTTAAAAGCCTCCATTACATAGCTCTAAAAGTTTGACTTGGCTGTTTTCTCCTTAGTAGGCAAAAAAGAGACTTAGCCCCAGCCAAAGGAAAAGTGAAAAACTTTCAAATAAAGGTTTTCGATGTGAAGGCAAAGACTGTAGAAAAGAGGCTAGGGAAAGATTTGGTCTAAAAGTAAATCGTTTTAATTGCTAAGAGGCGGATGGATGAAATTTTCCCCGAGGAGAAATTCAAGTAAAATAATTTCTAAGCAAACATTACTCAACAGCAACAAATTTTATCTTCTTCTTTTTCTCGCGCGCATGTGATTTATCATCATTTATATATTTAAGATTTGAAGGAAAAGCTAAACAAATATAATTCACTCATCACATGGTTTCCTAATAATGTGCTAATGTAAAAAACATACACATGTGCGTGAAAAAGCAAAAAGACAAACAAAAAAACAAAAGAAAAAAACAAGTTAGTCAAACAAAAAAGCTGTGCTCGATTTGCGACGAACTTGGAATACCTAACACTTATCCGCCAAAACGTATTGAGAGAGTATTTTTTAAGTATTGCTGGCTACAATGGTGAAAAAATTCAAAGTGCCATGACGTCGACTAAGATGTAGTGGAAAGTAGATATTGTTCTGAGGTACATTCGGGGCAAGTGTTCTATAGGAAATAAAAGACGTTTCTCCACCGTTTAAGCTCTTTTCCCACCCACTCGTTCTGGGGTTACCTGCATACCGCACAACACACTACTGCGACTCGTCGTGTTTTAAGCGTACTGCCCGCCTTTGGAACAACATACCAGCAGTGGTAGTTCGTAATGTCTCCATGTTCAAGTCGAATGGTCACAAACATTTCTCCGTCCCTCCACCCCTTTCATCCTATGCACATGGCAAGCATCCCCTGACTGGATAGCCATAAAAACAAGAAAGAAGAATATTTGAGAAGCGGTTTTACCTTACTCTCCATTCTCCTATTTCATCCGATTATCATCGATTTTCGTTCTTCATCTGACCATCATCACTCAAGAGAAATACACTAATTTTAATATTCCAACAGGAGGCCAACGATAAAACGAACGAACCAATGAAAAGAATATAGCTGAGCCGCCAAAGAGCGCTTTGCGGCTAAGTCGACAAAGACTGTTGTGGGGACGTTGTATATATGTCTATATTCTTTTTTACTCTATACGTTTACACAGGGTTTCACTTCTACAGTAAAAGTCTTCGAAGAAAATTAAGTAAATAAATAAATAATAAGAAAAACTATATAAAATCTTTTAGTTGCATACAAATGACTCAGAAATAGCGGCTGGTGAATTATAATCTCATCAAGCAGTGTCCAGCGATGAAGACAACATTATGTGAATTCGGCAAAAAACAACAATTGTATGATGGATTTGATGACAGCAAATAACTTTTTATTTATATTTTTATGAAAAAGCAATTATTTGCGTTCAACTTTTTATTTTATAACTAAATGATTTTCTTGGGCCCCCAAGGCATGAGTTGTAATCAATATAAACAAGTAAGAAAATTGTGTTCGCTCGTGACCGAATCTGTTATGTCCATCACCGTTATCTTAAAAAAGACCAAAAGAAAGGAAAAGAACTAAGTTTTCAGACTTTATAATATTGAATGGGCGCGGCTGACTTTGCCTGTTTTCAGGATAAAAGATGAAATTTTTATGAAGTATGCGTTGTACTAAGCGCAGAACACGGAAAGCAAAGATGTTGACAGTCCTTGATGGCTAGGCATGTGGGCGTTGCAGGCGTATACTTTCACCGGCTTAGGTCATCTTCAAGTTCTTTTGCAAATTTGCAGACGATTTTTGCGAACTGAAAAACGTTTACACAATTAGGCAGACGAACAGGTGGGCAAACACACAGACAGACTTGTTTAGGTACGTTCCAAATTCGAAACTGGCCAGGAATTTGTATACTTTATGGTATTTCCGTCTTATTACACTGTAGACTGTATTGGGTAGGCGTGGTCAATTTTTCCCATTCCTGTACAGGTACTACATCATCGCCCACAAAATATACGTTCGCACTTTTGTAGAATTATTTGCTTTAGTTTATGAGTAATGGGTAAAAAACCATTTCGTTATTCCTTTTGAAAAACAGAGGTGTTCTCACTTTACATTGTACTGCAGGCGCGCCCCTTGACCGATTTAGCGGATTCACGTATGCGAACTACCAAAATTTTTGCTGACTTTGAAGCCGATATCTTCATTTTTGCGATCCGGGAATGTTTACCACAAGTATTATACAGACAGACAGACAGACGGAAGGACAGACATGCTTAAATCAATTCAAAAGATGTTGCTGATTAAAAGCATACATCCTTTCTGCGATCTGGCGAAGTTCTTTCTGCATGTTACAAACATTTTGAGGAAATGTGTATATCCCCATCCTTTGGTGGTGCTTACGAAAATAAGAAACAAATTACTATATTTTTCGGAATTCGTACGATGATTTTTAGAAATATATATTTTAATGCTACTTTCGGATCATAATCTTTAGTTATTGTTAACATAATTTGCACTAGCAGTATTCAGTTCATCTTCGGTACTATCACTCGTCTCGTTAATGTCACGGCTCGTATCACTTTCATCTGAACTATTGTTGTCTTACCTCATGTACTTTAAATTTATAGACGATTTATTCAAAAAATATTTTAATGTTACCTTCGGACCATAAGACGTGTCCAAAAGTTGAGTCCATTTTACTCTGTAAAAAGATGAGTCTTATAAACCGAAAATTACGGTAACCAAATCAATTAATTTATTTATGTAAAAATTCTTGTTGGATGTATGTAACACGCAGAACAGAGACAGAAAGAGACAACTTGTTTGTCTGTCCGTACGTCCGTCCGATTCACCACGTAAACATATATATAACCAAACCTTTTATATAGAAAACACAGGTTAGTTGCATGAAGATGATGAAATATTTCCCATGGCTAGCTACACATTTTCTCCGTCTGTCTAACACATTTTGAATATTAAGCTTTTAAAAATTTTCCTATTTTATCGCAAACCGCAGTAGTAATCGGAAAGACTGGGTCCTGGTAAATAAGCTATTTGAATTAGCGCTTCGTCGTTGTGCGCTTCTAAGGTGTGGCGAACCGACTTTCCAATAAGAGGTGGAGAGATGACTTTTAAAAAAGTGCTCTCGTTCTGTTTTTTTTTTTTATTGCTGGCAGTTTTTTTGCAAAACGAAGCGTTCACCTCGATTATTTGCTGTTCATAGCGTTCGGCACTAATACTGATCGTCTCGCTCGACTTTACCAGGCAACGCCATTTTGATTCCATCAACCACGGAGTATCATCTTCCTGCTATAGCGATTCGGTGTGATAGATTTGAATTGGTCCTCCCGAATCCATCCATAAACCTGACATTCTATAAATGAATCTACTTTTCATCCCTCGTAACGATGCTACACAAAAAAAATATTTTATTTCTCCTTTGCTACACACGAAGTGCAAATATGCTCCCGAGCAAAGCTCTTTACATTTTGAGTATGTACAAGGTCCACATTGAAGGAAAATGCCTTTCCCATTGATGAACTCTGAACGCTTTAACATAATTAAGCATTTTAGGGGAGAGTGTAATCGAATACGTGATCCTTTTCAGCTCGCAAAAGAAGGCCTCAGTTGGCGCCCTTTTCGGCTCTGCCATCATTTGTGCAGCTTCGTCTATAGTAAATCACAAACACTGTCGCTCATTTTTGCCGTATGTAGAGCACTTTTCACTGTCATTAGTCTCTTCAAAAGCGGCCTGATTTGATTTCGTCTCACCAATGACTTAAAGATGGAAATTCGATTCATTAAATTTTTCACTGTCTCGAATACTGAGCCTCCTTTTATACTCAAGCTTATGCAAAGCGCTCAAAACTGGTTCTTAATCAACGTTTATCTCCGCAACGATGCCGTAACGTAACATCTCGACCTTTCGGTTTATTTTGGAAAATTTCTTCGAGTTAATCAAAGATTTGCCGGCCAAAACGCAATCGGAAGCGAACGCGCCATTTGCAGGCTACTGATTTTGACAAAGCATCTGCGCCATAAACGTTACGAATTTTTTCCTAAGAAACATTTTCGTCCCCGTTGATGTTAGATTGAAGAATAGATGTTTTTAAAATTTTGCCCCGTTTTTAAAGCGCAATTCTTTTCGACTGAATTAACAAACGTAAGATTATCTATGCGCAACGCGACCCTCTTAGCTATCTAATGAGAAAACTTTTAAGGCTTTTAAGCTTACGATGACTGTTTGTTACCCATTGGAGATAAAAGAACTGCTTAGTACGTACAGTGGATTTTATGTAATTCTTTTCTTTCTTCTACAAACACGACAGCAGCGAAAAGTGTCAGAAAACTAAGCGAATTATCCCGAAGCGCACAGAGAGAAATCAAGAAATAAATGATTGATGATGAGCGAGTAAAGACTTGCAGTTTTTGACTGATCGAGAAAATATAAATGTTTTTGACATCACTCCGTGTTCATGTTACAAAAACGATAGTTTATTTAGCATATCACCTTCTCTTACTGATAGATAGGAAAAAAAAACAAACAATCACGAAAGAAGCAAAAACTTTCAAAAGCCATTAGAAACTTAAGAATCAATAAATTTTAGTTTGTTATACAACGATCCGTGCAAAATATGCAAAACATTTCAATCGACTCTGAAAGAATACCGTAATCGGTAGACGCAGTCTTATCATCAGTCGCTGTTTCTCTGCTCGGTCACAAAAAAGCAGAGAATTAAAGAATTAATAATTGGCACAAATATAACTTTTGCATTAACTGATAGCTTGGACATGAATCACGTCAGCTTAACGGTAATCATTTGAGTGGAATATAAAGTAATTGTAACGCTGTTCCTTTAAACTTTTCTTACGGTCGTTGTCGTTGTATCGTCCAACATCAGCTGAATCCATTAGATGCTGGCTGGTAAACTATACAAATTTGTATCAATTAATTTAATTAAAGTCAAGTAACGTTGACGACAACAGCATTTGACATCTGTTGACCAGCATGTTTTGCATAATAATCTAATGGAGAATAAACATAAGAATATATTCGTTCTAAATACATAACTTATCTAATACATGTATACGCATACACATGCACATATATAATATATTGGCAGTAAAAAAGGAAAAACAATGGTTCGATATCTTTAGCCGGCCGATATATTTTGACATTACAGATGTGATTTTTTTCGCTTTCAACGATCAAAAACAAATAAAATAAATAAATAAACAGAAATTTTATCCAGCTTAGAAACGAATGGTTTTGCATGCTACGCTTTTTATATCCTACAACAATTGTTGTAAAGTTAACTGAAGATGGATGAGCCACCGTTTGTCGTCTCAATCGATTCGAAATCCTTTAATGAATCAACTTAACCTTAACCTGCCTGTAAAATTACGTCGTACGGGTCAGATGAAGCACAAGGAAATAAAACGGACAGATGGACAGACAAGCTTGAAAAGATTCAGAAAATGAATTTACACCGACTTTAATCACTTGATGATAAGCTGACGTTAAGCTGGTGCTGCCATATATCATATATCATAGCCATAGTCAACTTTGCTTCAGAAACAGAGTCACATTTTTACCGCTTTTAATAAATAGTTCGTAAACTATAGAACACATTTCCACTTTCAAGAATACTTTGTAAACGCAACATGCTACGACATATTTGATATGCACACTGCGTGTATAGAAATATGTTGCACTCAACTTCATTGAGGTTCCAACAAAGTACTTGGTGTTCACGTTGAACCTTTTCTGCTGCTCAACAAGGTGAATCGAAAGTTGTTGATTTCCTGACCCGCAATAAGAAGAAGAAGAAGAAGAATATGTACGTCCGTAACGCAACTTAATCGAAAAGTAAAATGCTTATTACAGTCATTGTTTGCCAACAGCCAACAGCCAACTAAGCAACTAGACAAAGAAAACCAGGCATGTCTATGTTTATAGAATAGTGAATTGACAAATTTCGGATTCGCCTATGAAAAATGCGTTTCCTTCTTTAGAAAATACTCGTCATTTGGAACAATTAGTTGCTGAGCAGCAATGTAAATATTTTTATAAAAAAAGAAAACGTGATGAACGTGACTAAATTAAAAGAGAAGAAAAAAAAAAACAATACGCCTGCGCATTAATAAATTCGTAAAAACCGTAAAGAATAAAAATTTACATTCAACTCGGGACGAGTCTTCAATACTCTTCCGAAACATGTTATTAAATAGGGCCAACACCTCCAACTGTAATGAATACTACGTTTAAATACTAATTTCCAGATGGTTTTCCGGGGACGCTTCGTATTTTATTTCTAAATCAATATCTTCCACACATTGCTTTTACAGTTAATTATGGATGTTGTTGTCGCCTAAGTATTATAAAATATTCTACACTTCTTACGATGTAAAAAAGTTCGATGGGATGACCCATCTCTTATCATATGAATCCTTTTCTGAAACGATCTTCCAGTTGTATTCATTTGTCGGTTCTTCTGTTCGCTTAATGTCTGTTCAGTGATTTCTACATTAGACCTATAAGGCTCGAAAGTCTCGTGCTAATGAAGCTTGTTGAACAGTATTTTGATCGAATCATCTTCCCAGGCATTACCCCCTACAAAGCCGGTATTTCGAAAAACAATGACAAGAAACAGCAAAGAAAAGTGTATACACATACTGAGTGACTGTGGACATTCACTTGGCATGGAAGGACCTTTAAACCCCGATTCGTAAAAACTTTCTCACAAAAAATAATCCTTTATACTTATATGACGTAAAAGTCTACCTTTCGTGTCTTAAAATGAAAATCGTCTTATAATTGCACTTCAGTATATAAATTGACTGGAGTAATCAAAAGAGTTCTTACGCCAAGCAAGTTTGGAGATGTCAACAAACGACCATTTTTAATCCCTTATGACAAAAATAGTTAACGGCTAAGCTTGAGCTACTCTTCCATTTTAAATTGCTTTCAAGATAACTAAGCAATGCCCATAACATATTTTATTAAAGTCAGACGTGTTAGTTACCGGGAATTACTACTTGGGGTGGCGTTCCGAGAGACGGGGTGCGTCTGTTAAAGGGTAATTACTATTATAAAGGATCTTCCGAAAGACGGGAGGGTGTCAGTTAACGGGCAATTACTATTTGAAAAGGTCTTTCGAGGGACGGGGGTATCTTGAAGGACAAGTACTATTTGAAAGGGTGTTCCGAAAGACAGGGGTGTGTCAGTTAACGGACAATTACTATTTGAAAGGGTCTTCCGAAAGACGGGAGGGTGTCAGTTAACGGGCAATTACTATTTGAAAAGGTCTTTCGAGGGACGGGGGTATCTTGAAGGACAAGTACTATTTGAAAGGGTCCTCCGAAAGACAGGGGTGTGTCAATTAACGGACAATTACTATTTGAAAGGGTCTTCCGAAAGACGGGAAGGGCTCAGTTAACGGGCAATTACTATTAGAAAGGGTCTTCCGAAAGACGGGAGGGTGTCAGTTAACGGGCAATTACTATTTGAAAAGGTCTTTCGAGAGACACAGGGTATGTTGGAGGACA